>JAMWYP010000124.1:1916638-2234138 GCA_025563575.1 Acacia pycnantha | reverse complement strand
AATCAGAGAATATGCCATGAGACCTCGTGATCAAGGTCTGGATGCAGGAATCTAAATCCCGTTCAAAACTGAAACGATTGGGATTTGATGCAAATTGCAAATATTAAAATTGCGAGTATACTTTTTTTGCTGTGACATTATCGATATGATCCAAGCTTTACAGACAGAGAGTATATGTTGCCAGATTTAATAACTTACTCTCTCCTATCAATACTATAAGAACTTCACATATACTTCATATGGGATGTGAGTTATATCAATTTTTTATCTAATATTTCTAACTTATTGTAAAATCTCCTAACTACTAATTTACTAAACTTTTATTGAAAATAATTTTGAGATTTTAATAAAAGAAATAACTAGTTTTAACCAACTTTCTTAGTCGTAGCAAACTAAATTAGAGTTGATAAAAAAAAAAAAAAAAAAGATGAGATGGGTTTTTCCGTTAGTTAATTTGCGTCAACAAATAAATTTTCATATATTTATAGGGGCAAGTAAACGAGTGCATGGCCCACAGGAGATAAGAACATGGTACCTAACACTGTGTGCTCTCAAGCTGTCATGTTTGAGCGTAGAAAATTCTACGAGAAAGGAAGAAGGGAAAGGCAACCTCACAATTACATTAATATTAATATCAATATCAATATCAATATTTAATTAATAATAAGGTTACGTGCATGACCATGCTTTTATTATTTCTTGCAGTTATAAATCACTCTTGTCATGGCCCATATCTGTTTATATGGAGGCTATCATTTTTGAATCACTGTGTGTTTCTCTAAAGGTCAATTGTGGATTAGAATCTTCTGCCTCAGCCTAATTCCTTACTTTCACTCTTTGAATCACTGCAGATAGCAGCACACTTTGCTTGACCTGTCCTTGTCTTTTTCACTGGTCTTGGTCATATTTCTTTGATACTTTTTGAGTTTTGAAAGCCAATCTTAATTCTTCTTGCAAGTAAACAGCACCACGTGCTGATGTGCTTAATAATTTTAGTTTGAGTCATCCCTCATGAACCTACTAATTATTAGGTGAAAACAAAACTGCAATAATTTACAAAGTCGATTTAAAAATTAAAATAAACAATCACCGACAGTGGTTACGCCGCATCATCCCCGGCCAATCTCTATTATTTCAGACCATGCTTATCTGATATATAAACCAAGTAATAATTTACTCTCTCCACTCCTAAATACGAGTATAAGATAAAGTTAACTTTTATAAGAGATTAAATAAATTATTTTAGAGTTTTTGTATTTTTATTTTATTTTCTCAAACTAATTGATTTGACTAATAAACTATTTTCTCCGGTCCTAATTATAAGATCAAGTTGATTTTCTTAGAAAGATTAAGGAAACTAATTGAATTACTTTAGAATATTTTTTTTTATTTTTCTCCAAACTATATAGTTTGACTAATAAACTATTATATAATCTAAGTATACATAACATATGATATGATTAAATAACTTATTTAACTTCCTTAATTTCTCTAAAAAAGTCAACTTATCTTATAATTAGGATCGAATGAGTAATATATAATCTAAGGATATACAACAATGACATGATTAAGTAACTTCATTAACTTTCTTAATCTCTCTAAAGAAAATCAACTCTATCTTATATTTAGTAGCAGAGAAAGTAATATTTATGAGTTCTATGTAAATTATTCTCCTGGGGAAGAGGTATATACTTCTTAATTCATTGCTTATGGCGGCGTGCGTGCTTACATCAACAAACTGTATTAGGACACGGACTCAACGTTAACAATTGCATTTACCTGATAAAATAGGACGAGGTGAGAGTTTTAATACTAGATTTTGAGTCCCCACCATTAGTATTTTGTCCTTGGGCGGTAAAAAACTATAGGAATCTGAGCTAATCTTTTGTCTCCCTTCATAAATTAAAAGTTCAACGAAAATTATAAATTTTAATGCGCTGGCTCCTGATGATGATCTCGTGTCTTTCTCATCACTGGCTCCTAATTAAGCTTTCTTGATGTAAGGGTAATGCACAATGATTCGTCCAAAAAAATAACAATAATTAAAAAGTAGATTCCCGAGGCCAATAAAATGAGTTGTCGTGAAATATATGGCATACATGGACCTGTGCCTCAAACAGTCAACCTAAGTTGCGTCTCCGTGTCTTTAAGATGAAGAGATTGCTTCTCAATTCTTATAAACTTTTAACTTTTGAAAGGACAAAATTTAGGTAGCTAGGCTAGATGTACCAAGTTTTGCCAGAAATTTACAGAAAAATCATTGAGACGGGAATATTGCACAGACACAACTAGACTCCAGAGTCAATAATTCGGGGAGAGAAATTTCTGAAGAAAGAAGTGCCGTCTCCATTTATAAAATGTGTTTCAACCAAGCTTTTATATTTTTTAATTTGGAGCCCAACTAAACTGAAAACACCATTTTCACGAGGAGGCCGGCTTGGGCAGCCAAACTGGAAAGTAGTGACTTTTTCTTGAGCTAGTGTTGGGGAAGGCCAAAGGAAGTAATTAACCTTAACGTGCATGCCACTCCAAATTCTTGTTGTGTTCAATTTTAGCAGCCTCTCTCTTTTCTTTTCCTCGCTCTGGATGTTTTAGAACTCTCTTTCTAACCCTCTATCTGGTCCACACTTTCTGGTTTTGCTTTGGATTCTAACTTGTAACCACTAAGCAGGCCCTCCCTTGTCCTTAAAAACGCACGGCATTTGGAGATTTCATTAGATGACAATTTGTAAATAAATAATTGAGAGAGTTTGAGACCAAGTCTGCCATTGAAAGAGCCATCCTCCCCGTCCTCAATAGTGTCCCTTTCTATGCTCACCATTCTTCTATCATTATTCAGAGAATTAAAGCTCACTTTCTTGCTGTCAAAAAACTAGAAAATATTCTGGTACAAGTGGCTCGTGACCGCGACAACTTGGTCGTCTCCTACCTCAATATATACTCCCCTTACTTTTCCACTTTAAGCGTATCATTCACTTCTAACTTTGCAGCCAAACCCCTCTTCTTCTTCCTCCTCCTCCTCCTCCTCCTCCTCTTTCTTCCACTCCATAAACTGCAAAATGGGTCCTTGTCGTCTCATACTTATGTTGTCACTCTCATTGAGTCTGTGTCTGTTTCCATATTCCACTTCTGCTCAACTGAGCACAAATCACTATGCCAATATCTGTCCCAATCTAGAGAGCATTGTCAGAACAGTGGTGCGAAACAAGTTTCAGCAGACATTTGTCACAGTCCCTGGAACCCTTCGTCTCTTCTTCCACGATTGCCTAGTCCAGGTAATTAATCACTTAATTAATACCAGTAACATGATCTCTTTAATTTAATTTATACATAACGCTTAAATTGGAATTAATTCGAATCCCATGCATTATTACAGGGCTGTGATGCTTCGGTGATGATATCATCAACAGGGAACAACCAAGCAGAGAAGGATCACTCGGAAAATCTGTCATTGGCGGGTGATGGATTTGACACAGTGATTAAAGCAAAAGCAGCAGTGGACGCTGTTCCTCAGTGCAGAAACAAAGTGTCTTGTGCTGATATTTTGGCTCTGGCTACACGTGAAGTTGTCTCACTGGTTCGTATCACCACTTCACCTCCATCCTGATTCTTGTGGTTACAGAGTATATAAAAATGGATTAATTAATGAATCTGAATTACTGTGCAGGCTGGAGGACCATTCTATCAAGTTGAACTGGGAAGATTTGACGGACTTGTCTCCAGAGCTTCCGATGTGAACGGCAGGCTGCCTCAGCCAAACTTCAACTTGAACCAGCTCAATTCACTCTTTGCCTCTCATGGCCTCACCCAAACCGACATGATTGCCCTCTCAGGTAATTCCCCTCCAAAAAAGTTGAATTTTGAAGCTTTTAAGGTGCATGTACATGCAAACACAGCTTAATTTATGTCGGCTTTAATTTGGCTAGTGGTAATTATAGTACTAGTAATGATCTAAGAAGAAGATGATAATTAATTTGCAGGAGCACACACACTTGGGTTCTCTCATTGTAACAGATTCTCCAATAGAATATACAACTTTAGCCCAGGTCGTCCGGTGGATCCAACGTTGAACCCAGGGTACGCGAGCCAGCTCCAAGGGATGTGTCCGAGGAACGTGAATCCGTTGATAGCCATCAACATGGACCCCACCACTCCAAGAACGTTTGACAATGTTTATTACCAGAATCTCCAGCAGGGTAAAGGGCTCTTCACCTCCGATCAAATCCTGTTCACCGACCCAAGGTCCAGGTCTACCGTCAATTCTTTTGCTTCAAATAAGAACGTCTTCAACGCCAATTTCGTCACTGCCATGACCAAGCTCGGCCGCGTCGGAGTTAAGACTGCTAGAAACGGCAAGATTCGTAGCGATTGCTCTGTGCTCTGAGTTGTCGGAAGCTTGACAGGGGCGTATCCCGTGGGAACGTCACTCGAGAACGACGATGCAACGGCAATCACATTATTTGTTATTTAATAAAGCTTGCTCAAGATTAATAAATAAACGGAAAGGACGAATTGTTGGTTGTACATGTGGAGTTCTGGTGTTTAATTTAGATTCTATTGACCAATGTCGAAAGCAACAAATTTCTCTACTGGCATGATTCCTCTGCATTTCTTTTTTTTTTTTTTTTGAAAAATCTTCTTAACTTTAAATAAAACGTTTCCTTCGGTTGTTGCCTTGAGATGAATATGTGAAGTGGTACGTCTTTAGTTCGTAATTGCTCCCTTTCTCTATTTATATTTTAACCGTTGGAATTAGCTTTGAGTTTACTTTTATCCTAAGAGCTTAATTTATTTTGTCTTCTAAATATATAATTTTTCTCGAACTATAATTTCAATCAGAAAGTAGTTTTATTGTAAATGACTAAAAATGTATTTTGCAAGAAAAATAATTATCCAACTCTAACAATAAGAACGAAAACTTAAAACGTAAGTTATCATAATGAAGCAATTATTGAGGTAAGGAAGCAGATATAGTATGTCGGAACACAAGATAAAACTGATAACCAGGTTGGCAAGCTTTCCTTTACAGAGTGATTCTGCTCCCTTTAGCACATATTATGACACTATAACGGTGCAAATAATGTAATTCATAAAGCAATTCAATAAAGTTTGTTTTATTTATGTTTGATTGAAGCGGGTAGCACGTTAGCTGGCAACATTATTCTTCCTCATATTCTGAAGTCACAATCTGTTTTTTGCTTGAGAATGTAAGGGGACTAAAATGAAAATTCAAATACAGAAAGTAAGATGATAACACTCACAATCTACTGAATTATTTACACCCTTTTGCAGGTTACAAGGAAATGCGATCTAATCAATACCAGACCCCTAACAAAATTCCACTGCCAATCAAAAGCAATCTAATGAGAAAGAAATATGAGCAAAAATATGAAAATAAGTTAACAAACTTCAGAACCAGGCTCTTATCAGTTCAAAGGAGGGGGAATCCCATTATCTTGATGCCAGAATCTCTCACCTGTGAATATGTTATTTAGATTGACCTTCACCATTCTCAGTTGACAAAAAATAAAAAAATGAAGTTACGCGGGTGTTTGGATGTCAGCATGGCCATGACCTTTTTGTTCGCCGGTTGGTGCTTGCCTTAATTACCAACAAATTACATCCCCCGTATGAAATTTAATGATCACGCTGAACTGTTTTCATCATTCCCCACCCCAAAATAAAGCAATAAAATGCAGTGAGTGAGGCTTCACGTCAGAATCTGTAATCTCATTCTTCAATTTCTTTTAAACTGGGGCAAACTATAAACGCTTCAAGGTACTATTTTTATAGCAGATCACTGTTCCATTAAATGTAAACCCAAGGTTAGTAAGTTTGATGGAGCGTCCACTTGGCACTACTGTCCACCTTATCTGTCACGTAACGATCGCTGCTTTCTAGCCAGGAAAAATATTATTCCATTTGTTATAACAATTTTTATTGTTTTTATAATTAAATGCGTCCCTGCGACCGTTTTCTCCTCCATAAACACAGAGCTTGTCATATATAATAATTGAATGAATGAATTGTTCAGTTGCTCTTCCCTACTCGGTTAACGGTTTATTACTTTCTGAACCATACAGTAAAACGATCAGGAGTGCATAAGACTAGAAGCTAACTTCTTGGTATTTCATAAAACAAACCATTTAACAGTCAATTAAAATCTCTCATGCCTTCGATCCCAAAAGAAAAAAAAAAAAAATCTCAGCCTTGTAAAGTAAAACTCGGACCCTAACAGAAAGACTCGTCAATATAACCAACTGGTATTCTCATAATGATCAAAATGAAGGAGAGACAACTGTTCCGTACACAGCCATCATCGCTATGTCCATTAGCAACAGCGAGTTTGCTCCATACCTAAACGTCTATTTGTATTACCATCCAAGAAGAATGTGTTGATATGAACATTTTCGTCTTGTTTTTTTCTTTCTCTTCCTGTTGAGTACCCAGAGAGTCAGAGACCAGGAGTTTAGTGGTCAAACATGACCACTTTGCATCGGACGAAAATATGCTAAGAGGACGACAGAGCCATGTTGGATTCTTATTCCGAAGAGAACTTCATATAAGCATACAGATATAATCCAACCCCAACTATAAAATGAAACAATGATCCTATAACACTTGAGGCTGATGAACAGAACATTGGCTGTGAATTTTGAAATAAGCTTCGTTAATAAGAATGGATAAAAAATGAACAAATAATCAAAGCTATCAATAAAAAAGACCCCTTTTTGTTAAGTAAGGTGGATTCTTACAAGTGTTAAACTAAAATAGTCAGCAGTGGACTCTGTACAGAATATATTTTCCCACTCTATGCAATCCATCTTCCAGTTCCCTCTTTTGATTCTCGCAAGCAAATTTTCTCAAAATGTAGTGGCCAATCTTCTCCAAGTATAACAGGATTCAACTCTAATGCTGTCCGAAAATCAGTAATAGTTGCAGGAACAGTCTCACTTGGCTTTTGCACATATCTATTATTTGACCACCTATTCAAACCAGGTTGGATTTGACCACCAGTTTTGTCAACTGATTTTGAAACCACCAAGTCCAAACAGGGTTTTATCAATCTTTTCAGGTGAGCATCAACAGCTTTATTCAATAAGTTGGCAGAATCCACCGAGATTTTAAGTCCCTCCGTTTCCAACTTATTCTCCAACCTTTTCATCAAGGAATTGGTATCAGGCAGCTGACCACAGTTTTGACAGGTGCTGGTGACAGAAGAGCATGCTGGCACATTAAAGAAATCTTTCTGTGCTCCTTTTTTGTATGTGGGAATTCCGAGAGGAGCCGTAATAGGACCCCAATTATAATTGATTGGGCTTCCAGAATCTTGATTAACCTCCTCCTCATCATCTGCAGAGAGAGGGGGCAGGCTACCTACAGAATATAGATCGGCAGTACAGTGCTGCTCAAGAATTTTAAGGGCAGAATCTCCACACATAGAGTTAAGTTTCTTCTCCAGAGGACCACGAGGGCTTGCACGATCCCTGAATCTGCGGTCACGCAAATTAGGTGTCCTCGTTTTTCGAGGAGATTGGAGCAAGTCTCTGCATAGTGACTGAAGATCACTCTTTTGATTCTCATTTGGAATTTTAACACTCAGTGAGTCATCTATTTTGCCCTTTCTAGTTGGGGGTAACTTAGAAAGGCATGCCTTCTTAATAATTGACCTCATCAGTTGATTATGGAGACGGACATTGTCTCTCCCAATAATTGCTACGCACAGCTTATTGAATTCACACTTATTAATCTTTAAAGAAAGAAATCTTGTGAGGAGATTAAAGTACTCGCGTGCTTTCACATGTCCAAGCCTTCTTTCCATCTGCAATTTCTGTTCTAACGTGTCCACTGGAACAAAACACTTCGCTGCTGTCATCCTACGGCCAGAAATTGACAATATGATCAGAACAAAAGCATCACAGATAACATGGAATTATTAACCCCCATATAGCCCCTAGTTAACTTCTCATAACTCAGGCCCAAACTCAAAGCCCTAATGTATCTTTTTAGCACACTTATTCCTGCAACAATACTCAGCCATGCCAACTGATATCTACCGAAACAGTAAATTTTGACGAGGACGGAAGAGCACAAACATAGATAAAAGCTAAGGAAAAAGGATTGTGGTGACAAATTTCCAGCGTCCATCACCTAACCACATAATTAAGGTGATCAGAGATCAAAATGAACGAAGACCTATCTCAGAGAAGTGCATTACCTGGACAGTAGACAAATTAAACCGAAATAATAAAAGTGAGCAGTAATTCACACCAAAATAGGGGTTTAACACTTCAAATCGATAATTCGATAAGTAGAATTAACTCCAGTACAAGGACCAATCCAGAAAAGAAACCACAAAACGGAATTTCAGACATTGTGATAAAAATAGAAAGCGAAAGCGAGGGCGAAGAACTGAGCGAGAAACCTGAATAAGTAGTGAATTGGTTCCAAATTACAATTGTCGCTGCAATTCTTGAATCACTCTTGAAAAGGACGAGAAAGGAAGAAAGACTAGGGCTTGTAATTGTGGGCAGGGAGGGCCGCCTTTCCGAAGCTTCTTCGGCTGGAGGTCAAAGACACTGGGTTTTATCTTATTTATAAATCTATTCTGCCAAAGTTTTTTTTATTGTTATTATAAATTAAATTTTAGAGTAATAAATACATTTATTATATTTTTACCCATATTAATTACAATAACCAAAAAGAATTTATTTATATTAACTTTTTAAAACCAATCATAAATAATAGTAAAATTAGAAATTTAACCTATAATTAATAAGTTAACAAAAAGAAATCATTCATGTTGACTTTTAAAACTAATTATAGTAGATAAGGTTAAAATTAAAAATTTAACTTATAATTAATGACTTAATTAACTTTTCTTGTTATGTGAGAATATTTTAATTTAGACGTATAAAGAGGACTGGAGTAGTACTGTAAGGTTCATTGGTGTGCTAATTATTCATAACCACGGTCTATTAAACACATTTCAACGCTTCTCTCTCGATATTGTCCCTTTTAGGCCTCATCGCCGCTTACATCTTTAAAACACGTTGAGAGAGGGAGGTATTCAGACCCTTCTAAATGGTCTTTTGTTCCTCTCTCCAGCATAGGTGGGACATATATATAACACTTCACCTACCTTTAAACCCAGCATCCTTAACATTTGCTCATATCAACCTAAACTTAGATTTGATACCAATTTGTAACATCCTCTATTTTTCCATAAAATAATAACTAATTAAGGGTTTGATCAAATCATTTACCATTTATCAAAATATTCAAAATCAATTAGAGTATGATGCAAAATAATTCATAACGTGACAATATATAATAATCATAGGCGGACACAAGGGGGGCTAGGGGTGGCCCCCGCCCCCCTATTTTTTAAAAAAAAAAAAAACAAGAAAGATGTAATCTGTGGATGGATGGATGTGTGAGAATCGAACTTGGGACTTGTGAGATGTGGGAACGTTCTAACCATCAAGCCACGTGAAGGAAAGTATTATGAAGCAATTTGATATATACTTATATGAGTCTACATTGGTAGATATTGAAGATATATTTAATACCTATTATTTATTTATTTATTCTGTTTTATATCGCCTTATAGTTTCCTTGTTTTTTTTAAATGATGTAATTTGATATGCATATCAAGAGATGACATTTAATATATCCCAACCCCACCGAAATCGTGCTCATCTTCTTCCTCTTGCTCATTGCTTGTTTGCCATTTTTTCAACGGCTTATTTACAAATTTTGAAAATCAATAAGGAACTCAAAATCACTTCTTTTCATTAAATTTTCTTCATGAAATTTATTATGCATGATTTTATTTTTCTAATGATACTATTTTTATACTGATTAGAGATAATTTTAGATAATTTTTGAGTTTTGTTAAAATATGACATAAGAATATAGATGATGACTAATAATTAATTTTAATCAGTTTACTTGTGTTATTAATATTATTTTTAGAACCATATTGGTCATGAAATAATTCATGCTCTTTGTCATGAAAACCAATTTTTTTATGATTCTTTAATTATATACATTGGAAAAGACCAATTTCTTGATGATCTTTGATTACATACATTGAAAAAGAATTTTGTTTGAGTTTTAGCACACATTCAATTATAGATAAGTTTAACAACATGAAAACACGTAGAATAAGAGTCAAGTGAAGTAATTTTAATTTTTATAATAGATTTTATCTCAACTTTCTATATATTAGGTCTGTATCCTATTTCAAGTATTTTGATTTATGATGTAACATTTTTTTTTTATCTTCGCCCCCCGTCAATAAAATTCATAGGTCCGCCCCTGATAATAATCCAACATATACTAAAAAGATGGAAGCACTACTACTAGCAGAAATAGTTTAAACTTCCAAAGTTTTTCCTATTGGACTTGTACAAAAACTATCACCTAAAAAAATTATCATCATCGATCCATCTCATCGGGCATGCAATTTTTTTTTTCGGTCAAAGATCAGGCATGAAATTAATTACTACTTATGAACTGCAAGTTGGATATTATAAAATCATTAATGTGGAAACAAGATGTGGCTATGTGGGGTGTTCGACTTATGTTTCGGGTTACCAGGGCCGAACGAATTGGAAATCTGACCCGAATCTTAACAGAGACTAGTGTTTTTTTGGGCCGATAAGCCTTTTTGTCTTTGACTTTGACCTTAATCAATATTATGACAAGCCGGTTTGACCAATAGTTTCCCTGTGATCATAACCAACATTTTAAAAATCACCCAGCTTGAAGTTGCATTGTCAGATTATTTGACGAAAATACGTTCAAATTCATATTTCCCTGAAAAAAATACAATTCAATGAATAAACAAAATATAAGCATGATATATAATCATAATGGAAAACTTGTAAACATAACGCAACTTGTAAACAAATTTTTACACATTGTTGACTGTTAGTCAAAAAAAAAAAAAAAACTTTTACATATTGACACTAAATCCACATTCAAATACTCATTTTACAAAGAAAAATCTATAGCAAGTAAAATTCTTTTCCACCCCGTTGACGGCACAAAACTCTGATCTTCTTTATTTTGATGTAATAAGAAAAAATTATTTAACCCTTATGTCACATAAAATCTTAAAATCACATGCCACTTAAAGCATAAAAAAGAAAATTTGTTTTATTTGTGTGTACTTCCTTCTCTCTCAAGGGGCAAAAACATGAAGACAAACCCTTCAAAAATTATCTTCATCTTTTTTTATCCATCCAGTATCCAGAGTTTCGCCCTGACTAATCCGGATCCAACCCGCATCATCACATACCTGGCTATGGTGGGAGAGTCTCCCAACGGGGCTTTTCTGCATTCACAAGGCTCGAACTCGAGACCTTACTTAAGCGACACAAGCCGTTTACCACTTGTGCTAACCCTGTTGATTTAAAAAATTATCTAAATTGCCGGAAAAACACTCCTCCTGCCATGTTTTGCAAATAAGTGTTTTTTTTTTTTTTTTGCGACCTGGTTGTGCAAAAACATGAGATGTTATAATGTCAATTGTAAGTGTAACAAAAAAAAAAGTCACACATAATTAGGCTTAATAAGAGATATATTAAATAAATGTGAAATGACACTTAAATAAACTCGAGTTTTATAATAAATTGAGATTTGGTGTCGACTTACCACGTTGTTTCGAATTTATTGTTGTAGCTTTGCTTTTGAATTGGGGTACGTAAGAGAAGGATATAAGAATTAAAAGACATATACGTATGTGGTCTATAGCTAGTATTGCTCGATTGTGAAAGCGCTCAAATGGATTCATTGTTTTATACACATCATACATCAATTTGCTCAAACAGATTTCGGTCTAGTCATGGATCAGGAGAAATTCTCAAATTGTTTTCATCCATTATTATTCCTTGAAGGCTTGAAGCTTTGCTTCATATAATCTGTACGAATACCGATTTGCATTGTATTCCCATCTGTGTGTGCGTGTGAGAGAGAGAGAGAGGGAGAGAGGGAGACAAAATCTGCAGCATCTGCAAAGGACATGAAGGTATAAAGAGTGTATATGAAAATCCTTATTTTCATTCTAATAATAATATAATTATTAAATGTGTTAGCTAACGGAAATCAAAACTCCAGGCAACATCATAATAACCGAACGCCTACTTCACGATGATATTAGTTGGGTATATTTTTCAGAAAATTCACTTTCTAGTAATTAATTGCACTTCACACAAATATATATTACTCCACGTTGATTATATTTCATTGTTACATTTAAACAATATTAATATGGTATTCATGTTCCTCCCACTGTAATATATATGGATGATTCAGTAGTAACTAATTAAGAACACCACGTACGCGTGTGGTGGCTCTCAGAGCTCCCACCTCCGTTGATGGTGGTCTCTGGTAAATACAAATTTCTTTTTGTGTTTTCGAGGTAGCCAGGCTTCTGAAAAAAATTCATTGTTGCTTGTATTCTGTCTGTTGATGTGTTAGGTTTAGGAAATGTAATGGTTCAAGTTGAAGGGTTATATATATTCAAGAGCTTGCAAAATTAAAATCAATTTATCTTATACAATGTTCATAAATTTCATGAGTTTTAAAGCCATAATGAAATCAACTTAGTTATATTGTTTGTGAGAAGACACGAGCTGATGTGCTTCAATACATCCATTCTAACCCTCTCACCAAGTCCGCTGCATTTCACTAGCTACTTCAGTAAGTTCATTTCCAAATTAAACTGGGAATTAATGATTACTCTACATTTTTTCAGCTAGCAGGGAGCATACTAATTAACTGATCTTAGTGTAGTTCATCAGTTACTCAACTATATCTGAATATATAGCCGTTGCATTCTGTCGTACGTACACATACAGTTAGCAAGTTAATTAGCTCAAAACTCAATTTTGTGCTTTCGCCAACATATTCCTCAATAAACCTACCATTTTACCCTTGAAAGTACAGCACATAAGAGAGAAAAAGAAAGATCATCAGAGAAGTGGGGGGGGGGGGTAGAATAATGGTGATATATAATATAAGAATGTGAAGAGGATTAAGTAGATAAAGTCAAGCAGGCATCCAAATAGAGGCAAAAACGACATTGTGTCCTTTCCAGGTAAGAACAAGATGTTCATCTTCCTTCTTCAATCCCCACCCAGCTGCATGCTCATCAAGCATCGCCTTCATCTCTGAAACTCCCTCCTCACTCAACCCAACCCCTTGAAACTTGACATTCCTCATCCTCTGCTCCCACCTGCTCTTTGGCTCCACCCTCTCCACTCTCTGTAACCCTTCCTGCGCTATCACATTCTCTATCTTCCAGCTTATATCCGCCTCGTACCACTGCCGTTGCCGGCTCCCTTTCGGCAAAAACGTGTCTACCGTGTCATACGGTATCCACAGGTAGTTAAACGCTGACCTCAGCCTAGTCACCAGATTGTTCGATGTCAAATCCGCGTCTTCGTCCACTAAAACTACAATCGTCGGCTCTAGGCTCCGCACCGCCCTCAGAAACATCGATCGCAACGACGAAGATTCGTAAATGTAAGAGTTCGAGATTGAATGGTCCGATTCTAGGGTTTCGTCTGGGATGTAATGAAGCATCATGTGACAGTTAATCACCAGAGCTTCCCTTCTGTTACCTTCTGCCGCCAAAACCATCTGTTGCAACCGAAGGTGTTCGATCAGAGAAGCGAATCCGTCTTTATAACTCGAGGAAATCACTTTGAATTCCAATATTATATTCTTAGACCTCGCGAAGCTTACCAGCTTCGCTCCTAATTCGTCGTAGGAGAGGTTAAGTATAGGAGGAATGTCCTTATTTGAAGCTGAGACGGTGAGCTTGATCAACGGAGGGACCTCGTGGCGGGTGGCGATGGCGTCGATGAGCGTGGGAATCTGCATGCAATGCGTGGAGCTTAAGTCGACGATGTGAATAACTGAAAATCCCTCGGTAACTTCTAGAATGGCCGAGTTGGCGGCGGTGAAGCCGAATCGGTGCCAAGGGGTTAGGTCGACGAAGTTGGCGAGCTCGATAACGGAGAAGCTGTGGATGTCTATAGCGGCAAGGTTGGTGTTGTGAGCGACGTCGGCCACGACGGCGAGCATTTTGCAGCTTCCGGATTTGGCGGCGCGAGCGGCGAGGGCGCGGTTGAAGGCGGAGGCGAGGCGTTGATTGGAGTCGCCGTCGGGAGAGGCGATGTTGTTCAGAACCCAGAGGATTTGCTGGGCAAGAGTGACGTCGTCGGATTCGATGGCGTTGGCACAGTGAACAAGTAATTGTTCCATGCAATTAGCGCCGCCGAAGGAATTGAAGGCGGTGGAGGAAGGGAATCCGGGCCAGGGTCGAGTTCTATGAATCTGATTATTCTTGTTCCTGGAGGAGAAAGGAGTGGTGGTGGTGATTTGGTGCAAAGAAGGAAATGAAGCTGTGAACTGCGTCATTTAATTGAGAGAGAGAGGGAATTAAACAGAAAGCTGCAAAGAGGAGGCAGAGAAAAGAGAAAGTGACCTGACTAGAAGCAGAGAAGAGTGACAGGGGAAAGAGATGGAAGGTTAAAAGAGACAGTTCAGCTTTAGAGGGTGTGAGAGACTCTCATCCCGAAAAAACCCCAAAGGAAGTCAAATTGAGGTAAAGAGACCATACTTGGAGGGAATTTCAGGCTTTATCAGGTGGGGTTAATTAAAAAGGAGCCCCCTTTTCAAAAACTACATAGATATACGTTTGGTGTGGGGTTGGGAGTGAGTTGGTGATCATATACTGATGTATAAGGCGAAGGCCATTTTGGTTGCATGTGAAACAGCCGGCCACCACTTTGTCTCTACGTACGAGTTGGATTTGTCATCTTCTGCTCTATGCAGGGCTGTGTGCGGGTATTAATATTATTAGATCACTTTAAGCTTTCGCCACCTTAATTTTTTACAAGGCAAAGATATGGCCATCCCTTAAATATATCCCAATTTGTAGCATATTCCCTTTTATATGTGTGAGAGATTAATCTCAGAATAAAACATATCATCAGTTTGTTCGTAAGAGATGATGATGGGAATTGGAATTATAATATAAGAACCAAAATGAAGTTGGACATCTTCATTATTTTGTCTTTCTCGTCTTTAATAATCGTCTGTTGCTAACAAATCCTGGAGTGTAGCTGAATGGGATAATATATTAGCTAAAGTTCGGGCTCGGATGATGTGACATTCCACAAGCATGATTATATTTTATACCCGATACGAATCAGAACAAGAATGATACAAGGTGATAAAAAAATAGCAACGTTTATGTGTGTACTGTGCTATATGTTATATAAGTCCAAGTAACATGTGGTTTTCTCAGGCTGCTTTAATTTGACGTAATCAAATGAATAATTTGGCACTTAAGAGGGACTTTAATCACATCCTATGCATAAAATGAAGGAATAGACGAAAACCTTTGTGAAAATATCACTGTTGTTCGTTTGCTGTGATTTGAACTCCCAAATGGTCCCCGGTATTTGTTTAATACATATAGACCACAACTTGAAATGCTTGTATTTTATCGAGCATGTTACCCCTACTTTGTGTATCGCCAATACGATGCATTACTTTAAACATTCTTTCCTCCTCTCTCTATCCAAATCACTCACAAACAGATAGATGAGAATTATTAATGCCCCCTAGCTATATATATCACTCATACTTGTACATATAGCTCTAGTTAGACTTGAACATCACATATCACCTTCATCAGACGTTGCTCTCCACTGCACGTGATATATCTCATTTAATCCTCAATCTCTTCTTGTGTTGTACTCCTATATATTTTCTTTCCTGATTTTCTTATTTAGTGTTCCATCTCAAGCTCATAAATTCCTCCTCTTCCTAATATTCCTTGCGTGGTTAATTTGATCTATATGAACGTCACTTTCCGTACGTTACTGTGATACTTCTACGGGCTAATCAAAAGGCTGCTTCACATACTCTTGAATCGACCATACGATTTAATTCTCGAAATGGTCAAAGGGCCCACCACATATCATATCTATGTGAGAAATGGAAATTGAGAACTAAACATAGTGTTGCCAAAATCATGCATGGTCTCCGAGAAACCTCAGAAACGCTCCAGCCATATATGTTCGTTTAACTAATTTTCACAGTTTCAGGCGCAGAATGGAATCTCTTATCACATTCAAAAAGGTGAAGAACTTTTTAGCAATTAGTTACACACTACCATATCTGTCATGACTAAATAAAATAATGTCATATTATTTGTTCGATGACTCAGTTAGCGAAGGGAATGAGAAGAATCTGAAGGAAGCAAGTAAGGAGAACAGCAAAAGTTAAAGGAGAGTCATTATAATATCCGTGTATGAGAATTTTGAGGAGGATTCCTATACTTAAGGTACAAGAACTAAAAGACATGCTGGATAAAGCAAACATTGTTTGAAGCAGTTTTTTTGAATTTCTCGTAAGAGAATTTCTGTGAGCATTTGCTGTATTTGTTTTTGTATGATTAAAAACAGCGCTAAAAACAAAAAACCGCAAGACATGAAAGTAAGGAATGTATCCATGTGCTTTTGTATTGTTTGTACTAATTGTTAGATTAAATAAACTAGAGATATAATAATGAGCACGCTCGGCCAGGGTTACGCTAGTTTTTAGGAGTCCTACTTAATTACCCAAAACATAAAGAAATCCAAAGGTATAAAGACACAGACTTCGAATGTTGAGCTATAAATTGCAAGGGACAGTCACTCACTCACTCTTCTTCATCTTCGATCACCATGTGATGTATTAAAGGTCTTGTGATTCAGAAATGTCCAACTAATCAAGTAGTGATGCCTTTCTATTGATTCCCCTTGCCGATATGCTAATATTATATGTTGTGGTCCTGTTTTTACTCGACTTTGCATGGTGAATTTATTTGATCCACAATACACACACACTCACACACACATATTTAAATCTTTCATTATATATTATAAAGGTCGAGCATGTTCTGTTTCGTTTAAGAGATATTTATGTAACTTTTAATCATCCAGTTATCCCCGCTTAAGCTTTTGTCGAGGTATAGTGACTACGTACCCATATTGAATTTTAGGAATAATCATTCTGATACTTTTCAAACTAAAGTGCAATTGAATCACGAAAACTCCTGCATCTGAAACTTGACAGAGCATCCTTTGGACAGATAATGCATGTAATATGTGGACCGAGTCTGATCTCAGTGTGATACAAATTCTCTCTCAAGGAGCACATACATAATATCACATCGTTTACAGATTCTCTATGTAACTAAACTCAAAATCCTGTCGATCCGGAATGAATTTGATAATCTGAGGCCAATCAACAATTTTATTTGTAATCCTTGTCTTGCACTCGCGAAGTTGGCACATGATTCCTAGAATCCAGCATGAACAGGATTATGTCATTCGATTTTGGAGAGGACTGAATGATCAGCGTGCAGTATATTAAAGGGCAGTCCAATGTATAAAGCTCCCAGATAGAGATACACAGCCCTACCTCACATGTAAAGAGGCCATTTTCAGGATTTGAACACATAACCATGACAGCTACCTTACCACAACGCCGAGGCAAGAGAGAAAGATGAATTGGGCTTTGGAACCCATAGATTCTATGGAACAAGGTCTAGTCAAGCCTCATATACAGTAAGAATCATCAACGGGGTGGAACTGCTATACAAATCAAGTTTTGTTCGTATTTCAATTATAACAAGGCTGAAACAAACAGTGTAAATATGCTATGAGATGCATAGTTTTTGTCCAAGTTTTAAGACCATATAGTAGTATATATAAATCAAGTTGCATCTGTCCACAGCTTCACCTCTCTCATGAACCTGCTGCAAAAGCATCTTCCTGCATGCCCCTTCACATAATCAGTTTCGGTTCACACATATCAGAAATTACGTACTGTGGACTTTTTATAACACCTAGCTTTCAATTAAAGATCAAGGAGTCAAAACCCAAAGTATTCCCAACAAAAACATAGACAAGGGATCTCAAGAACTAAGAAACCAGCCAGGCAGTCACAATCATCGTCTCTAAACTTAACGCGTGTATATATAAATACAAGAACTAAAAGACATGAGCAGGTTTTCTATATCATTATTATTATTAGACCAGAATAGCTATATTATTTGAAGCAGTTTTTAATTTTTTGGATTTCTCTTACGTAAGAGAATTCTCTGAACACCTGCTGTACATGTTTTTCTATGATTAAAAACGACACCAAAAACAAAAACTGCAAGGCATGAAAGTAAGGAATGCATGTATCCATGTGCTTCTGGATATATGCCCAAGCATGTTGTTGTTTGTGCTAATTTTAAATTATAGATAAAAATGAGCAGTCTGGCTGGGTCAGGACGCTAGGTTTTAGGAGCCGAACTTACCCAAAAACATAAGGAAGCCAAAGGTTAGAACATAAAATACGAATTAAATTACAAGGCACAATTAAGCATGTTTTTAAAACTCATCCATCAACTTGTGATATATTAAAATTGTTATCATTCAGAATATGTCCAACCAATCATTAAGTAGATGAGACCTTTCTATAAATTCTCTTCATTTGCTCACATTATATGTTGTGGTCCGTTTTATTTGACGTGTATTGATTTAATTTGATATCCACAACCTTGGGATTTTAATTTTATATATTAGCAAGTGGAAGTATTCAAATATTCTCACATGGGAGAGTGTATAATCAAGTCTTTCATTATTGTGGAAAATATTCTGTTCCATATACCAAAAGATATTTTTATCACATGTTTAGATTATTTTTTATGAAATATATGTTTAAATTAGGGAAAATTGCTCATAAATCCCTATTTTAAAATTTATTTGTGAAATAAGACCTGAGACCATGTAAAGCTATGAGGTCCTTCATTGTAAATAATTGTGATAGGAGAAAGACAAAATTGCCCTTATGGAAACACTCTCTTTGAGCAATCTCTCCCCATGAGCCAAACATTCGTAATTAAACAATTATCCTCCACCGGCGTTGATTTTATCATAGAACCCTCAAAGAGGTTTAGATTGAAGAATCATGGAAGAAAATCATCATCTTCAAAGAGCATAATTCAATCACCATCGAGCAGGCCATATTCTCTAGATCTACGAGATGATCTATAGAATAAGCTACCATTGAGCAAAGACATTGTCTGGGGAGAGGAGGAGTAAACGAAGAAGATTGAAGACCCAAATCTATGATGGTGGAGGTGCAAGTGTCACTAAGGAGCCCAATTTCAATGTCAGGGTGGATAAGATGGAAGAGGCGAAGGTTAGTGAAGTAGATTGAGGTGTTCATTGATGGTGACGGCGCTACCGCCAATGATTGGGAAGGTCAGTAGTGGCAACTACATCGATGAGTAGGGTAGTTGATGGTGGTCATGCATTTGCCGTGGTTACAAAAGCATAAGGACCACAAGTTTGAAGAAAGCTGGGAGGGGAGAAAATGAATTGTAGGTTAAAGATCTTGAAAATCTTGGATTTTTTATGAAAGGATGAATTGCACATACAGAAAGATGAACTGCACAAAGGGAATATAAATTGCATATAAGGAAATATAGATTATATAAAGGGATAATGGTTTGTGCATAGGAAGATGGATTGCATATAGTGAAGATAATTTACACAAAAGGAAAGATATAGTTTGTACAAAATGTAATTGCATCTCAAAGACTAATTTTTTTCTCAGGAAGATGGTGCATAAAAGGAAGATTATTTGCACATTAGACTTATTTGCAACACAAGGGAGTATGAATTGCACATATATAAAAGAAGATTGATTCATATAAAGGAAATCTATAATATTTAGAGATAATAATTTCATTAAGGGTAATTTTGTCTTTCTCTTATCACAACTATTTACATTCAAGACCCACACACACCTGTACAAGATTCTAGGTCTCAATTAACAAATAAATTTTCAAATAAGAATTTATGAAAAGATTTCCCTTTAAATTATTGGATTATATTAAACATCAATTAATGCAATTATATTATACTATCTTTTTGAGAAGTTGTAATACGTACTTATCAATAATATATCATACTAAACATAAATTATTTTGCCCAATTTCCCTTGCATTTTATTTCTCGGCTATGCTATTGTATTCGGTGGATTAAACGAGCTGGATGTGGGCATCTTTGGAATAGAGAAGTTAATATAACGAGTCAAAATTTATGTGGAATATAATTATTTTTATACAATCATATTATAACTAATACTGTTTATTTATTTATTTTTCTCACTTCGAATACAATTTTCTATTTGGTGACTGCTTCTTCAAATGCACTTTAAAAACCTTGTTAGAGGATCCAAATTGAAGATACAATGAACGTCCAACATTTTAGCTAGAAGACCATTCAGCGGTTTATTATTGGGCCAAATTATTTGCCAGATACCTGGCCCATTCCATCAATTCAGGCCCACCAGTTCGAAATCCACTGGTCAATTGGATTCACTGTTAGGACCCGTTTGTTATAAAGAAAGTTTGGGGAGGGAAAGGAACTTTAGAGGAGGGAAAGGAAAGGAAAGGAAGATTTGAAAGATGAGGGAAGATGGCTTGAGTTGTTTGGTAGGAAGAAAATGAAGAGGGAAAGTTGGTAAAAAATTAGGAAATGTCTATTTTACCCTCAAAAGAAATTAATTCAAAATAATAAAAAAAAAAATTTTCCTAAAATATATTTTAAAAAAAATATTTTATTGTTAAGTTCGAACTTTTGAAGAAAAAAATTTCGCCAAATTTGAACTTTCCCGCCAAATTTGAACTTTCCGCCAAGTTCGAACTTCCCGCCAAATTTGAATTTCGAGGGTAAATCATCAAAACCATCTTTCTGGGAAGATGGCGAACTTTCCTTCCATTTTCGGATGGAAAGCACTTTCCCTCAAATGAGGAAGATGGACCCTCACCTGGAAGATCTTGTTGGACTTTCGTGTAACAAACAACCAAAATCCATGGGAAGATTGGGATCTTCCCTTTCCCTCCCCAAGCTTTCTTTTGTAACAAACGGGTCCTTAGTTCCACTGTGGATTCCTTCATCCCGTGCCGTCAGAATGGATATTCCAGCCCCCCCCCCCCCTCCTCAAGCAATCGAGCCAACGGCGCCGTTTCATTAATACTAGATGCACTGGGCTCTCAATTTCCCCCCCTCAGCGTGGTTTTGGGATCAGGCCATGTGACAAGCACGTGGTCCTCCATCCTAATGTCTGGTTCGTAGGGGCATGTCATCTCATCTCATCTCTTATAATAGCCCATGTCTCAAGGTACGTCTCAAACATGAACTCTTGAGTCCTCAAATTTGGAATTACTTCACCAACAATTTACACTAAAGTATTCTTAACTCCACTCAATTTTTTCTTCCTCTCTCTTCCATAATAAAACATTAATTTCATTATCCTTTTTCCACCAATAAAAAAAAATAAACTTGTATGTGTATTATGCCCAATTAAATAGATATTCTCTTAATAGAAAAATATCTAGCGTATTAACTAATTATATTGCTTAGTTGTACGTAATTAGGGCATTGGTTGGTTATTTCATAAGCTTACTCCAACTCTATCATCCCCGCTTATATTGCCTTGATGTAATTTTCAATTTTAAGCAGGAATATTTTTAAAAAATAATTATAGTTAACTAATTTAACTTCTCTCCTTAATCTCTTTAAATTATGATAAATGGTTTATATAATTAGGATCGGAAGGAGTATTTATTTATAGAAATTAATGAAGGACTACGATCGAGTGTAAATAAATATGCTTCCCTATCATTCTTTTTTGATATTATATGTGGGACGAATTAATAACTGAGACGTGTTTTATTTTTGCAGCCTAACATGGTGACTGCATTTTTTTCACTTTGCAGGCACAAATAGGTAAGAATGTCACAGACCGTGAATTAAATGTCCTACTTTCGCTTTTTTTTTTTCCTCATTTGGTGAAAAGCTTTATTGAATGTTCAGTACTACCTCCGATTCTAATTATAAGAATACTTTTATAATATAATTTATCCTTGATTCTCTCCTTGATTGTAGGTTGGTTATGATCTTATCGATCTGTTGGCGATCATGATAGATCCCATTATTGGGCGCATCGCTAATGGGCCTTATATAAAATCCGTAACAGATGCCCCTGGCCCGGTAGTTCAAGGTTTTGGGCTGCCGGGGTGTCGATGTCTTGAATGGATCGTCAGAGGTATCGCCCGTCTCAGACGTCGTGTCGGGCTAGAATTTCTTGAGCCCATTTCCTTGTGTGCGTGGTAGCGTTGCAAGGTCTGCTGAGTCGGGGTGACATCCTGCGTCTCGTGAAGTGCCATGTTGGCGTCCTATGGCTTGAGTACTGGTGGTGAATACCAATGTCTAAAAAAGGGGACCGAGGTAATAACCTCCTGTCCTAAGAGCGCCGCGGTAGGCAAGCGACCAATGGGTCGAGGTGGTAACCTCGACCCTAGGAATGCCGTGGTGAGGACCGAGCGACATAAGGGTCAGAGGTGGTAACCTCCGGCCCCCAGGAATGCCGTGGTCTTGCTTAGGGTTGGCTCAGGGTGGCGGGCGCTGTGGACGAGGCGGCCCCTTCAAGCTAGAAGTTCTTTTCTTTTATTCTTCCTTTTCCTTTTGTTTCGGCGTAGGATGCCGGTTTTGTGTGTACTTTTGAACAATTAACCTTATGAATAAAAATTCAAGTAATTGGTCCATTGTGTACTTTTGACTTTATGCATAAACTGCACATAGTCAAGTTCTAGACCGGGCCAGGGTCTTTAAGTAATTAGAGTCCGCTTAGTACTCTTCTGGTGTCAGAAACCAGGTGCATGAGTAGGGGTGTCTAAATATACCACGCTACGAGGTTCGGAGTCGTTATCTCGATCGGGGTCGATATGACTATTCGCCTTCTTACTTAGGTGTCAATTTCGATGCATCAAAATATATGCGGGTGCATGGGCCTCGGTGTCGGTTACCGGCGTATGGACCTCGGTGTCGATACTGCTTATTCGGCGAATCATTTAAGCACTCTTAGAATTGAACATTCGGTTAATAAACCCTTTATTAATTCTAGAGATGATTAGCTTTGTAAAGTGACAATTCGGACATGAGGTGTCCGTTGCGGCATTTCGGCTACAACTAGGCCTAGCTATAATAGATCCTTAGCTTGTCGCCGTTCCTTGTCCTCTTGATTTGTTTCCTAGCGGAGTTTTCTAGAACGTAGGCTCCTCTTTTGAGTTTTTCCTTAATCCGGTAGGGGCTGTCCCAATTTCCGGCCAATTTGCCATCTCGGCTTTTTTGTTCACGACGTCGGCCCTTCGTAGGACTAGGTCTCCCCAGTCGAATACCCTGGGCCTGACCTTTCTGTTGTGTTTGGCCGTAATGAGTTGTTTGGCCGCCATGTCTAGGCCGTGTGCCGTGGATCATCTTTTGCTTCCTTCAAGATTTTACTGAGCCGAGTTTTAAGCGGGATCGAGTGTAACCAGAGTCGCGTTCTTCTATTTTGGAGGTGTATGGGCCTCGGTGTCGTTTCTGGGCTTATGGACCTTGGTGTCAATACAAGGGCTGATGACAGCGGCCTCGTGTCATTTAAGGAAGTCTTGGAAGCGACCGAGTTGCAAAAGCTTACGGTGACGGCTTAAGCTTAAGCGAAAGCCGGGTTCGATGGCCCTCGGCATCCTTTGTTCAATGTATCCGGGTTCCAACTAGGGAACACGGCCGGTTTATCCGAGTTTTGAACTGACCATGGAAAGGCGGTTTAACCTGTTCTTTCGGTGTTACCGAGTTCGAGCTGGTTATGGAAACGTGGATTTAACCGTATGACTTTATCGGCAAAACTCTACACGGGCCGGATTTTAACCAGATTTGGTTTAATCGGGTCCTTCTTCAAGACTTGGCTCGAGCCGGGTTTTAACCAGGTTCGGTGTAACCGGGGTCTGCCTTCAAGATTTTTCATGGAACCCGGATTTTTTGTCGTAACCCGGACTTCGTTTATCCAGTATGGGTGTCGTAACCCTGAATTGGTTTATCCATTATGGGTGTCGTAACCCTGAATTTGTTTATCCATTCTGTTGCCCCCCAGACCGGTAGTTCAGGTCTTTGAGCTGCCAGGATGTGTTGATTTACCAAACCGGATCAGATTGTTCGTGATTGTCGGGATTGCTTGCGTGCTGACCCGAGATTCCGGGTTTTAACTTAACACCAAGATTCAGGGTTTACATACTCTAACACCGAGATTCCAGGTTGAGATACTCGAACACCGAGATTAGGGTTTATTATTTCTCGGATTCACACATGTAAATAGACTTGGTGGGATTGTCGCCGCAACACGGAGCCGAGATTTTAACCAGATTCGGTGTAACCAGGGATCCGTTTCAAAACTTTGCAGGCCAGGGTCCTAACCAGATTGGGTGTGACCAGGGTATGCCTTCATCCCTTTACGTGAGGACAAAACTCCTGATTTATCCGGGGTCCAATTGAGGAGCGCGGATTTGCTGTATATAATAGACTTGAACATGATTTTCGGAAACAGGCTTATGTACCTCGGATTCCTACATGTTTAATTGAAGGCCGTAGCTGTCATTACACGGATCTCGGACTTTAACCAGATTCGGTTTTTCCGGAGTCCGCTTTCAACTTTTGCAATAGGGTATTAACCGGATTAAATTTAATCGATATGCCGACCCGACTTTCGGTGTGCATAATTCAAGCCTACTATATGACATCATAATTTATGTATGTAATACATAAAAAATGAAATGGGTCCTACCACGTGAGAGCTAAGATAGGGATGAAAAGAATAAATGTCTTCCTACTTTAAATTGTCATGGGTTTGCTCTGACTCGGCACGAAGTACTATGCAATTGAATTGCTCCGTGCGACTCCATGATTTGCAGAAGTTTCAATTTAGTCCCCATGTGAGACTTTTCAAGAGTTTCACTTAGGTCCCTGTGAGAAATCTTTTGAGATTTTCGTTTAGGTCCCTATGAGAAACTTTTTAAGAGTTTCACTTAGGTCCCCGTATGAAACCTTTTTAGATTTTCATTTAGGTCCCTGTGTGAAACTTTTTAAGTTTGCAGAAAGGTCCCTGGTCAAACTTGGCTTTGACCAGGTTTCTTAAATTAGGTCAGATTCAGGAGCTGCACCACGATACCCACCTCTGATGTATACTCACGCCGCGAACTGGATCAGAACGCTTCCTCCGTCAGAATATTTGCGCAAATCGTTCAAATAAATTCATGGGCAAGAAGGTGATGATGGAGTGTTTCGCTATACCCATCAATTTTCCTGGGGATCGGACCCTTAAAACTGAAGATTCGTCGCCGGTAATCAACGAAGCCCACATCGAAGAACAGGTGGAACTCTGCTTCTCCCTTTTCTGGTTGCTTGTTACAAAACAAGACGAAAGTGATTCTCGATCTCGATTCTGGACAAAGAATCTGTATCTCCAACTGATCTTAGTCTTCCTCCTCCTCTAAATCCACGTAAATTGGCAAAAAAGGTGAAGGCAGCCATGATGGAAGCGTCACGATATCATAGTCGCGTTTTCTCGAGGCAGCTAATATGAATGAAGAGATCATATTAAACCCCAATGAGCGAAGTCCTTGGAATGTCTCCGGGGGTAGATGACGCCATCATTGTCGAGGTCGAAGAAGGCCACATGCTGCTGAACCAGGTTTCAGAACATAAGCACCAAGCTTATGACGTGGGTTCGTCACATAGCCGAACGTGCCACGTAGGAAAATTGAGGAGCATGGTATACAATACAATATACAATACAATTTATATTATAAAAGTATTCCTATAATTAGGACCGGAGCAGTTCATAAATAATTATCATACACTTGATAGATGAGAAAAGAACAGAAATGGACCTTGTTTATAAATTGGATTGGCCGAGTACATACCCATAATTATTATCCAGACGTCAGATCCGCTCAAAATGATGGTTTGACAGAACATAGAAAATGGCTCTATTTAACTACTCCAAAATTTTATTTCTCAATAAAATGCTTTTAATTTTCAAGCACCTCAGGTAAGTATTGTGCTTCACTGTTGGTTATATCCATATCCAGAAATTAATGTCCCCAGCAAACATATCTCCAGAAATTCTTGTTTAATGTCTTCGATTGTTGCCTCTGAGCAGCCTGTTTTTGAGCAAGAGACATGAACTTTGTCTCATGAGGAAAAATTAATAGACTCGTGGAAGGAAAAGTGAGAATATGATAATAAGAGCAAACAAAACCAAGTACACACGAATTAGTACCTTCAGCTTTACGGAGAGTACCCGGAGCCTTTAGAAGGATTCCTCCAGTCTTAAATATAAAATAAAGTTGACTTCTTTTAAAGATTAATGAAGCTAATTAAATTAATTTAGAATATTTATATTTCTTATTTTTTTCTTCAATCTATTTTACCTAACTTATAAATTAATATATAATATAAAAATACACAACATATGATATGATTAAATAACTTATTTTACATCCTTAATCTCTTAAAAAAAAAGTTAATAAAATAAAAGAGAGGAGTTCTGCGAGCCATCCAATGTGGAGGGGATAGAATGAAATGGGTCCACCATTAAATTCCTTCATGAACCCGTGGATTAATGTTAGGCTATAAAAGAAAAAATTGTGCGACTCGTTGGTTGGCATCGATAAGTTGAGAGAGAAAAAAAGAGAGATAATGGATTTGGTAACCATAAAACAGTGCAGTGGCACATGCAACTTCTTAAAGTTTTCAACTTTTGTGTTTTTTGGTATGCCTCGTTTCATAATTTGGAAGCAGTAGTTGCAGCACCTTTTGGTGTCAGCGACGGTGGAATTTGTATTCCCAAAACATTTTAAAATATATTGTTTAAAGATGAAAATAAATAAATAATCTAATTGTGATATTTTTATGTGAAAAGTTAAACCTGGTGTTTAGAGCTTTGAATTTGAGTTTACTGAGCTCATGTTGAAGTATTGTAGGCGCAAAAAATATTTAAATTCCTTTGAATGTTTGATCTTAGTGATGGGTTCAAAATTTTAAAATTAATTGGATGAAAATATTTAAATTCATAATGTCTAGGTGTGATTTTCCAAATTGGTGGCTGAGGGTTTTGCCCATCCTCACGATCGAATAAGGTAGGTTGGCCAATAATTGAAAGTTACAATCACTTGCCACTTATGTTGTACAATTAGTGTGGGTATGAGTATAAAAAACAATACAGTATGTTGGATATATATAACAAATTTAATAATGCTTAAAACACAGAGCTGTTGGAAGTGTATATATATATACATGCATGATTATGTATATATGTTCGATCAACAAAATAATGAATGAAACAATTCGCAGAAGATTTGAGTATTGGACAAGCAATTGTGCAGAAAATAATAAGGAGTCCTTTTTTTCCCCCCTAACAATAAGGAGTAATTACACTACTAGAAAATATAATATTTGCGACGGAAATTAGTTCCCTCGCAAATTTTGGTAAATTTCTGATGGATAAAATGTTTTCCTCGCAAATTTCAAATTTGCGAGGGAAACTGACACTTTTCTTTTTAAAGATTGATTTGTGAGAGTCATTTTTGTGACGAATCTTTGTCCACCACAAACCAATTTTACAACAGAAAATAGCTTTTTTGTGAGGGAATTTTTCCGCCGCAAAAAACAGTTTTTTTTTTTGTAGTGTTACTAGTTAAGGTATCTCATTATTAGGATAATTTTGAAAAAGGTGGCAAGAATATATATTTGACACACCGATGATAGACAAGTAATTGAAATACTTCCCTTAATCTTGACAATGAATTAGCTAGTTAAAACTTAAGAGGCATGTACACTTAGAATTAGGAAGATATGTGTACTCACATAAATATTGGATACTCTTTCTGATATCAAATATAAGATTACTTGAAATATTTGTTTTAGTACCACATATAGAACTCCAATTTTCTTTTATTCCCTCGATTACTGGTTTTTTTCTCAAGATTATCTTAATATATTATATTTCACAGTTTTTCTTACTTCTTGTCTCCCACACATTCAATGCTCCTTCTATTTAGTAGTATTATAGGAAAATTAATGATACTAGTACATATTTTTATACAACAATGACAAATAGCTGACTCAACAATTTTTTAAATATTCATGAACTAATTAATTAATTAAATTTATACTTTATTTATGAGGACGGGGTAGTTGAAAACTTGAGGGGGAGAGCTAATTTTAATAGGAATATAATTAACCGGGGATGAAGACGTAATTTGACAAATATTGGATGGGCAGACGTAATTAACCGAATAATCATAGCTTTGAATATGGAGACAGACAGCCATTCAAGAATTGAAAACGCAACATGTACAGTATCTTTTTTTAAATAAATAAATAAATAAAGATACAGGGGGCACAATAATAGTTAATAAATTTGTAAATTAATTAATTGGAGAAGCCAAGCACAGAGCATCAAAACGAATCTCAAAAAGCCAACATGAGGAGCAAAATAGACTGTTGCTACGTCATCTTCAATTCACTTTCAGGTAGCCCACTTGTTTGCCAATTTGTATTAACTTATCCCCTATCATTCCATCCCTGTCCCTCTTCTTTTTGGGAAAATCCATTTCAGGGCTTTTTTAGGACTGACAATCCCAAAAAATGCCCCAAAATTCTAACAATCCCAAAAAAGGCCCCATAGCCTTTTCTGGAATTTTCAGAATTTTTGATGAGTTGTCAACGGGGCTGATATAGTTGTTAACGGGTAGGTTTTAACAACTAAATCAGCCCCATTAACAACACTTTGTTAACAACTATATCAGCCCCATTGACAACTATATCGATCTCAGTTGACAACTATATCACCGTTTGTTAACTCACTCAAGATTTTGAAAATCCCAAAAGGCTCTGACTTTTTGGGATTATCAGAATCTTGTGGCATTTTTGGGATTGTCAATCTTAAAAAAAATGATTTTCCCCTCCTTTTTTACCTGGCCTCCTTCCTGCTTATATATCCTAGTTCTTCTGCTTTCTTTCCTATGCTTAAATTTATCAATGAATTTTGATTTTTTTTATATTTGATTCTATTTTCATTATAAATTATATTGATTGATTTTAAAGTTTCTTGAGATTATATCATCTATCAATATCACTTAATATATCAATACTTCTATAATTATACTTCCGTTAAAAAAAAAAAAAGACATCTACATCCATGTGTAACAAAATTCATAACAAGCTTTATTTTTTTCCCTCTAATGGCTGACAAAATTCGAGTGAAAAAAAAAGGGACAGAGACATTAATCTGGTGCGAGCCAAGGGGCCGCTTCCTTTTAGCTGTAAAAGATATTTTTGCATCTCTGTGTCTTTTACCGATATCTTACAAGATCAAAGCACGTGAGAGAAAACAACCACTTATGATGCGCTACAGGGAAAAAAATCAATAGTATAGCATCTTGTTCATCTGTGAGAGATTGATCTGAGTTTTTTTTTTTTTTTAAAAAAAAAAAAAAGAGAAAAAGAGAAAGAGATGGGAGTTGATATATATAGCACGCTCGAGTTGACGTGATTGGGTTGGCAGTCCCGATTAATTAAAAAAACAGTTCGAATCGCGCACGAAATTATACAAGTCACAATAATAGTAATGTAAAGCAAGTTGCAATAAAGTGTTTTCGTTTATGCTACAAAATAATTCCGACCACAGCAGGGTTGTTGGTCAGTTTCATTTATGTGGTATAACTCAGAGTGTTGTAAATTAAGACTATAATTTTCATTTAGATTGGAACAATAAATAAACTTATGCAATAATCAATAATATCAAGAAAATTTGTTTTGGTGACTTGAATGAATACATACCATTAAGATCAATTAATTTTCTCGCATTCATAAGATAATTTTGAAAATATTAAATTAATAAAGTGATACGAGAGGGATAAATTTTGAATGAAAATAAGAAATAGGAACAAATTAAGGGTTAAGGTGCAGATTTGCCAACGAATTATTACCTAAGGAGCATCTGGTACAAAAAACAATTGAGAGTACCATAATTACCAATCAACAATTAAAAAGTGAAAAAAATACCAAATAACTATTAAAAAAAACAACTACCACAGTTACGTTAAAATATGAGTACTGACGTAGGACAGTGGCGGAGACGCTGGAGAAAAGATCGATTAAGCCCTCTTGTTGGATAAAGCAAACATCAACAGAGATGGGACCCATATGAGTAGGCTGTGGCAGCGGCTGTTGCTACTTGTGACATCGGAGGAAATGGAACCAAGGTGCAAGCTAGGTGGTGTGCCGGTCGAAAGCTGTGGACTGCTGGATTTGATTTCGATGCGTGATTCTCACCTTGAAGCTGCATACAGATCTTGATGAGTTCAAGAGGGTGAGTGGAACACCCAGCAAGAATGGAAGCTTTGGAGACGCTGACGTCGCTGACACTGTGACAGTCAATGGAAGATGGAGATAAAATTTAAAATAAATATAATCATTTAAATAATTTTTTATTTAAAATCACCTACTAAAATTTTTAAATATAAACCGTTTAAACGATGAGATGAGCTCCCCGTATAGACAGAAATATTGGTTCCGGCCACATGGGCATGAGTCTGAGGCGTCACACCTTGGCTTGCTCCACTTTGTCCTCTTCCGAATGATTTTGTTGGCCACCCTAGTTTTCCTCTCCTTCCATTTCTGCTCACGTGTCACTCCCTTATTCCCCTCTCCTTCCTTTTCTATCCCTCTCCTTTTTTTTTGCTCAGAAATCCCTCTCCTATACCCTACACCATTATATTCTCCCTTCACTCCTCCAATTCTTCATTTGTCACTTGCGCTTTTGTTTTTATCCTCTTAAAAAATATTATTATTGCAATTATTTTTATACAAGTATATGTGACTCCTAGCATTTAAAAGAATAAGTCTATAGCTTACAGTTTATAAATATTACAGTACTCCCTCAATCCTTTTTACAAACAATTTTTTGTCCTAAAATAAATTAGCGGTTAAAATTAATTAGAAATAATAAATATAAAAAAAATCTCATGTTTCTTCTAAATATACTCCTATTTATGTAAAGAATATAGGAGAGAGAATGAATAATAAATATGAGAGAATATAAGTATAAAATATAAGAAAGAATGTGTAACAAATGAGTAAGTAAAATAAAACTAGTTGTAAGTGAGAAATAATTAATATAAAGATGGGTATTTAATAGGATAAAAAAAGAAAAAATAATTTAAATTTTAAGATGAAAAATAAAGTTATTTATAAAAATACCAACTCAACAAAGAAAAATACTTATAGTAGTAGCTTGTACTATTTTTTTTATACGAAGGACGGTATCATTATAAAAGAGAAACTTAAGCGTACAAGAAAGGAGAAGAAATGCAGAAATGATAGGGTGAAGACTGAAGAGGGAGGAGTACATATGTGTCGCAATTAGAAGCCCCCGGGGGGGGGGGGGGAGGTGGCTGAGAGGAGTAGTGGGAGGTGAGGTGGAGTGGGGCCCAGGGAGGTTCGGTGGGGCCCGGGAGGAATGCGGCGAGACGCAGCATGGCGAACCAGAAACAAAAGCCAATCTGCACTTGCAAATCGCGTCCTCCATTCAATTCATCTGCATCGTTGATCAACTTGCCTCCCCTTTTCTTTATTTACCTCCCATTAAGTGGATTATCCGCCACTCCCAATGCTTTTGCTGTGCCCTCTGAGGTGGCTCCCACTCCCTCGCTTCCACCATATACCGGCCAGACCAATTCACTTACCACAACACACGCTCGCATCTCTCAACTTTCAACCCTTCTCATCTAGTGGAGCCAGTGTTGACAAAAACACATTTATCCTTCCTCACGTACTCCTTTCTTTTGACCTTTTTAAGCTTTTCTCCTCAGTAATTTTCTAATTTGGATATGGTGGAGAATAGCGGTATATCATATATGATTCGGCAACAGTAGAAACTATGGACGAGTGGATGCTGATGTCACAGAAACACAGACTTCGGGCTTTCTTTTATGTAGCACCTTAACTTCAATACAAAACTTAATCAACCCCTCCTTGTACATACATCCCTCCGCTCCTTCCAAAAGTCGCCTCATTAAGCTCTCTCTCTCTCTCTTCCATAACGTTACTGTTTGTTGGTTGTTATAGCAAAGAGTGCAAGACACAGAGACAAAGGGAACGAAACAAAGCCAGTACGTAGTTTCTGTTTTATAGGCTTAGCTTGTCTCTGCGTGACTCCCTGCATGCAGTGTGGGAACCACGTAGCAAACTTATTTAGCGTCCCTGTAAATTTGACTTTGGCTACTGTGCTTGCCATCTGTTCCACCTCAACTTCCATTATATTCCAACTTCCTACCTATCAACTTTATGTTTTACTGACCATGTCCCTATCCCGCTTAACCCTTGGTTCCAACTTGAATAGTATATCTGTACCCTCAGTTCCTAATAATTTTTCTGTTTCAGTATATTTGCAACTATTGAAGTGCTTCTGTTGGTAGATTGCGATGTTTTTCCCCCTTCTCGGCGGTTGCTGGCCCCGCAAACGAAGCTTGATGTACTTCTTAAATTTCATTTCTTGATCCTGATTTCTAACTCATCCAGTGTTCTAGTAAGAGTGAAACTAATAATAATGACAACCCAGAATAGCAAAGAAAATATTCAAGGAAACAAACATTGCATATTTAATTAGAATTATTATTATATATTATTCTTCATGTCACACGGTCATAGCTCATTTAGAGAGCATAGCACGTTCGCTTGATACAAGTGGATAAAAAAAAAAAAACGAGGTTAACGAATCACCGACGAACCCTCACATTTCTGTGTGTCATCTATGAACACTAACACACAGAAATCCGGCGCCGGTGGCTTACACAATCTCGCCGGTTTACAATTCCGGGAAAAATCCTCTTCTTAAATAAAAATAAAGTTGATAATAAAACTTAAGGTGGAGGAGGGAATTAGGAGGTAAAATAGGGGATATTACACCAAACTACCCGTGCGTATGACCTTCTGATTCACAAAAACATGAATCTCTTCAGAGATTGACAGAGAAGAGAGACCTCTCAAGCGAAAAAGTTGAGAAGTTTGGGCTCTCCGGCATGACCGTAGTGAACTCCAGGTCCACTTTCCAGGCACACCGTCGTCGTCACGGATTCTTCTGAGTTCATCGACGGCGTACCCGGCCCGCCGATTTCCGGCCTGCAGCTGTAGCCTGACACTTTCCGCAGGAAACTCGGCATCAACCGGAGATCAAGATCGGCCTTCTGAGGCTGGTTGGATTCATCCGATCGCTTGCGTTTGCAGGAAGAGAACTTGTTAGATCGCGAATTCGTGAACCGGCCACTCAGGTTCGGATCCCTGATGCTCCACATGTCGGTGCAGGCGACTTCCACCTCAGACGCCTCGTCGGCAGCTAGAGTAGAAGCATCCAAGCCGATAAGCTCAGGAATGGGCCTTAACGTACCGCCACGCAGCACCGTCTCAACGGCGGCCTGACACACGTGCCAGTTTCCCGTCCACAGAAGCCCCACTGCTCCGTTCACCGGATTCACCGTTCGCCCACATGCTTCGAACAACAAGGACTGAAACAGAGCTGCAAAAGGAAGGCGATACTATTAATAAGATAATTGACAATGAACAGAAATCTCGCCGTGCAACTATCAAAAACAGAGGAGGTAAAAATTACCAGGCCTTTGATTTTCAGGAACGTTGGAAATGAAGGACATGAGACCCGCGCGGCCGAAGAACTTGGCGACGAAGACTGTGGCATGTCCTTGGGCTTCGGGCGTGTCGATCCACTGCAAGCAAGGCCGCAGAATACAAGACTTGCTGCAGCCTTTTCGAAGGACTCGGCAGCCGTTGCAACTCATGCCTCTCGGAAACAGAACTCTCTCCCTCTTTCTCTCTCTGAGTCAAAATCCTCGAAGGAATCGTCCTCACATGAACAACACAACAATAAACTCAGAGGAAATAGAAGAGGGCACACTAATATTATCTTGAAACTCACAGTGAATGGGGAATTGGGGAAGCAAGAGACTGGAGACAAAGAATGCAAATTCTGCGGCAGGTGGGCGTATATAAAGTGGAGGAGGATGACGAAGGACGAAGGTGGAGGTGGGGTTGGCATTTAACTGTGGTTGGGTTAGTTTGACTATGGTCACTACTCCTTTGCTGGGTGTTTGTGTGGGAGGGTCAGATTCCAAGGTCTTTGGCGTCAGCGGCTCCGTGTTTCCGCGGATGGATGTTCCTCCGCCGTTGGATTCATCTCTTTTTCCTCTTTATTGTGGATATTTTCTTTCTCTTTCCCTTTCCTTTTCATGTATTTTGAGCTCATATTATTCCTTTTCCACGTCACTATCACCTTACCCCCACGATAAACCACGGATTTTATTTATAAGATAAATATACGTAGCCATTTTTATACGGCTGTGCTTTGTTTGGCAGGTGGAAAGTAAAATACATTGGAATTACCATCATTTGGAGTGATTAAAAATTTGCCTAGAGCATGGCGCGCGCGGACGTGTATGGGGTGCAGATTGCAGAAAGAACTCGTTGATGATCAATTAATTAAATATTAAATAATATAATAACACTAATAACAATGTTAAAGCACTAAGTGGAAGGCTAAAGATAGAGTGATGAAATGGAAGCAGTAATGATTGAAGGATTGGCTCAAGATTAGGGAACACAAAGTACGATTAGCGTGAGAGTTGGAACACTTAAATTACATGAAAGGTCAGATATAATTTGGGATTCCCTCTATTTTATTCTTCTCCATGGTAGCAGCTTCAACTGCCCCGCGCTCACATATAAAAGTTTATCCCAACGTACGTTTTCACCACAAACCACGCTAAACTTTCCCCCCGCTTAAGTTTGTTAACCCAGGAATATTATGCTCTGGTTTTGTCTTGTCAATGAGTATATGAATTGTTAATGGTGTTGTTGCATACGAATCCAGACCACCAATTATGAAGTCTAACAATTATTAATCTCGGGACTATGTCTCACGCAAGAGACATGGGATTCTTTTGTCGTCGTTAGGTTTATGAGCTTCCAAATCATACGAGGAAAGTGCTGTTGCATTGAGTGAGGAACAGCTTTTTGGTTGAGACAACAGGTTATTAGAGGAGGTACCAATAACAAGACCCCACCCTGCTTGCTTAATCAGAGCCACGTCAGCTTGTGGCATAAATTAAACACTAGTGATGGATCAGAAACTGACTTTAATTTTCATAAGCCACATTTCATTTGAATGAATCCAGCTTTCTCTAGCTGCATCACTTATCTATAGCCGGTTTGTTCTGTGAAAAGTTTGAGGAGGGAAGGGAAAAGAAAGGAAAAATGGGAGGAAACTTATTAAAGGGTGTGTGCTGTTTTGGTAGATAATTAAGGAAACGAAACATAGGTTGAGAGAAAATACAACATAAGTTGGTAGAAAGAAAATGAAGTAGTGGTTTATGAGAAGAAGATGTAAAATACTTAGAATGCCCCTTAAATTGAAATCTTTTTACGGAATGAAATTCGAATTTCATTAATAAATTTATTAACTAAATTCAAATTTGAGAATCAAATTCTTTTCGTCCGCTTGTTGAAATGAAGCAAAATTATGTTCACCCTTGTTGTATGGTTGCTAAAACAGAGCAATTTTAGGTAACACTTACAACCTAAGTTTTTTTTTTTAAAAAAAAAAAAATTTGTACTCATTTGTTGATTTTTTTAGTAAAACAATTCATTTATTGAAGAAGATTTTTTATTTATTTTTGGAGTAACAAAATCGTTGTTCTCAAATGTTTATTGAAATAATTCTCAAAGGTGTTTTTAAGTAATAAATATGAATGTAACTTCTAGCAAGTGTGTAATAACAAAATATTAAGTTGGAATCACTTGCAAAATTTAAGAGCATCAAACGAGCTTTAGTATAAAGCAAAGACGAAGTGACCAAATTAAAGATGAAGAAGAAAAATTAAAGACAACGAACAGCAACGCCGAAAATGTAACGGTGGCATTGGTGCTTTGTGGCTAGTTAAGCTTTTTTTTTTTGGTGGTTACACTGTCAATGCCATTGTTCATGACCAAAGTGAATTCTCTCATTATTTATATGCTTTAATTAATTATCTCCAAGCTTTGATTAGAATTGTGATTCATTTTTGGAGCTTCAATTTAAATTTCTAGGGGTAAATTTGTTTGACATTTTCCCTCATGTGAGGGAAGATGAGTTGCTGCCAATTTTAGTGGGAACTAATCTTAGCTTCTCATATTTAAAGGAACTTTAGAGTAGGTAGGAACTTGAGTTCTGAGAACATTTGACAGCTAAATGTGTTTCACGTACGGAGGAAACTTACTTATTTCTCTTTCCCTTCCTATCTTTTTCTTGTACCAAACATGTTCTCAATCTTTAATCAAGAATCATTCTCTTACTGTCCATTAGCTAATAGTAATGGGCTAATTAACACACCACATTTTCCATATAATAGTAACAATTAATCCACACGCACAGGGGCTTTACGCTGTCAAAATCCATCATCCTAATTATCACCAAATATTTATATTCATAAATGCCTCTGATCAGTATTCCTGTTTCATTCTCATAGTCGCTGGAGATTCTAAATATAATCATCACAAAATATAATATTTCATATCACACATTTTCGTTATATATAGACACAGTTTTTAGTATTTCTCAATCACAAATTATATTAAGTCACTTGAGCAATTAGGTATTGTTAGCAACTTAGCCCAAGCAAATGATCCATCAATCACGCAAATAAACAAGAACAAAATAACAAATAAATATCCACATGTGGAGTGATAAATTAAAGGAAGGATGTGGTATCGGTATTATTTAGGTTGATGATGTAAATTTGGGTTTTCCTTTTTAGTTTTCACTAAAATAATAATAGGAGTGTGTAAAAATACTTTGCGCTCCCAGCTTTAAAAAAAAAAAACTTTAAACTATGTTCTAAAACAAAATATACAAAGATTGTGCTCTTAAATACTAGAAAACATAAAATTGCATACTAATATACATTTAAAATTAATATACTAGTTTCTATCAACTGGGCTTTTGATCAATTAAATACGCAGATTGGCTTCACATGATCAGTTAGAGATTTGTTAAATTTAGTAAACTGATTTGGGATTTCTTTATTTCAGGGGCTTTAGATGGGTTTTTCCCTGTTTGGTACTCAGATTATAAGATATACTCCGTACTATAAATTTGTGTATAAAAAAATATAGATATATCAATTTATGGTACAACAAAATAAGCTTCGACACGTGACGCGGTGGACCAGGAAGAATCAAGATGTCACTGTCATGGCGGACGTGGCATCCTTATCCTTCGCTCAGCGACCCTCTGCAGTCACAGTCCCACTTGTATTCCAACCTTATGATATTTCCCCACTTTTATTTATTTACGATGAGAATATTTTTAAATTGAATTATTATTATCCTGGAATAATAAACTTGAACGGTGTATTTTATTAACCATTGGATTGGAGACGTGAAACAAATGTTCTGCGGTACAATATTAGAACCATGATGCTGGCCCAAAAAAAATATTGAACCATAAATAAAGACCTAAGCAAAAACAAAAGTTATGCTTAGTCTTATTTACTAAGCTGGTAGCTTAGTCTAGGCCGCTAAGCTTTGCTTATTTAATTCCTACGTCTTCGTTTATTTGTTTCGCATGCCTACTAACAAACACTTATTCTCAATCTGATTGAGATTTTGATTTGATTATTCTTTAATTTCAAGATAAATAAAGATATTTTCAAGACAAAATATTTGGATGACAAGGAAAAACTTAATTTCATTTTGATCCAAAGGGTACAGTGAAATTTTAAAATCTTTTAGGCTAACTAAAATTAAATTATTTTCATTGGGTTTAAGTGTATTTTTACATTATAAAAATATTAAAATAATAGAGTAAGAAAACCGGTGAAACCTATAGTACAAAAAGTGATTGAAGTTAAGTCTCCTTAACAGTGTTGTTATATTTTCTTTAAAATAAATTATTTTGGTATTCTTTTACATGTGAAAATGGTTAAATCTTATAGGTGTTCATAACAACATTATTTATTGATAAATTTACACATTGTCCTTTTATTTATATCAATTTCAAAGGCTAATTGGAGGAGAAATTCTTACCGTGAACCTGAAACCTGGAGCACCACGTCATTTATGGTCTCTCTCTCTCTGGCATCACAATAAGAGAAACAACATGGGAAAATTGCACCTGAGTTTCAAGTAAGAGAAAATACGGTAAAATAGTTTATTAAAATCTGAAAATTGCGGTGAAGTCGATCTTGTTATACTTTTTTGTAATATTTTCTATATATGAAAAGACATAAATGTCACCATAGAAACTTATGGACTTGTCAACGCAAGCACATGAACTTATCAAAACAGGCACATGAAAGTATTTGAGTCTTTTCACATATAAAAAATATTATAAAAAAGTTTCATGAGACTTCATCATAATTTTAAGATTTCAACAGATCATTTTATCGTAAATTCCCCTACTTATGACTTAGGGGAATTTATGACTTAGGTGCAATTTTCTCAAACAATAAATAATGGGCCTCGTAAATTTGTATAGTTAAACAATTTCTCCCTCCCTCCCTCATTTTACCTTCAAATAATACCCCTTTTCTCCCTCATCCAAGCATATCTAGATGATACCCTCATTATCTTTTCATTGTTTAATTTCCACTCTTAAACTATAAAATGGGTGGTTTATATTTGATATTTTATAAAATTATTATTATTATACTTTATAAATTAAAATTTATTTATTTTTTATGAATTGCAATTATGAATAATGTAAATAAGATTTTAAGAATTTAAATCTATTTATTTCTCTTTATAGAAATATTTTAATAAGAGATTGAATTTGAGCAATATATATATTTGTTTTAATTTAACGGAAGATATGAGATTGTAAAAAGAAAATGAGAAAGGAGATAACGAGGGAAACTCAGTACAGTACAGCTTCCTTGCGTAGAACCTCCGTTTTCCTCCTCCGTCGTCATTGCCATTGAAGCTTAAGGAGCTCGCATTCCCTCACTGCTCTCTACAATGGTAAAGTTATCACGTTTGCTCTCACTGCTATGGCGATTGAGGAAAACGGAGGGACGGCGCAAGCTCGTAGTGCTTCGATGAGAGAGAAAAAAGGGTATTGTTGGAAGTGAGCAGTATTTATTATTTGGGAGGACGAGGACTCCCAACCAAACCAAATAATCAATTAACAACAAGTCCCATAAGTACACTTATTAATTCCTTATTTACAAAAACTTTTCTGGCATTATTGACATTATTTCTTTTGGTTGACCCTCAAAGCCACTATTTCTCTGCTTGCAATGCCATGTAAGACTGAAATTTATCTGACTTGGTTCCATTTAATTGGAGAGATCATAAATGACGTGGAGCAGGGCTTCAAGCAAGAATTTCTCTATTTGGAGATGCTAGCTCAGCTCGGGTGGATCTAATTTCTCTGCCCATCTCTTCTCATCTTTATATCTGACCGTTTAAATCTTGATCCAAGATTCAGAAATCTTTTCAAAAAAACCGCGCACGGTAAATTTTACCCCGCGCGGTTTTTTGAAAAAAAATTCTAGACTCTTGGATCAAGATTTAGACAACCAGATCTAAAGATGAGGAGGGATAAGCAGAAAAATATCAAAGAGAGTATTTGCTTCCCAGCTCGGGTGCTCATACAGTGTGCATCACGTTGTTTTAATGAGATCTAAACCGTTGAAATATAACCTGACATTCCGTATTTAAAATTTTTAATGTTTGATTTTTTAAATGATAATTTTATTTTGTTAGAAGTAATCATTATAAGGTTATCTTTATTTATATTTTAAATATATTAAAATAAAGGGTTATTTAAAATATGAAAATTAAATCAAATTAAACCAGGTTTAAAATCAACCCAGAGCGTCTATATTGCTGACGAGCACACTATCTTCATAAAAATCATAAGCAGAAAATGCGCTCCCAGCTGAAGCACAGAATCCATATATAAACAAACCTGAACCCGCATTTTTAATGTGTGTATATAAATTAGTCCAAATTTGAATTCACACTACTTTATGAAGCATGAGAAATCAGAAAAGCTCATAGATAAACTTATGTTTTCTTAGCAAATCTACAAGATGGGTGTGAATTTTTGGCTGGGACGAAGGAAAAGACGCAAGTAAAGAGACGATGCATCGTAGTGCCACACACAGATGACAGAACCATTACGAAGTATGATGAACCAAAAGATTTTTAAGTTTGTGCAAACACAAGCGAAAAAGAACAAAAGCTAAAAATCACGGTGATTGATGATAATGCTGGCAATATCTCCTCAAGATTCTGATCTGTGGGCCCGCTTCCATTTCCATACGTTTGGATCAACTTGTCTTGACCCCATTTTCAACCCAAAAAATCATGCCCCTCATCACCATAATGAGGTCCATGTGTCCCTTTGCTATAAGCCTACTTGCTTAGCTTGTTCTTCGTCTTTTTCCTTCAAATTCATTTGGCATCTCATCAACTATACAGAACTTACTGCTTTATATTACTATGTCGCATTAAAAGTAGGGTACGTAGTTCTGAGATTCTGGTTCAGTATTAAAAGTTTTCGCAACTAACACACTAGTGTGTAAATTTTAGCATCTATACTGATTCAGCATCAAAACGCTTGAACTGATCACTTGCTGAAACTAAAAAGCTACATTATGCAAAAAGATTAAGTGAAATAAGAAACTGTAGGTGACAAAGTTTGGGTGAGTGAATAGTCAGAATGGTCCCGGGCAATAGAGGAGAAAGAAAAGACAATCACATCACAGTATAGGTCGCTCTAGTCCGTGAGTGTCACAAAACTTTCACTTTCAGGGTTGGGATCATCTGAAAGTGAAAGGACAACCTTGTTGATGATTCCCCTCAGTTAAAAATGCTTAATTTTTCCTGAAACCACAACAGGTAGGAGATACGTGACTAGATTCAGCGATGACAAGATTGGTGGTGCCCATAGACTTGAAGAAGAAGCCATGGGAACAGAAGCATCCTCTTCACAACCGGTGGCATCCAGATATACCGGCGGTTGCAGAGGTTAAAGGTGGCGAACTTTTCAGAGTAGAGATGGTGGACTTTAGTGGAGGTGGTATTACCAACAAGGAAACTGCCCATGACATCAAGTACGCTGATCCCTCCATTGTGAGTTGCTTCACTATTAATATATATATCTCAGTGTGTGTGTGAAGGTAGTGATACTTGTTTGTTTTGAATTTGGGTTATTACTCTGCATTTCCATGGATTTGGTTTGCTAGATTCACCCACACACAAAAACTCACCCTCAACCACACTATACAAACGTCAAAGAGAATGTTTTGACAAACAATATCAATGAAGTGGCCTTAAAACCTCCTATGTCACTAGCATCTCCTGATCCTAGGAAGCATCTTACAAGTCTTTTATTCTGCTTACCAGTTGTCGTTGTAACTTATAAACCCTCTATTGTCACTAGCAGAAGCATCTCTAGATGGTGAAGCATCAACCAAAGTAATTACACAGCTTTTTAGTCGTAGTTGCAATATCCCCTATCACCCACTAGGAGGAGGAGAGCACAGAGATTGCCTATAAGATCAAACATCAAAGTAAAGAGGAAAACGATGTTATCTTCTAAAAAGCTGATATGTTCTGAGGAATTTTCAAGCAGCTATCTAATGTCATCATTTCGAGAGGGTAATAATTGATAGAATCGTGAGAATATAAAACTATTCAAAGAGGCCAAAACGTGTCGTAGGACCATTAGAGCTGGTTAGTCCAACTTGTGGTCCACCTCTGGTAAAATAAAAACTCTTTCCTCAAGCGTGACGCCAACATTTGAATAAAGATATCACCAAAGTGGTGATTTTCAAATTCATCTGCACAGTCCATGGCACCACCAACTCCGAGACTGGTAGTACCAATAGACCTAAACAAGAGGCCTTGGGACCAAAAGCTTCCTCTCCATAACCGATGGCACCCACACATACCCCCTGTTGCAGATATTGTCACTGGTGAAGTCTTTAGAGTAGAGATGGTGGACTGGACTGCGGGTTCTATTAAAGATGACAATTCAGCACTAGACATAAAACTTATAGACCTCTCTACCGTGAGTATATATAAATATCATAACTTTTCATCAACTGAATTCTGAACTATGACTTTCCTATAAACGTAGAAGAATCCGGTCTTGCCCTGAATAGTATAAATACTAATTATTTCCGAGCCTTCTAGGTCATAAAACTGAATGATTTGGAAGATGCAGGTTCACTATCTAAGCGGGCCAATCAGAATTCTAGATGAAGATGGGATGCCAGCGAAGCCGGGAGATCTGGTTGCAGTTGAAATATGCAATTTGGGTCCTCTATCTGGAGATGAATGGGGTTATACTGCAATATTTGACAGAGAAAATGGGGGTGGTTTCTTGACAGATCATTTTCCTTGTGCATCAAAGGCTATATGGTACTTTGAAGGGATATATGCATATTCACCTCAAATCCCAGGTGAATCTAGTACTTGATTCATTTTCTGCTAATTTACTATATGGCCTAAACATGGGCAGGAATATGTTACTTGATGTTTTGCTAATCAAGTGATTTTCAATCATGGACTAGGTGTGAGATTTCCAGGTTTAACTCACCCAGGTATAATTGGAACCGCACCTTCAATGGAACTCCTCAACATATGGAATGAGAGGGAGAGAGACGTCCAAACAAATGGGCTCCAATCATACAAACTCTGTGAGGTTTTGCATTCCAGACCATTAGCAAACTTGCCATCACCACAAGGTTGTCACCTTGGACAGGTATTGCTGCATTACAATATCCAATAATCCAAATGTGAATCTCTTGGTTTCAGCTGCCCAACTATTTCAAAATCATGATTTGCAAGCATTTCTTAGGTTTATTGAATAGTTTTGCTTCTACTCATTCTCCGAATGCTGAAACACTAGACCAATTCCTCCCCTGTTTCCGTTTTAGTGCGATATAATATGGGACATAATTCTCTCTTCTCATCAATCCTATCCTCCACCATTGAAAACTTCAATCTTAAGCACCTATACCAGCTTTACCAACTTATGTAAATGGCCAAGTGGTGACACTACACACTCAAACATTGTTGCAGACAAGTCATTATATATGCAGTTCTGAAGAACTCGGTTTTCTTGTTTACCATGTCATTCTTGTAGATCAAAAGGGACACTCCTGAATGGGAGAGGATCGCAAGGGAAGCGGCAAGAACAATTCCAGGAAGAGAAAATGGCGGGAATTGTGACATAAAGAATCTCAGCAGAGGTTCCAAGATATACCTTCCTGTATTTGTTGAGGGAGCAAACCTCAGCACCGGCGACATGCATTTCTCTCAGGGAGACGGCGAGGTTTCATTCTGCGGTGCAATTGAGATGAGTGGTTTTCTAGAACTAAAGTATAATTTCACTAACTTATAAAACAATTTTTATCACCCTACTAAACTTGTTGCTTTATCGGGTCTCCCCCTCCACAGTCTATTTCTTAAATGGTATAACAACACTAAGCGAATTACCATGTGTGATGTGATATGATCAGGTGTGAAATTATAAGGGGAGGAATGAAAGAGTATCTGACACCAATGGGGCCCACACCTCTTCATGTGAACCCAATATTTGAGATCGGTCCAGTGGAGCCAAGATTCTCAGAGTGGTTAGTGTTTGAGGGCATTAGTGTGGATGAAAGTGGGAGGCAACACTTCCTAGATGCCAGCGTTGCTTACAAGCGAGCAGTGCTCAATGCCATTGACTACCTATCCAAATTTGGCTACTCCAAAGAACAGGTTTTCCCCACTCAGTCCATTTATTTAAGTCTAGTATATATTACTACCACCTTTGATTCTTAATATAAGAAGCTCGTCTGTATTTTAATTTACCCTGCGGACGAGCTCTTAATATAAGAATGAGAGCTAGCATCATCTTATATACCCTGAGACCCAAAATGTTACATTGGCATGTGTTGGGTTAATATCAGATGTACCTGTTACTATCTTGCTGCCCTTGCGAAGGGAGAATCTCAGGGATAGTTGATGCCCCAAATGCTGTTGCAACCTTGGCTATTCCAACTGCAATCTTTGACCAGGTAATTGATTAAACGGCACTGATAAGCCACTTGTTTGCTCCAAAACTGTTTTTATTTATGTCCTCAAATTCCAGCGCTGTGGTCTTAAGTCTTAACTCTCATGTGGATGAACAAGATCAAGAAATAGACCATCCAAGTAGAAATTATATCATTGTAGGTTATAATTATAGACTCTGTCATTGCAGGATATTCGTCCTAAAAAGAACAAGGCGCCACTTGGACCTCGCTTGGTTAGGAAACCGGATGTTTTCAAATGCACTTACGACGGAAATTTGCCCATTACCAGGAACCCTAGTGCTACATGACCACCCGAATTTCTTGATCATATCTGGAAAACAAGAAGTCACGGTCGAAACTCTTGTTATGTAGGCGTTCATACTTATAATTAAATTAAGATGTACATGAAAATGTGGTAATGTTTCTGGATATACTCCGAAGAAACCTCTCAAGAATTGCTATTATTTGGCATTATCCATTGTTGAACAACGCTTGAGAAGCACCATCGCAAAGGAAAATGTAATAAACAACTTCGGTAATTTATATGCCTAAATGCGTTAGGGTTTAGACTGGGGTCAATATATATTAAACTGAGTCAATGTTGCTTTCTATGCTAAACGAAACAACAGGATTGCGAGGAGGAATACGAATCTCCATACATAAGGCACAAAGAACAGCAGGTGATACCAGAACATCTTTGATAATTCAGTCTCATAATTCTCTACATGTTCTTGACAGAAGCAAATCGTGTTATGCTAACTTTGACAGAATCTGACAAGTTCTTCGTATACATAACCAAAATTAAACCAAATTCACTGAGATATTACTTCCTCTGAAAACCGGTTCCAAGATTTCCAGGAGGGTAGCTTATCACCATCCAGAATAACAACTTCTAAATACCCAATCCAAAATTTTTCTCATTCTGCAACTGATTTATAGATAACAAGTTACCGGGTTATCTCATGAATTCAGTAATATATTGAAAGTGTTTTATGGTGCTGCAGAGATGGGCATTGAATTCCAGACGCCCAGAGCCAAAGATCCAGCTCCACGCTGAGCACCTGAAATAAGATAACACCAGGTAAGTCAAAATTAAAGGGCAAAATAAAAGAACTTGCATGGAAAAATGAGAGCCCTTCTGCAGAGAGAAGAAGAACTTGCCTGTCTCCCTGATTTTACACTCATCAGCTCCCTCATTTTCTCCACAGCATGTACTGAACAAGCACGTAGTTCAACTTCCTCTTCAGTGCCAGGATTTATTTCTCCACTGCTCTCAATAGTGCTGGCAAGTTTTGGACTATATTTTAACACACCAAGCTGCCGGAGCACAGCCGGGACAATATAATCTGCCATTATAGTAATTGAGCCAATGTCTTTAAATTCGCCATATCCTTTTCCCTGGAACGCACCCCATAAATCTGCTGCAAATATCTGTGCTCTCTTGTACAGAAACACTTGGCGGCCTTTATACACACAGTGGTCTCTAAAGCCTAAGACAAAGCAAATTCTTGCAATCAATGCCTCGTTCTTTGCATATAAGTTATGGCTGCTCCATATACTACTACATTAGAATGGTTAGTTATCCCAACACTTGAGAAATGGCAATTAAAAAAAATAGAGAAGAAATGAATAAAAAACAAATACCAGGAAAATGACGAGCAACAAGAGCAACAAGATTTAAAGCAGATTTTCCGCAAGCCTCCACAATATTAGATGCTTTTCCCTCAAAACTTCTTTCTAGTTCAAGCCCAACCTAGCCATGAAAGTAAAGCATATTGCATACTTAGACCAGTCTCATAATTGCAAACAAAATTATTAGTGCTAAATCAATAGGGAAAATACCACAGCACTAGTAAGTGTAAAAGAATACAGGTTTCCACAGATATCAGAACAAAAGAAAGATTATACATGGAACAGCAAGGATTTGAGAAACTTAAATTCCAGTAACAGAATATGTTACCTCATGCAATAATCGAACACGTTCATCTTCCAATGGAAGGGGTCTTGGCCACCTCAAAAGGTCGCGCAGTTGTGGACCTAACAGTAAGCAGTGATGTCATCAGTTTGCTAACCACAAGGAAAAAATATTTTCCTTGTAAGCACGCAAATCACCATAATGCCATGTATTAAAAACAGGTTTAGATGTTCCCTGTCTGTATGAAATTACCCGCATCTGATTTGGCATGAATATGAAGAATCAAAGACCTTACAGTTTTCTGCTAGTTTCACTGACTAGTGACTACCATGAATGTGTACAGCACTGAACCAACAAACATGGAGTCCCTTTCCAACTTTATATCTAAACTTTGAATGATAATTCTAAGTTTCTTGCTAGCTTCGGTTTAGCTTGGTAATGAAAGTAACTTTAAATTGAAGGCAGAAATTACAAACACGAGTTTTTAATACAAACATTACATGAGACTAGATGTAATAAAGCATTCATGCAAATACGCATATAGAAAATATCAGGTCCGAACCTGTGTACTTTTGCAGACGGTCAGCATCAAATGCAGATTTATCATTTTCGAGGGCAGCCTTTAGCCCAGATGCCAAATAATCATAACTCAACTCCTTATCTGTTAATAGATGCGAAGACAGGGTGGCAGGCAAACAGAGAGGACATGGAAGCCAAGTTAAAAATAAAATACAGATTAAGCTGAAATTCCACAGCTATTGAACTATTTGCGTATTTGCCAATACTGAACCACGGAGTATACGCATAACAAGTGCAATCAATTCCTGATAGCATATATCAAGAAGTAAGAAACAAGGGAGTGAAACATTCTCCCTATCTCCCCTGTTGCAGCCACTGATCGGTGAAAGGGCTCTCTTGGCATAATCATTAACGCGCAGTTTGCCAACAAAATTTTCAAAAAATTGTATGCCATCTCTGGCTTTTTCACAAACAATTTTCATATATGCAGTTGAACTATGTTTGGATATATAATTATGTATCTAACTATTCATTTCCGCTATGAATAATTGATAAATAAAACGATACAATAAAGGCAGAGTCGAAACCATCACGTGAATGACCTCTGTTCGGAAAGGAAAATGCAGCCTAAACATGAAGGGGAAAGCTTCAAATCTTTCAGTTTAAAAAAAATTAAACTTTTAATATATTAAAAAGCTCCCATCAATTAAAAAAAAGCTTATACCGTCAAGGATAGTAGAAAAACAGGGATTGTGCCTCAGTGAAGTGACTCATGCTATGGCGCATTTAAAAAGACAGAGAGAGTATACCGGGCCAGAAGCAAAAATTTAAAGCGTCCAAGACAAACAGGTATTGAACGGTGAGTGGTCCATTATCAAAGTAGTGAATCCCTTCGAAATCCCACTCAACCTTCGGAATGGATTCAATAGCATCGACCACTTTTTCAATGCCTGCACAAGACATCATCAAATATATATAATATAATAAAGGTTCATTTTAATCTATTAAAAAAGGTGAAAAGCGGAAGAAGCATGATAACTAGGTTGTAGAAGAAGAGATTAGAGAAGAAGAAACATAGTCGAAACAAGTGCTGTTGCACTGCTCATTCCATTCATACACAATATTCAGTTTAGACATGCTTGCATTAGCCTAATGGCTAGGTATATATAGCCTAATGCTAGACTTAGACTCAAGGCCCAAAGGCCCAATAGCTAACTAATCCTAATCCTAAGTGTTATACTAATACTAACCGCTGGCCTCATAGACTTAATATAGTGTCGGTTCCTATTTACTAAGTGGTCGCCTCATAGGATTAGTGTGGCCGCCACTTACCTATATAGCTAGAATTAATACATGAATTACATATCAATACTCCCCTTTAAAGACACTTGTCCTCAAGGGTTAGGAATGACAAACGCTGAAACGCCATTTGAAATGTGTATAGCGGCGTCCATGAAGCTTCCTCCTCGTAGGTGCTTCCATTGAACCAACACTTCGGTTACAATGCGTCCTTTTCTTCTACCCCGCCCGGTCTGTAAAATCTTCTCTGGTTCCTTCAAAGTGGGAGGTTCCGCCGGTCAAGGGGTGGATGCCGGCCCGTATCTGCTTGGATCTCGGACATAATTTCAACAAGGAAATGTGAAAACATTATGAATCCTTGTTACCTCCGTAGCTCCAACTTATAAGCGATCGCCCTAATGCGTTGCTGCACCTTGTAGGGCCCAAAAATCTAGGAGCTAACTTTTGGTTGCTCCTAGAGGCAAATGAAATTTGACGATAAGGTGGAGCTTCACAAAACCCATTGACCTTCCCGAAATTCTCTATCCGTGCGATGGGAATCCGCATTCTCGCTTCATCAGGTTCACACCCTATGTAAATGGTGTTTAGCTACCATAATGCCCCCCTCCCTTGCCACAAAGACTCACAACATGCCTCAACGATGGTGACCTAGGCAAATAAGGCACATAAACAACTGGTTTTTGCCCATATAGTAACTCATGAGGGGTCATGTGAGTAGAAGAGTGGTAGGTAGTGTTATACCACCATTCGCAAGTGGTAAAAATTTAAACCACCTTAGGGAACTCCCAACACATGCATCTTAAGTAAGTTTCCAAACAGCGATTCAAAACCTCAGTTTGCCCATCGGTTTGGGGATGGTAAGATGAAGACAACTTCTGCTCTACCTTAATGACCTTTAGGAACTCTTGCCAAAAGTTGCTGATAAAAATTGAGTCCCTATCCGATATAATTTCAGTAGGAGCTCCATGTAGTTTATAAACCCCATCTAGGAATTGTTGAGCCAAACTAGATGCTGAAAATGGATGGGAGAGTGCAATAAAATGGCCATATTTGCTCAAACGGTCCACAATAACCCATATAGTGTCTCGCCATGGGACTTAGGCAACCCCTCAATAAAATCCATAGATATACTCTCCCAAACCCTACTAGGAATTGGTAAGGGTGAAGTAATCCCGGAGATGCCACAGCCTCGTATTTACATCTAGCACACACATCACGTTGACGAATGAACTCCTTAATCTCCTCGAATAGATGTCTCCACCGAATAGAGCTTTTACTCGTTGATAGGTAGCATGAATCCTGAATGCCCCCTGAGGCGACGAATGCAACCACTCAAGTATCTTTACTCGATTGTTGGTTCATTCCCACTACCGACGTGTCCCTTTTCGCAATAACTCCCCATCCCACGTAAACTTACCCAATGTTTTTGTATTTTGCTTCACTGATCAATAAGTGTCACCATTTCAGATCTACACCCAAATTGCTCAATTTCCAGCAACAACTCATCGTAACAAGTAGACAAGGTGATCCAAAACCCGACTTTTCGGCATTCTAGAGAGGCATCGCTACATTGTTGTTAGCCCTTCTTGTATTGAATTTTGTACTAAGGGCATTTTGCAACTCTTGAAAGGCTTTTGTTGCATCTGGTGACCATTTAAACTGATCCTTACGTAATAGGTTTGTCAAGGGTCTTGCAATCATACCATAATTCTTAATAAACCTCCGGTAGTAACCAGCCAACCCAAGAAATGAGCGTAATTGCTTTACCGTCGATGGTTCAGGCCATTCAACCACTGCCTTAATTTTCTGCGGATCTGTAGAGACCCCACCACCTTGTATAATATGACCTAAGTACTCAACCTTCGTAGCGGCAAATGTACATTTAGATTCCTTAACAAAGTACTGATGTTGCCTTAGAATTTCCAAAACTGTGCTCAAGTGTTCTAAGTGTGAAGACATGCTAGAGCTATAAACAAGGATATCATCGAAAAAACCAGAACAAACCTCCTCAAATGTTCTCTCGAAGATAGTATTCATAGCTCCTTGAAATGTAGCCGGAGCATTAGTGAGTCCAAAGGGCATGACCACCACTCAAAATGGCCCGAATGAGTCCTAAAAGGCCTTGTATGAATCACTGGCTCCATTCTCGATCCGGTGGTATCCGGCCCTCGATCTAGTTTTGTAAACCATTTTGCACCCTTTAATTCATCTAGCAACTCATCTACAAGAGGAATAGGATATTTATTTTTCACTGTTAATTTGTTTAATTCCCGTAGTCGATACACATGCGCCACGAACCGTCCTTCTTTTGACTAGGACAATAGGAGACGCGAATGGTGACGAACTTTCTTGTAATACCCCTGATTCAAGCAACCCCTTAACTTGCCCTTCAATCTCATCTTTCTGAATAGAAGGGTACCGGTAAGGTCTTAAGTTCACCGGATCAGCTCCCTCTTTTAATATCACCGGATGATTGTGATTTTCCCTAAGGGGAGGCAAGGTCTTAGGTTCGAAAAAACATCTGCAAAGCTCTAAGAACCCCTTCAACATTGCTGGTTGCTTCCTCATTACCATCGAGAGTGTATAAGTGGTCACGGTTGTGTCATCAATGGAGTGCAATAGGAAAAGTTGGCTGCCTTCATGTTTAGGTTCTGGATTTTGCCGACTATCCCGCTAGTATGCGGTGGTTTGGGCTTAGAGTACACTGCACCCTTATATTTAAATGTCATTGATAGATCCTCATAATTCCAAGTAGCATGATGAACTACCTCTCGTAACCAATGCAGCCCCAACACAATGTCATATGTCTTGATCTCCATAACCCTCAAATCAAAGACAAACTCCTGCCTTGCATCTTCCACTTGAACCCCTTCCGATACCATAAAGTTTCAATTTAGCTCTACCGGCGACCTCTACTTCACCGCCCCCGGTAGAATCTCCTTTCCACCCTAGTTTTTAGCCAAGGCACGCCTAGATACCCGTGCGAAGCTCCATTATCAATGAGAATTTGAACTGGCCGCCTACCTACATACCCTTGAATGCGCATAGAAATCACACCTACACCACCTTGAATTGCATGCAAAGATATTTGTAAGCATTGGTTAGGTTCTGATTCCGAATTATCTTCTGGTTGCAACTCTATTTCAGCCATTTGTGGTGCTTCTTCCTTCGAATTATCAGCCCCAATTCAATGAATTGCAGCTGTAATAGTTGGCGTTGAGGGCACGATGGCCCTCGAGAAAGGGTTCTTGCAATAAAAGCAAAGATTTCGGCTCTTAACTCATCAAAATCATCCCCGTATACGTAGTCGCCTTCTTGGTAGTAACATCCGCTTGTTCGGCCGATGAGACCACCGATGACCTCGAGTTCAAATTCGTGGTTGATTTTCCGAATACCACGAATTTTGGCCGGTATTGAAGACTTAGCGGTTGTCGTTTGTGGTCCCGTAGAAAGGGGTGAATTTATGTTAGGCTTCCACCGGTTTGAGTACCGTTGTGTTAGGCTTCCACCCGGTTTGAGTAGTCGTTACATTACCATATGGCTTTCGTGAGGTTGACTTGGAACCTGACTCCTCATTCATATTAAATTCCCAGTATCTCATGCAATCCGCCTAGCATCCGACAATGAACGTGGTTGCCGTAATCTCACTTGTCGAGCACAATCACCTCGGAGACCTTCGATAAATGCCCGGATCGCATGATCTTCACTCGCCTTTAGTTTACAACGCAAAACATCGAAATCGTCATTGTATTGCTCCAAAGACCCCGTTTGGTACAGCCGCTTCAATTCAGCCATCGGAGACTCATATGGAACCCCAAACCGTGCCTTGAGTGCCCTCTTGTACTCGTGCCACGTGATAGCTCGGCCTTGGTCTTCATCCATAAGGGCTTGGTGCCATATGTACCCCTTATCATCCAAGTTAACGCTGGCCAAACGCATCTTCCAGTTTTCAGGTGTGCCATCAATTTCAAAGTACTGTCGTAGCTTGTACAAATACTTCTATGTCATGGCGTTGAAATTTAGGGAAATCAAATTTAGTTTGCCGAGTTGGAGGGTATATTCAGCCCCTTGTCTTTGGCGATGAGGACCTCTCAAATTATCCCCATTATTTTCATGGTAATCTTCGGCTTTGGCGACGGCGTTCATGTGCCGCATTGACGTTTGCCATTTGGGTGGCAATAGCTGTTTGAATAGCATTGGGAATGTCCGCTAATTGGTTGGTGATGGCCGCTGAATTGTGTTTGGAAGCTCGCAATAGTAGACTCCAAAGCTTGTACCCGTTCGTTTAATTCGTTCGACATTGTCCTTGTGGCTGTCTGGGAGCGTGTTTCCATGCACTGAATAACAAAATTGTTAATGCTGTGATGAAAAAGGAAACCCGAGTTGACGCCGCGATGCACCAGAGTCTGGATCAAGGAACAGAGTTATAACGCTGAGGTGAATCCGAAATTGGGTCTTCGAGTGGGTCTTTGAATTGACCAGAATGACGAGGCAGAGAGCCGAAATTATGAGAAGGCGAGGTTGACGTGTCGGCCCACAATGATAACAAATAAAGGATGTGCCACACCTCCCTGAATCACAAGAATTGGAGAGTCTCAAATCCCACAATGCATGCAATAATCGGACCTTGAACGAAATCGCTGACACCTGTGATACCCAAAAAGGCCGACACCTGTCAAGGAACAGAAGACACTCGGTGATGCCACGCACAAATGCGGGACCCGCCGACGCCGGGATTTCGGAACAGAGTGTTCCCGACGCGATGAACCCGAGTCCGACGTGGGACTAGCGAAACCAAACGACGATTGGCGCCGCTCAAGGAGTCATATTAATCCGAAACCGACGACGCCAGCCAAGAATCCGCGAGTCGAACGCAACACTTATCACTTTGACGACTTCTTGAATTTCCGACAACAGAGTCTCGGTGTGGGGCGCCGCGTCACTGGTTTTAATTCCCTGGTAATGTTCCAATCTTCTTGGAATTCCGATTATACCACAACGGACTTGACGAGACGAATCTGACGATGACAGAGGCAATCGATTCTTCTCGGAATTGCGATTCAGACCCGATAACGATGACGTGAACCGAATTGTAGCCGCAGCAATTACAACCAACCTGACCCGTGAGAATCCAGAACAGTCGATGAATTCAGAACAAGAACCAAGGAAAACGACGATATCCCAGACTGATAGGATAGTTGTAATCTGTCGACTGCTCTCAAAGTTCCTAATGAGTAGATGGTATTTGACTCTAAAATACCGAACTGAGTCAAGGCCGAGACTTTTGTGAATTTTTCTTGATTGATCTTTTTGAGTTTTCTTGGTTTATGTCTCAAATGCCAATTCAAATCAGGCAGAGAATGACTCTGACTGCATTAAAATTGACGCTTGCTTCTTGATTGAGTTTCTTGATTGCTTCTTGATCGAACCGAGCCTAAGAAGGAGGAAGGCTCGAACCGGTCGAATGGCGAGATGATGACGGGGAGCCGAGGATGACTCGCCCGATACCACCGATAACTAGGTTGTAGAAGAAGAGATTAGAGAAGAAGAAACATAGTCGAAACAAGTGTTTGTTGCACCGCTCATTCCATTCATACACAATATTCAGTTTAGACATGCTTGCATTAGCCTAATGGCTAGGTATATATAGCCTAATGCTAGACTTAGACTCAAGGCCCAAAGGCCCAATAGCTAACTAATCCTAATCCTAAGTGTTATACTAATACTAACCGCTGGCCTCATAGACTTAATATAGTGCTGCGGTTCCTATTTACTAAGTGGCTGCCTCATAGGATTAGTGTGGCTGCCACTTACCTATATAGCTAGAATTAATACATGAATTACATATCAAAGCATCATTGTTGGGACGCAGAACAGAACCTGCAGAGTCAACGAGAACGTGAGAGGAGTGGGTGGCGACCCAAGCAGAGGTTGCCCTGACGTCGTCCATGGAATAGAGTATTGAAATCGACGAGCAGTGACAATGCGCCGAATCAGAAGCGCCTGTGTTAAACCCTAAAAACCTCGTGGAGAGAGCGGCGGGAAAGGAAAAGGAGAAGTAATGTGAGGAGGGGTCACGAGTAGGATGAAGTTTCGCGGGGTTTCTGGCGGCCAATGAGAGTGAGCGTGCTGTTCGCGTTGGTTTTGGTGGCGCTCTGACTCACTCCGATTCTGAGTCAGGACCCCGGGTTTTTTGTTGCTCAAATCAGAATCCCTTTTTGAGTTACTGTACTTGTTAGTATTTAACAAAAAGAGGAGTATGAATGAAAGCACAAGAAATGTGAATGGGCCACCAATGTCGCCTTCTTCCTCTTCACACAGGATAAAGCTTTGCTGACCAGTGACCACATACATGCACACTCCCAATTGGATCACGTGGTGGGGCATTTTATCCACGTCTTATTTATCGCCTTACTAATTATAAAACTTTTATCAAGGCACTTATTTTTATACGATTCAGATTCTATTTGTATTGATTATTTTTTAAAGATTAAGAAATCTAATTAAATTATTTTAAAATATTTATATTTGACATTTTTTTAAAAACTATTTTAACTAACTTATAAACTAATATTAATTTAATGATACATAATATATGATATAATTAAATAACTTATTTAGCTTCATTACACTCTAAAAAAATCAATTATATCTTATATTTAGCTCTAAAGGAAGTATATTTTACAGGGTTAAGGGAAATTTTGCCTTGAAATTTTTTATACGGTCAATTTTGCCCTAGAAGTGTAAAAAAAGAGCAATTTTGCCCTCACTGTCATCTCAGCCAATTTACCATTAGTTAACCAAATATGTTAAGCTGATAGTTTACATATCACCCATGTTAGTTTTGTTAAAATGTAAATTTGCCTTGAAAGTTTCAAATCTAACTTTAAGAAAGAAAAAAATGAAGTAGATGATACATGGATTTCCAGGGTAAATTTGTACCTTAATTAACAAAATTGACGTAGATGACATGTGAATTGTCAACTCAGCATATCTGGTCAATTAATAGTTCATATTAACTATTAGGGTTAAGGTGCAAATTTGCCAACCAACTATTACCCGAGGAGCGTCTGACACAAATAACAATTGAGGGGACCAAAATTGCCAATGAACAATTAAAAAGTGAAAAAAAACACACAATTTGGTGCAAATTCGCCAACGAACTATTACCCCGTCACTGTCTTGGTGTCTCCGTCTTCCATTGACTGTCACAGTGTCAGCGACGTCGATGTCTCCAAAGCTTCCATTGTTGCTGGGTGTTCAACTCACCCTCTTGAACTCATCTGGCAGTCCACAGTTTTCGACTGGCACGCACCTTGCACCCTGGTTCCATCCCTCCGATGCCACAAGCAACAACCGCCGCTGCCACAACGCCTGCTCCCATGGGTCCCATCTCTGCTGGTGTTTGCCTTATCCAATAAGAAGGCTTAACCGCTCTTTTCTTTAGCGTTTTCGCCACTGTCCTACGTCAGTGCCTCATATTTTAACTTAATTTGTGGTAATTGTTTTTTCACTTTTTAATTGTTGATCGACAATTTTGGTCCCCTCAATTGTTATTTGTGTCAGACGCTCCTTGGGTAATATTTGGTTGGCAAATCTGCACCTTAACCCTAACTATTATAACGATCAAGGCAAAATTGTTATTTTTTTACACTTTTGAAGTAAAATTTCCCTCTAAAAAACTTTCAGAACAAAATTTCCCCTCAATAATAACTTCCGCGATAAAATTGTCTTTTAACCCTATTTTAAATAGTGCCATGTATTAGTCTTATTTTTTTTTTTTAAATACTCCAATTATCATTTTAAACAAGCCCTAAACTTTTTGAGTTAGAATTTGTAGAAGATGTCTTTAAAATGACTCCTTTTAATTGGGTCACATAATTGAATATATCCCAATTAGGCATATAAGAAAAATTAAGCTCTTCCAAATAAATAAATATTTTCTGATTTCTTAAAAAATTGTATGATGCATTTCTGAAATTTGGTTAGTAAGTTTTGATTCTTGCAAGTGATTACGAACAGTTTGAAGATGTTTCGTTATAATGTCTGTCAATCCTACGCTGCTGAAATGTAATCAAGAGCTGTGAGGTCTGGGTTTTAAAAGTTTATTTTTTTTTTATAATAAAAAGTTTTGGAGAGGTTCGACATCAGTCTCCCACCAATGTCAGGGTACGGCCCCGGGCTCTATGAGCATTTACTGGGGACTTACGAGATTGCCTACCAAAGGACTCCCAGCGATGATAGAGGGGATCGAACCCACGACCCAAGGGCCTAGTCCTAGACCCCTTACCATCTATGCCAACCCAAAAGTTTGTTGATCAACCGGACAACTCGGGACGGTAACATAGGAAATGGGCTTTTTATTGGATATATGGCGTTATTTTGTGGGTGCTAGGACAAGTATACTGTGGAAACTAAGCCCAGTGAGTGGATAGTACGAGGGGTCATGGACTTTGGTCCATATTTTAAGTCCTATTAATCAATGGGCTTTGTAGTCCAAACATTTCCCAAATGAGTTGGAGAAATTAGTAGGGCCCTCACCAGAACAGGGTGGCTGATCACCTTGCGGAGAATTGTTATTCGCTTTCTACTTTCATTGACTCCTGTCCTTCTTCGTTAAGGACTTTGCTTTTGTAACTTGTAAGATTGTATGGGAATTAATTTTTCAACTGCTCACTTTTAATTTAAAGGCTATGCCTCTTTTACATCAAAAAAAAAAAAAAACATCTGTTAGAAGCAAATAGAAAAAGACTTGATCTTCCTTACGTCTTCAATTTGAGGCGTGAAAATAGAAAAAATGGTATTGGGAGCTCTTACTTCACAATCATAAGTCTGAGTCAAAATAAATCCAGATTAGTCGAAACTAAAAGTTCCAGTGAACTAGCGGGAAAAAAAAAGTAGGTGAATTCCCCTCACTATTGTGGTAGAGAAATTCCAATTAAAGATGCATAAATAGAATTGAGGCAAGGTCATACTGCAATTGACAGCAAGTTGTCCTTTATTTGTTTAATATTACATACGATGCTAAAGATGAGAGTTAAATATGAAATTCACGATAATTCTAAGTAGGAGATCTCAATCTACTTTAATAACAAGAAGAGCAAGAATTCAACGAATTGTTTCATCTGTGTTGTATCCAGGTTACGTTACAAGGAAGGAATGAGGAACAAAAAAGTACTACTAAAATAAAGAAAATGCTTGTGCGAGTAATATAATATTTCAAACGCCCTTCAAATAGTATGTTTTTGCCAATTGTACATCGATTGTCATCATTGTCTTCCCCGATTGTCAACAACAAAACTTCTTTTTGTCCATCGCCGCTCTTGATTTTTTTCAGCCTTTCTTTTTTTGAACACTTTTCAGCCTTTCTTGACTCTCCCTATTTCTGTAAATATCGCCGCACACAATTTATATATTCGTACTACCGTTAGGACTATCAAACTCAAACCGGATTGGCGGGTCAACTCGAAAACCCACGACTTGGCCATGTAACTGGTTCGGGTAGGTCCCTAACTCATGATTTTGTATAGCACTGGATGGATGAGGGGTCCAGTTTCTCTCACATCCCACTCTCTCATCATCTGCAAATCTGGGCCGTCGAAATCTTGATCTAAGGGTGCAGAATTTTTTTTAAAAAAATCGCATGCGGTATTGATACCGCATGTGGTTTTTTTTAAAAAAATCTGATCCCTCGGATCAAGATTTCGACGGCCAGGATGAGACTGTGAGGGATGGGTAGAAAAAAACTGATGAGAGAATCCTCTTCCCTGGATGACCCAGTTACCTTTTAAAAAAAAAATTAATATTTTTTATGGGATAGATGATAATATTGATTGAAATTAATAATAATTTTTTTATGTTAATTAACGACTATTAGTTTAATGTTTAAAGGATTGTAGATAGAGATATTTTGTTATCATCTATCTGTTTTGATAATATGTTTGGAAGAACATTCATGATTATTGATTATAATGTCAATGGATGGTCGATTGATACTATAATGTCAATATGTCAAAAAAAAGTAAAGAATGCTGGATATGTTACATGATTATTTTATTAGTGGTTCAAGGTATTAAATTAATTTTGGATGATATGATACTATGATAAGAATTTAAATTATTTTGTTAAGTTTTTATTTTCCTCCGGTCGGGTCTGAACTGACTCCAAACTGACCCTTAATCCGATCCATTGCTTCAACAACCAGTTTAAGAGGTGAACCCGAGCTTGATAACCAACGCCACCCACCTTTCATGCCATGATCGTTGTCCTTAGTGCGTAGGTGGGGCTCATTATTTTTCTGCATTCTGATACAGCAGGTAGTTCGGGTTCATCCGTAGGTGGTTCGTTATGCTTCATCCAAATTAGCCAAAACCCCAGACCTTGAGCTAATATTCTCCAGCCGTGAGTTCTCACCAACACCATGCATGCTCCTTCCCTCTTCTAGTTCGACAAGGCTTTTGTACTAACCTCCATGTCTCCACTGTTTCAAAAAACTATCCGTTACCATTACCACTAGCCTTTGGGAATTCATCATTATTCCCATGAGTAGCATTTGAAGTTTCCATTAACCTTGTGATTACTCATCAGTTACCATTCACACAAGAGACGAGGGAATTTGGTTCTGTCAGAGATAACTCATCAGTGCGAGCAACGCTTCCAACTTGAAGCTCACACTCCACTAACCTTGCGATTAGCGGAAAATTTAAGTTATGTTTTTCTTAGTTTTAAATTGCACAATTTTTGCCATCAAATATTTTGACCCCGCTAATAAGGAGTTGAGTCATAACTTAAATATAATAATATGACTTATAAATGGGACAAAACTTCAGGAGTATGTATTTTGTTGGGCACAAGTAAAAAAAGTTAATAAATAACTGAATTTTTTATCATCTTAAATATCTTATTTATTAGGGTTGATACCGGTGACGGATCTTGGGATAAATATTTTGGGAGGGGCAAATGTATAAATTTTTAGGATAAATGTATAAATTTTTGAGCTAAATATATATAATAAAAAAATCCAATTTACATGAGATATTTAGGACAATTTTTTTTTTTTGAGGGCCATTGTATCAATGAAGATTCGTCTCTGGTTGATACAATTTTGGTCCTTTATATATGTTTGTCCTCATTTTGTTTCAGTACCTCAATTTTCAAGCTATATATGTTTTGGTCTCTCAAATTTCATTTAAAAGCACCATTCCCTATAATTTAATATAAACCTAAGTTATTTTGTCTTTTGATGGATTAAAACTAAAATGAAAGTAAATTTGAAAGATTAAAGAGATTGCATCAATGATTCAACCCTATTTATTGTAAATAATTTTCCGTAAACTTTATTTCACAAAGATTAAGATAAATATTTAAAAGTAATAGTAATTTGTATCATTAAAATGGGAAAAATTATTATTACTTTTTAATATTACTCTTCAATGAAAACCAGTGCATCTTAATTATCTTTAACTTCTCCATGCAGGACAACAGAAAAGGATATAGCTTCTTATCTTTCATTCTTCTGTAGCTAAAAGCTTATGTCGCTCCTTGTGCTTTTATTTTATACTAGCACTTCAAATCCCCGCGCCATGCGCAGGCAGAAAATTATGCAAAACATAATATGATATTCAAAACATGTAAATTCACCAAACAACATTTATAAAAGACTAAACCCATAATGTCTCAATCACAAACGACAATACACATTAACAAAGTGACAACAGAACATAAAATACAATACTCCACCAGAGTTCAATTTGTATGAAGGAATATGGCCCTCCACCAGAGTTAGTAGAGTGATCAATTTTCCCTCCCATTGAGGTGAAAGAAAACATGTTGTATTGCCTTATGTTGACACGGAAAATTTTTTATCTTGAAGAATTCTTATCGAAGAACAACGTATGCAGTACAGTGGGTGGTTCATTGTCGGTAATTGAACCTTTCCTTTGAGGCAGCACATGGAAAAAGTTTTGGCAATTCTTTTCTTTAAGTCTTTCTTAGCTCTTTCATTGTACCAGAACAATGCCCCACAATATTTGCATGCATGCATGTATAGACAGGTGGATCCAGAAAATTATTTAAGGAGTGGGTACTAGTGGAAGAGCTAGGATTTTTTGTTTGTTTTTGCACAATTAGTGGGGGGATTGCCCCCGAATTTCTTTTAAGGAAAGTTTTGAATGCGTTAAAAAAATAAAAAATAAAATATAAAGAAGAAAAAAAAAGAATATCAAAAAAATATTCATGAAATCAAGTGAATACTGATGATGTAATAAGAGATAAGTTATTTTATAAACTTGTTATTTAGAAAAGCAAGGCTAAGTGCGATTAGAAATGCAGCTACATATAGGCTTAAGAACATGTTGCCATACAAAAGTACTAAAATAAATACCTTCATATTCATCTGAGTCTGAGGACATAACTTCATTATAGTTTGTTTCATTGAACTCCAAATTAAATTCAATATCTTCTAGTTGACACCTTCCACTGGTATAAATGTATAATAAGTACGTATATTCAGTTACGCAGATAAAAGTAACATTGTAAGCTTGCTACTGGTCAATATCGAAAGGCAAAAGTATATCTTTTGTGTACCTATACGAACAGGGTTTCAATTATTCCTGAGAACTTGTGGATTTATAACTGAAGCGTTAGTTCCTTGTGATGTTTTTGGAATGAAATGTTTGAATGGCTTCATGGATGCAGCTGAAAGGGTTGTGCTTCCTTGTTCTTTCGAGATTGGTACGGATTTTTTTAAACCAAGTATAGAAAGAAAATCTTATAAAGGTGATCGATAAGCTTAAGTGAGCTGTGAGCATAATGTTATTCCCTGTGATAAGAGTAGTAGATGGAAATGTCAGACCTTGAATTTTTTTATAGTTCCTTGATGCATTGGTACCTCTTGAGGACTTAAATCTTTCTTGCACATTCTCTTTGTAGGCGGTGTAGCGGATTCACCGTTGTTCATTAGACCCTTCAACCTGGCGCTTTTTCGCTTCCAAATGTGTTGAAGTGCTGGAACAAACTCATTTGATGGTGGAACTACAGTATGATGTCTGTTGACAGCTTCACCTTCAGGCAAAAGGAAGTTTAGTTTGAACATTCGTTGTAATGCATAGGGAAAGAGTAGAGTTAATGTAAATAAACTTACCTGATGATGATGAAGTTATAAACCGGTTTGACAAATCAGAGACAACATTGCTTATGTTCTGCATGCAAGACTCTCCTTTTCTCAGGTTGCTTGCGTGTTGCTGCAGCTTCTGGTGAAGTTATAACTTGAGAAGGTTGTTTGAAAGCTTCCAAAGATTTTACATGGACTTTCAAGGTGGAAGGGATTGGTGCATTTTCTTGGTCACATGAAACCTCATTTGTAAACATCTTCCTCATGGTTTCTTGCGGACTTGGGTGCTTGTCAGCATCTGGTACTGCACTGATGTACTCCCTCCGGTCCTAATTATAAGACATATTTAACCGATTTTGGAGAGATTAAGGAAAGAAGTCAAATTAGTTAATTTTACTCATTTTCCTAAAATGCCCTTATATAAATTTAAAATGACATAAGTAAAAGTGAATCAACAACTCCGCCACATATCTCTCAAATCAATTTTATTTTCCACAGGCTTTCTAATTGAAATAATGGTCTTGTTATATATGCATATATGTGTATGTATATATGTATACATATAAATCTATCTACATACATACATATATAAACACACACCCATATATCTACACACACGCATATGTATATGTTTATATACATATGTGTGTGTGTGTGTTTGTGTATTCACACACACATATATATTAACATACACAAACACAGATATACATATATATATGTACACACACACACACACACATACATACATATATACACAGACACATATATATAGACACTCACATATACATACATACATGCATACATATATGTTTATAGACACACATATGTGCGTGCGTGTGCGTGTGTGTATTGCAACCCACATACATATATTCACCAAAAATCAAACACACTTGAAAGAATAAAATAAGGATATTTTAGGAAGAAATTGACAAAAACTAAAAAGTTGTCCAATAATTAAGACCAAAACCAACTCCTAAATATTGTCTTATAATTAGGACCAGAGGGAGTAATATTTTTTCAAAGTTAAGCTTGAAGAATGAAGATTCGAAGATTGATGCATAGTTTCTGAGGTTTCTGGTCAATCTATAGATTTAGGAACTGTTGTATATGCATAGAAGGTGCTACATGGTGGTTTTTGTAAACTATTGCATTGGAAGTGGGTATGAGAGGAAATACCTAAGAAGCAGAAAATAGCATTGGTAATAATGGAAACGAATTGAATATAACTGAATATTATAGAGCCTTGTAAAAGTACAGATGTTGTTGTGATGGTGCTGATAACGACAGGACATGATATGTACATAAATTACTTTAATTAGTTTAACAGTTAGGATATAGCCTGACATTGATAGTTTAAATGTAAATATAGTTAGTATAAGTTAATGTAACACTACATTAACAGTCAAGAGAGAATTCTTTGTTTATTTCAAGTGTACTTGACTGGTGATGTGTATTAGATAAAAAAAATTTTGTTGATTATAATACTTCCGATGCTTATTACACATTTCTGAAACTGTTAAATAAGTTTGAATATCTCAACTGCAAATACTGATTTAGGTTGATGTTTGTAGTTGCTGGTTTGCCAAATTTAATGAAACAATCTTTTATTGTAGATTTACATGAAGCATAGAATTTGGCTTATAACTTTTCGTTACTAACAGGAGTACTGGATGCGAGGCATATCTAAAGCGTTTGATATAGCTTTATATTAATAATAGTTATCACTTACATGGTTTGATTTCTTGTAATTTCATGTGTCATTAGTAGAGGCATACGACAAGTGATATTATAAGTGAACCTTATAAACAACAATCTAAGAATTGTAATGATATCAGATTAAAACGAACTGCGATTTCATTAAAATTAAAGATAGGAAATGAAGTACAACGGCACCTAAACAAACTAAACCTAAAACTGACAGCAACATACTTGGAATAAAAACATAATGAAACTTTTGGTTGTGAATTCAGGTCATCACAACCAGCACAACAGACAGCAGTATGATATGTTGTTCAAGGACCACTAAGAGAACATAAACTCGAATTGTCTACTTCTCCTGCTTGACAACTTTCAGCATCCTGCTGTTCGGAATATTGAGGCAGAGGAAGTTTGAGTTGCAGAGGAACTTGTTGTCTCACCAACAGTCCTTTTCAATGGAGCCTTTATTTTCCCTTTACCGGCAGTAGGATTGGCATTCTGTGAAAGCTGCAACAGGGTTAAGATTTCAGGCTCAGTTGAGGATCCATTGGAAGGGTTTAGATGTACAGATGATTCCTCTTGTGGAGGTGCATCAATATCTGGTGTTGCCTCAGGGGGTTTTTCAGTTTCTGGGTCAGTAGAGGCTTGATTGAATTGTTCAGTCAAATCTTCACACAATGTATATTGTTGAACACTTATGCCAGCAGCAAGATGCTTCCTATTAAACTTATTCCGTTTGAGTTTTAGAAGCAATCTCTTCCCCACAACAGAGTCACATTAGTCTGGGAAATCATACTCATGACCCTCCTAAATCATAAAAGTATATGTTTTAGGTTAGCTAAGATCTTACTACTGTTAGTATTAAAAAGAAATAAGAATTATACTGCCTGTCATACATATTTAAGGAGCTGTTTAAGCTCAGAAGAAGACCTGTCAAGCAATTGGGAAGCAAGCTTGTCCCAAAATATTACGGAAGCACATCCAGTTTCATCCACTACTGTATAATGGATCTTAAGCCTGTATATAAACATAAATGTGTGAGTTAAAATGTTTTCAATGATACTAGACAGATTAAAGGTCTATCAGGATGCACACTTGTGAAAGGAAATGAAAATGAGCAATACTTACTTAGGTTCAAATGTTCAATTGAATCAGGTTATTTCTTACAATTAGGACACATCAGCTTGCTGCCCTCGTCTTTAGGCTTGCATGCGCACTTATAAACAACCATCATAAGTCCAACCATGTCGAGCCTCTAGCTTTTGTATGACACAGTTGACAACAAAGCTTTCTCCCTGTCCAAGAGTAAGATGCCATCGTCCAATAATTAATATGTTATAAAGGAAGGCAATGTGCAAAATAATAATGAGTTAGTTATGATACAAGCTTTTGCTGGGGAATCTCAGACAAGGGAATCCTATAATTGTTACGCAAGATGCTAGAGGATGATACCTACATAAGTACATCAGAATAAGTTAATGTCAATCTAATCTAAATATAAATACAGTACCCTACATAACATGTAAAAAATAGTAAAAGAATGATACCTTTCAATCAAGTCTTTCACTTCAGGAATGGGAGGATTGAAAGAACTACAAACTTGTGGAATTCCTGGTATTGAGAAAGAATGAGCCCAGAAAATATAGGAATGAAACACCGTTAAGCAATATGAACTGAAGGATGAAGTTAAGCAACAGAAACTTACCATCTTCAGACCAGCCAATCCTTGCAAGATTGATCAGAACCACAACTGGTGTCTCCATGTTTTCTAGCTTTATAAGCATTGCTCGAGCATTTATCAAAGAGAACACACTCGACCTCATTGTCAATGCAGAAAAGCAAGGCATTCGCATAAAAAAATTGCGAGTGAATGAGTATATTTAAGTGATGAATTGCCAATGATTGTTGTCTGGGTAATTGAACATTTAGAATTGATAATTTATCAGTAATGTCGCATTATTAATCAGTAATCATTACTCGTTAATATGTTAAATAGTGATTGATCCGATATGTCAAGTGAATGGATTAGTGTGTGTGTTTAATGAACTCTCGATTTAGGATATCTAAATCACTTAAATACACTCATTCACTCGGCTTGCTTATTACCTAGTACTAAAAAGTCCATCGTCATCTACAATCAAGACAGCCTCCTTACAAAACACGCCGTATGACTGACTCATACCAGGTTCATAGATTCCGACCAAGAAACCGCACAAGTCTGAAAACATAAACGTATATTGATCAAATCGAATACATTGAAAATTCAAAATTGGATGGAATAGACAACATGAAGTATCACAGAGGCTCTAACTGGTTGGGCTCCACTGGTTTTCTCCCTTCTCCCTGGGTCTTTAGTGCTTACATCATCACCATTATTATGATGTCATTGATTGTTATATCTGCTATAATTGTTGGCTAGGGAAAAAAGGTCCTTCATTTTATTTAGGCAAAAGGGAATTTGTGAGGAAGATGAGGTATGGGTGTGAGTGAGGAAATAAAATTGTGTGTTCCTAGCAAGTGAAGAAGAGGATGCTTAAGAAAATAAGGTGAAAACAAAAAATAATAAGGTCACCTCCTTATTTTGCATGATTAATGAGAATATGAGTGATTTTGATTCATTGTCAAGGGTTGAATCATTTTGACTAGTTTTGTTATCATTAAATTGTTGGGTCAATCAAAATCTCCACAAATCCTTTGCTCAAGCCAGTTAAGCTAATTTATGCAGCCAAGCTGAAGTAGAGGGAATTTTCAAAGCAAAGCCAATTGAAGTAGTGTTTGCCATGAACTTCAACGACTACAATACTAATAGAAGGCTAGCTACAAGGACCTTTTATTCCACGGTGCGCTCTGTCTATTGGATAATCCAAGCCCATAGCATCAATCATATCTGATGGAGAAGGCCCACTTTCAATTTCCTTACATGTCAATAATGTCATGACGGTCTTATGCCGTTATCAAGATATGAACTACATACATCATTGTACCCAAAAAAAAAACAACAACAAAACAAAACTACATGGAACAAAAAAAGTACCTCCAACATGTGCAATGGCAGCTTAACGCCATCATCTTCTACCTCGGCATCTGATGCAAGTTTACAATGCTGAGGTTTTGCTTCTGATTTGAATGTTGTGTCTCGTGTTTTGGCTTTGTTTTTTCTTATGTTTTCTTCTAATTCTTTGCTGACGTGGTTTATATGTGAAGTAAGCTTCATTGGTCTTAGTGACAATCTATTAGTGTGTTTAGGTAGGCATTGAAGAGAAAAACAGTCCAATGGAAGGAGGAAAAAAGCCCAGTTGGAAAGTGTTTGAGTTACCTTTTAAGTGAATGGGCTTCTCCTAAAAAAGCTTCATCTGATCTAAAGCTAAAAATTGGTGCGTCTGGAGAGCGTTGCAGACAGAGATCAATCGATGGAGGAATAGGAGAGCTTGAGCTTGACAGCCGATTTTCAGACCTTCAGTTTCAAATCTACAAACGCCACGAAATAACACAGACTCTCACCTTAGAACCTTCGACTCATCTTCATTCTCTCTTTTTCTTTTATCAACTCTGACGATTCCTCCAGCTTCCATTATTTCTGGCGAGTTTCTGAACTTTTCGGTGACCTTCTTCCTCTTGAACTTCACCGGACACCTTCAACCTTCTTCTTCTTCGTCAGAGACACAGCTTCGACCTTCTCATCCTTCCTCTGCGATTTCCCGTGAGGTTCTCAGCTTTCCGGCGATGTTTTAATTTTGGGTTTTTTTGTTGCTTGATTAATTTTGGGTTTAATGTTTCTAGAAACATTTTTTTCTGTCACATTCACATAAATGTGAGTGGGTCCCATTGTAAAAAGAAGAGAGAGAAAATATTAATAGGACCCACTTACTTTTATGTGAGTGACAAAAAAAATATTTTTGCAGCAAAAATAGAAACATTAAGCCCTTTAATTTTATGATGAGATTCTCCACTCTTATAGTTGATTGTCATTCTTTGTCTCATGGATTTCTAGTGCTGTGTGCAAGTTTTGGCTATGTGTAGCTAAATGCTTCATGTGGTCCTAAATATAAGATGAAGTTGACTTTTTTAGAGATACTAAGGAAGCTAATTAAATTACTTCAAAATATTTATATTTATCATTTTTTCTTTAAACTATTTTGCCTAAATTATAAAATCATATATAATTCAATCGTACACAATATATGATATGATCATGTAGTTTATTTAGCTTCCTTAATCTCCCCATAAAAAGACATTTCTATTTTAATAATAATTTAACTTGTTTTTTATGAAATTTAAATTTGTATCTTCAATTATCACAATACATACATACATATATATAGTATTCAATAAAATTCATGTCATTTTTCATCTTAACTGACTTTTCAAATAATAATCCAAAAATGTTTCAATTTGAAAAAAAAAAAAACACTTTTGCAATCGTTAATCCAAATACAAATCACCTTTACAATTTGTCTTTTACTCTATTTTACTTCTGCAAAATTCATATTGAAAATAAGTTATTTCTCTCACCGCTAACTCAAACGGCTCTATATAACTTATTGGCATAGTCTAGGGGTGTTCATGGGCAGAGCGAGGTCCTTACTCGATGCCCTGCCTGAAGGATCACTAGGCAATAAAATGCAGCTGGATGCTCAACTCTCTCTACCTGATAGAAGCCTAACATTTTTGGGTTAGGAGGACGAGCTTTCCTGCCCAAATTAAATGATAATTCCCTCAACACCCTATGTGGAAAAAAATAACTTCAATCATACTTGATAAATAATATTTCAAACTTTAAATGTAATCCATAATTCTACACTTTGAAATATTTTAAAATAAATTTACAACTTGAATCTTGAAATTAAAAAAAACTACCATTTTTTTTAATAAATAGGAAGATAAATACAACATTTTGGGCAAACAGGAATGATAAATAACATAAAAGGAGAGAATTTTTCTAAATGTAAACATCATACAGAAACTTAATTTACGACTTAATTCAGTTTTTTAATTTATTATATAAAAAATCATAATTTCACAAAATGATTAGTAATATACATGTTGACACTATATATAGTATATGGTTATAAAACATGATTATATGTTTTACAATAAAAAAAATTTATGCCTTGTTCTATTTAACACTCAAATATCTTCACTTCCTCCATCCTTTTTCCCTGATGATAACGGGTATATTTGATGTAAACATTGATACATTAGAGCAGAAGCCATGTAGGACTCTTGGAGTTGATATAACAGATTATTTCAATTTTGGTTTTGATGAGAACACTTGGAAGCACTACTATGCATCACTAATGATCAATACTCAATGGACATATTAGAGTATTGTTAGAATACTTTAACGATCTAAACATGTTATTCATGGATTAACATATAGATCAATGCGGAAAACTGAATAAGAGATCACAAATACCTCCAGCCATTGATTTGTCTCCAGAAGCAAATAGGACGAACTCTGAGTCTCCAAACAGGAACAAATCCAAGCCAGCAAGCAGGAACAGACTCCGAGTCTCAGCCCTTCTGATCCTTCTCTCTGAAACTGCAGATGGTGTGCTTCCTCAAAATCGGAGCGAGTTCGGGGGACCGGACAAATTTCACACGTTCGTTTCTCTCGACCATCGCGAGCTAAAAAGGAAACGAATTCAATACGCACTTATTGCGTATTAATTAGCCGTTACGGTATTAATGGACGGTTACAAAACCGGTAATAATGTGGGACATAAATAGAATTAATTGGAACATTAATATGGACGGTTACAATATTAAATTCCAACATTCTCCCACTTGATCCACATACTTCAGTATATACCTCTGAGAAACAAAATGCATGGATCATAGCGATAGGTCCTCTTAAAGCGAGTAATATCTTCCATGTATCACAGTGCATTATGTTTCCCATGCCCAAGTAACTTAATGAATAAACCCTACGTTTATTCTAGGTCCAAACTTAATGATGTTCCTCAAATTTAAACAAATAAATGTACGCGTAACTGAAATGAGAAAAACATCACAAATGGGGTTCCATAAAATAACAACGTTCTTACAACGAAAGAAAATCATACAAAATGAAATTCAAAGATGGGCACTAATTCCCATTCTTTCTACATGATCCATAAACCTCATAGGTGGCATGCCTTTTGTTAAAGGATCTGCTATCATCAACTCAGTGCTAATGTGTTCAACAACCACTACTTGATGTTTAACATGTTCTCTTATGGCTAAATACTTAATGTCGATATGTTTGCTTCGACTACCACTTTTGTTGTTCTTAGCCATAAACACAGCTGACCAAATTGTCGCAATATATCTTCATTGGCCTAGCAATTGAATCCATGATTCTAAGCCCACGGATGAACCCCTTCATCCATACACCATGTGAAGTAGCCTCAAAACAAGACACGAACTCGGCTTCCATCGTAGAAGTAGCAATCAAAGATTGCTTCTTGCTACTCAAGACACAGACTCCACCAAACAGCATAAAAATGTATCCAAGTGGATTTTCTTGAGTCAATGCAGCCAAGCAAAGTCGAATCGAGTAACCAGTCACTCCTAGATTGTCTGTCCGTTCGTATTTAAGCACGTAATCCTTAGTTCCTTGAAGGTATCTCAACACCTTCTTCACAGCTTTCCAATGGTCCATACCTGAATTATTCTGATATCTTCCTAACATTCCAACAGCAAATGCAATATCAGTGCAGTGCGGACTGAGCATACATAAGGCTTCCTACAGCTGAAGCATAAGGGATGTTTTTCATTTGTTCCCTTTCCAAATCATTCTTTGGGCACCGGTTCAAATTGAACTGTCACCTTTCACAATGGGAGCTACGCTTTGTGCACAATGCCTCATCCGAAATCTTTCCAAAACTTTATTGATATAGGTCTCTTGAGACAGGACCCGAACACCTCTATGTCTCTGCTCTTTGTATCTTAATGCCAATGACATAAGATGCAACTCCCATATCCTTCATTTCAAAGCTTTTGGAGAGGAATTGTTTCACTTCATGCAATAAGCCTTTGTCATTGGTTGCAAGCAGAATATCATCCACATACAGAATCGAAAACAAATCTTGCTCCCACGACCTTCTGGTATATACATTCATCCATGGCGTTCTCCACAAAACCGAAAGAAGAGATAACATCATGAAATTTTAAATACCATTGCCGGGAGCTTGTTTCAATCCATATATGGATTTTCTAAGCTTGCATACCAAATGCTCACCATCACTAGAGGAAAATCCTTCTGGTTGTTTCATGTAAACCTCTTCCTCTAGTTCTCCATTGAGAAATGCCGTTTTCACATCCATTTGTTGCAACTCGAAATCAAAATGTGCAACCAATGCTAGAACGATGCGAAGAGAATCTTTCTTAGATACAGGAGAAAATGTCTCCTTGTAATCGATTCCTTCTCTCTGAGTGAATCCTTTGGCTACGAGTCTTGCTTTATGTCTGTCAAGGTTGCCTAATGAATCTCTTTTGGTTTTGAAGACCCATTTACAACCAATGGCCTTCGCCCCATTAGGCAACTCAACAAGATCCCGAGACTCTATTGGATTCCATAGAATTCATCTCATCTTCCATAGCATCATGCCATGATACAGCATCTCTACTGTTCATGGCTTGTGAAAACGTTCTAGGATCATTTTCAACTCCTACATTATAGTCAGATTCTTGCAGATACACTACATATTCACTAGGTATCGCTGATCTTCTTGGTCTAGTAGATCTTCTCAATGTTGTTTCAACATCTTCTTGAGGAACTTGTTGTTCAACAATTTCTGGTTGTTCCTCAATTTCAGGTTGTTCCTCATTAACAACTTGATCTACTGGATCAACATCAGCCGGTTGTGGATCTTGTAATCTAAGACCTGAAGTAGAAGGTTGGCTATCTAAATGATCTTTTCGAAACTAGGTCTCTGAATCGATCGCTCCCACTAATCAAGTCATTCTCAAGAAATTTGGCATTCCTTGATTCCACAAACCTAGTGGTATGAGATGGACAGTAAAACCTGTACCCCTTAGACCTTTCGGCATATCCAACGAAATATCCGCTAATGGTCCTTGGGTCCAGCTTCTTTTCTTGTGGGTTATATATTCTGACTTCAGACGGGCATCCCCAAACGCGTACATGTTGCAAACTTGGTTTCCAACCCTTGAATGACTCAAATGGCGTCTTGGAGACAGCCTTGGTTGGAACTCGGTTTAATATGTACACACCGTCTTAAGTGCATCAATCCACAAGGACTTAGGTAGCTTAGAGCTACTAAGCATACTTCTCACCATGTCCAAGAATGTTCGGTTTCTTCTTTCGCTACGCCATTCAGTGCGGAGAACCGGGCATGGTGTATTGGGCAACAATCCCATGTTCTTGAAGAAACTTCGCAAATGGACCAGTGCTTGTCCATCTTCATGTATCTACCATAATATTCACCACCTCTATCTGATCTCACGATCTTAATTTGTTTGCCACATTGTTTCTCTACCTCAGATTTGAATACCTTAAAGGCATCCAATGCTTCGTGCTTGTTATGAAGCATGTAGAGATACATGTATCGTGAGTAATCATCAATAAAAGAGATGAAATATTTCTGACCATATGCGTCCATTTCAGGACTACAAATGTCTGTATGTATGATTTCTAACAATTCAGTACTCCTCTTAGCACCTTTCTTTGACTTGTTAGTCTGCTTTCCCTTTATGCAGTCTACACAAGTCTCAAAATCAGTAAAGTCCAGAGTACTAAGTACCCCTTCCTTCACCAATCTTTCAATTCTCTGAATGGAGATATGTCCCAATCTCCGGTGCCACAACATAGAGGAATCCTCATTCATAACACTACGTTTCGAACCAACAGAAACATGCATGGCATCATAAGTAGTATCATTTTTCAAGCAAATAGGATAAAGACCATTAGACAATGTACCATTCCCAATCAAATTTGATTTATAAAACAAATCCAAAGATGTCTTATAAAACATAAAGGAATAATCCAAACGTACAAGTCTTGAAACAGAAATCAAGTTCCTAGAGAAACTTGGAACATAAAAGGTCTTTTCCAAATTTAAAACAAAACCACTACTTAAGATTAAACTGCAAGTCCCTACAGCCTCCACATGCAAACGAATCCTTCCACCCGAGTAGATGAATTGTTCACTTCCCAATGGCTTCCTTAGGTTTTGCATACCACCGCAAGGTATTCGAAATATGGATTGTAGAACAGAGTCAACCCACCAAGTGCCATCATTGTCATCAACCATATTAGATTCATAACATACAAGTGAGACTGACATACCTTTCTTTTCAAGCCATTGCTGGAATTTAGAGCAGTCCTTCTTCATGTGTCCCTTCTTTTACAGAAGAAACACTTGGATTCCTTCTTAATTCCACCTTGGGGTGGTGTTTTTCCTTTCCCCTTCTTTTTGGCTTGAGTCTGACCCTTTTTCTCAGTGGTCATAAATGAACTCTCTCCCATTTCCATTTTCAGCCTACCCTCCTCCTGAACACACATGGTCAACGTGTCATTAATTGACCATTTATCCTTATGTGTGTTGTAGGATATCTTGAAAGGTCCATATTCTTTGTGGAAGGGCGTTCAGAATGTAGTGTACGAGAAAAGAGTCAGACATGTCAACCTCAAGTTGCTTTAGTTGAGCTGCAATGTCCCTCATTTGCATGATGTGCTCACGCACACCTTTCACTGTAGTAATTCTTTGGGATGAAAACTTCATAATTAGGGTGCTAGCAAGTGCCTTACCTGAAGTCTGAAATTGATCATCAATCGCCTTCAGAAGTGGCCTTGTTTTGTCATGCTGTTCGACAGAACCACGAATACCAGCAGAGATATGAGTCTTTATGAACATTACGAGAGACGATTAGATCGCTCCCATTTCTCATAAAGATCAACCCGATCCGGAGAGCTGGTTGCAGTAATGGGAGGTGGTTCGTCTTTCCTAATAGCATAATCTATATCCATCCACCCTAATTGGAGAAGAACTCTCTCTCTCTCCATACCTTATAGTTATCACCCCTCAGTTCGGGAATTTCGTTTTTCATATCAGAGAAAATCGCAGGTTGTTGTGCTGCATAATTAAGAAAAACACATGCTTAAAAAATTAAGATTTGAGACTAATAAACCATATCATGTTTTACCAATGTAAATCATGTTGAAAATAGTGAATCTCCTGACATAAAACTTGCCTGTGGGCTAAAGTTCTAATTCAATTGGATTCACAACTATATGATAGAACTACCAAATTATTTCCTTATTCTTAATTCCCGTGGGTAAGTTAAGAATTTAATTTGATATTCCACCTAATTAATCATATAAAACATATAATAAAAATTCTGTGGGATAAGATTTATTATATTACATATGATTAATTACAACTAATGTCATTATGTATGTGATCATGCAATTTAATATATAATTTTAACTAATTAAAGATCTTGTGGCTATTCTCTAATTAATTAAAATATATAGATCACTCAACATTAATATTTAATATTGCAATAAACTATAAGCAATACTAAAATAAAATTGGATATTCATGTTATGCATATTATTCAACTTAATATTGCATGTATAATTAAATAATAATTAATTCATGCAAAAAATACAGAATATATAATGCATATAAAACAATCACATGAAATCCCAATATTAATTAAATTTTAGATTATTATATTTAAATATAAAAATAATTATATGTAAATATAAAATCCATCAAAATGACACAAGTGTCACCTTAGCCGGATGGTCCAGAGGTTGCTCTTAAGGCTCTGGACCAAAAGAGTGTGGGTTCGAATCCATGTTAAGACATTTCCAACATTTTAATTTAAGAAATAAACCTTCATTTAAATTAAATAAGTGTGCAGAATCAAACAAAAGGAACGCGCAGCTCAGCTAGCAACGCGCCAGGGCTTAAGGCCTACACGCGCCCTCAGGTCTGAGGTTCGAATCCCACTAGGGCGCTTAATTGTTTTAATTTTCGTTGGGCAAATTTTTTTTTTTGTTTAGAAGCCAAACACGCGCCTGGCCCAAGAGAAAGAAGGAAAAAAAAAAAAAAAAAAAATCGCCCAAGCGCGAAAACGAACCGGATCTCGGCCCAAACGCGTCCGGCCCATTCTCCTTATAAATGAAACGCGACGTTTCATTAAAGGGCCAAACGACGTCGCTTCAGCGTCTTCCTCACCCGGTCGGAAACCCTACCCGACCCGCCAACCCGCGAACGACCGGATGCAACCCGAAATCGGTTGCGAGAATGCGCGACTTCAGGCGAATTTTTCAGGCGATCTGGGGGCCAAAATCCGACGATTTTGACAGCGAAATTCACGGAAAAATCACGGAAAAACCTTCGAACAGAAATCCACTAGAAGATCAAAACAAATAATGAAGTTTTGAAAACCAAATTTAAATCGCGTTTTCTCCGTTCGTTTTCACCGATGAAGGCCCGACAGTGATGATACAGGCGGCGTTGATGAAAAACACAATCCAGACGGAAGCATTAAAGCGAGAAAACCCAGATCGAAAAAACAAATTCGAAACCCAACGGATCCAAGAGAAATCACGTTTCAGACGACGACATCGTTCATGTATAATCAAGCGAAATCCAAACTGAAACCATATTCAAAATTGCTATAAAATATGAACAGAGAGACAGCAAAGTTAATCTCCTCTGGTTTCTCTTCCGATGAAATAGCATGCATATATTTAAACGAAATCCAGAAAAAACTCTCGAAAAAAAAAAAAAAACACCCCAGATTTAAATACATGCATCAAAACTCAATAGCATCAGAAATACATGGGTCATAAGAACATATTCAGACTGAAAAAACCCATATGTTCATGCGAAAATTCATATGACTGATTTCTTGATGAAATACACATACATATATTCAAATGAAAAATCCAGAAAAGCAAAACCCAGATTTTATATATATGCATACAATTTCATCAAACAAAAATCAAGGCAGAGGAATCAAGCTCTGATACCAAATGTTAGAATACTTTAACGATCTAAACATGTTATTCATGGATTAACATATAGATCAATGCGGAAAACTGAATAAGAGATCACAAATACCTCCAGCCATTGATTTGTCTCCGAAGCAAATAGGACGAACTCGAGTCTCCAAACAGAACAAATCCAAGCCAAAAAACAGAAGACTCAGAGTCTCGGCCCTTCGATCCTTCTCTCTCAAACTGCAGATGGTGTGCTTCCTCAAAATCGAGCAGGTGTTCGGGGACCGCATAAATTTCACACACGTTCGTTTCCCTCGACCATCGCGAGCTAAAAGGAAACGAATTCAATACGCACTTATTGCGTATTAATTAGGCCGTTACGGTATTAATGGACGGTTACAAAACCGGTAATAATGTGGGACATAAATAGAATTAATTGGAACATTAATATGGACGGTTACAATATTAAATTCCAACAAGTATTAGTAAATATATAATATAATATAAGTATATAAACTATTATATAAAAAATATTTATATCAAATTAATAATATGTATACTTACTGGGCAGGGCGACATACCTTGCCCGCAAAAATGTCAAGTTTGATTGTGCCTAATTTTTTTGGACTGCATTTTTTTAGTCTGGTAGGTTGATTTTTCGCTGGGCTCAAGTGGGCACACCGGGCTCCTAGCTAGGTTTCAAGAACAACCCTGTGGCATACCAACTAAGGGCCCGTTTGGTACGAGGAAGATTTGAAGAGGAAAAGGAGCTTAGAGAAGGGAAATGAATTAAATGGATGATTTTGACTTTTGAGGGATGGGGAAAGATGGCTTGATGGAAGATGAGCTGCTTGGTGGGAAGAAAATGAAGGGGTAGTAGTTGGTAAAGAATCAGAAAATACTTATTTTACCCTCAAAAGTAATTAATTCAAAATGAAAAAGAAAAATAATTTTTTTGCTAAAATATATTTCAAAAAAAAAAAATCCTCTTATCAAGTTAAAATTTGTCAAAAATATTCTCCCGCCAATTTCGAATTTGTCTAAAAAAAAATTCCGCCAAGTTCGAATTTATCACATAAATTTGAATTTAATCCTATTTTATTGCATTATAAAAAACAAAGTATGAAGGGTAAATATGTCCAAAAATTTTACCGTTAACGTGGGAACTTGAGATCCCACCAATTTTGGTAGGATCTTATCTTCTCATATATAATGGAAGATTGGTGGGCTTGAGAACTTGAGTTCATGAGAAGATTTGACACAAAAAGCATATCAAATAAAGAAACTTGTTAATCTTCATTTTCCTTCCTATCGAATCCGCATACCAAACAAGCCCTAAACACCCTAGCCTTGTTCCTCCACTAGTGACGCTTGAAACAGTCTGCAGGTTAAAACAACGTTTAGGCAAAACTCAGGAAATACGCTCCATGTATGAAATGGGAAGCATGTGATGCGAGGTGCATGATATGAGAGGAGTATTTGAATTAACTTTTGAAGAATAACTTTTATGAACGTGAGAGGAGTTTAGTCAAATACTCACGTGATGTGGTACTTCTTTAGATGCCCCGCTTTGTTCCTTCGGATAACAAAGGTTTTAATCCTGCAACAGTGATCTTTACCAAGCATAGGGGCGAAGTAACTGATCGTGGCATAATCCTCCATCAAAATGATCATGCGGTACATCTAGAAAGACACCGGACAATAAAAAAGTTAAGATGCTTTTACCCTGTGAAGTATACGCTTCTAACCAAAATCTCACTGATGCAGTGTATATTGTATATGAAGATGCCAAAACATGACCTACTAAAAGGCAACCAACTCCTTTATTGGATGATCATGACTGAGAGGGTAACGAACCACCTCTTTGGAAATGATCCTCTCCGATTTGAGGAAGATGACATCTTGATAGAGACCCTCGGATAAGCTTAAAAGACCGACTGTATGCCCTGGCCCTTTCATTACAATAAGCTCCTTATATGAGAACATGAAAAACATATGGAAACAGAGGCGTCGTTTAATAAAAGAGTTGGTCAAATGATGGCTAATAGTAAAGAGAAAAATAGTCATAAATCAAACAACTAAAACGAAGTGGTTATATTGTTAAACCGGATGGCCGTCATGATCATGACCACTTTCATTTGACAACAGCATATGTGATCGATGAGGACTTTAATGAAATGAATAAGAAAGTTGTCTTATTCATGATAAACGTATTGGTATTTATACAAGAGAGAGGAGCCTCTACACATAATGGCTCATAATGTTGTAATCCCTAATTATGTGGGATCTGATTGGGATATGATTATAATCCCATGATCTGAGCTATATACATTAATACCATATATTTCATGTTTCCTAACACTCCCCTTCAAGTTGGAGTATAAATGTTAATCAAGCTCAACTTGTTACAAAGATAGTCTACCTGAGTTCCTTAAAAAACTTTAGGTAACAAATCACAAAATTCTCACACTCCCCCTCAAGCTGTAAGTAGCTTGAATGCGGGTAGCCACTAATTAAAAGAAATGATTCAACACCTTCACCAAGAGCTCAACCAAACGGTCTCACTAGGGACCAGCAACACCCAAACATCTCACGAGAGATAAATACCAAACGATCTCACTAGAGACCAACACCTCACTGAAGGCAAAGCAACGAACGGGTCTCAGAAGGACCACCAAACTCCTCACCAGAGGACGCAAAGCATAGAAGATGCCAACAAAATTACCCAACCACAAGCACGACATTCAAGACAAAAGAGCACTTCACGAACGTGCTGGAAAACGTAACCATCGAAGAACTCAGCCACTAGAGACAAGTGAACGTGCACGAAACAAAATGCCGATTGTGCTAAAATACCTAGTCTCACAACACAACCTTCGAAGTAAAGAACCAGCCTATACATACCGGGAATGAAGGCTCGACGTCGGAGAATGAAGCACGACCAGAAAAATGGTCACAACAACCAAACAAGGTATCGATAACCTCTTTAAATACAACAGAAACCTCTTTAGTCACTACAGAACAATCTCACCTGGGATTACAACACCAAACTGAGGCTTCACGATTCGCAACAACAAATGCCACATTAGTGACCAAATAGAAGCAACAGTTACCCTATTGACCAAATAACACTTCCACAACCTAAAAGCAAATAACCACCGAACCAGAAGTAGATTTATGAAACGGCACTGGAACGAAGACAAACAAGAAGATGGATGAATAGTTCCGCAGACAGAACCTTCACTCTCAATCTCTCTCTCCACCTCTGTCTACTGTTACTGTTAATGCTACAGTAACAGTGGCCACCGGAAAACTCAAATTTGCCAAGAACTATACCTTAGCTTTGATACCATGTAATGAAATGAATCAGAAAGTTGTCTTTTTCATGATAAACGTATTGGTATTTATACAAGAGAGATGAGCCTCTACACATAATGGCTCATAATGTTGTAATCCCTAATTATGTGGGATCTGATTGGGATATGATTATAATCCCATGATCTCAGCTATATACATTAATATCATATATTTCATGTTTCCTAACAAGGACGATATGCAAAATCGGAACCAAAATATTAAATCGTATTAGAGTAGGAATGATATATAAAGTGGTGGAACGTATACACTGTTGTAAGGCCTTACATACCGGAAGTTAAGCGAAGCTTTAGCATCCTCAAACACAAATCCGGATGAGGAGACAGAGTCTGCAAATTGAGAACCATCCTGCCGATAGCTAAAACACCTAGGTGGTTTTGTAGAGTTAAATGCTTTCCTGCCATAAGGGTGGGGAAGAAGGATTAGCTAATTGGAAGTGACAAGAAGATAAAGGTGGAGGGAAGGGAGGGACAGTTTCTGTGTAATATGCGATTTGGGATGGAAATGTCCAATGAACATAACAGTGAGGAGAGGTAGGAGATTTTTGAATTTGGTTTTGGAATGAATTTCAAAATTGTCACTTTTGATGGGATGTACAAGCTTGTTTAAGATCACTTATAGGTTCTAAAAGTGCTTATTCATGTAAATTTAAACAAAATTCATTTCACATACTTACCCGTAATTGTAAATCATGGTTGAAAAGTTACTTTTGAAGGCTCCAAATGAACACATAATGTAAAGTGCGAGAACCAAGTATGAGTTGACATATGAGCCAGAGTTGCGAATAAAAAATTATTTTCAGAGCCATATAGATGTTGTGAATAGTGTTTTGTGTCTTCCTATGTGTTTGGTTTGAGGGGAGGGGAAATTCTTACCAAATTGCCTATGGAGTCGACCTTCTCACTCACCCAACCCATATCCTTCTACTCTTCCACTTATGACAGCGCCTTCATCACCTACCTGCAAGAACAGTCACGCTCAGGAATCGTAGCGGTGTAGGATTGTTTGGTGTGGAGCAAGGAGTGTTCAAAGGCGGCGGAAGAGAACAGAGGCAACGATCCTCACAGGTGAAGATCTCAACCCACAGGTGAATGGGTCCTTCGAGAATCTCGACCCATAAGCGAATGGGTACTTCAATCCTCACAGGCGACGATCTCGACCCATAGGCGATGATCCTCACCCCTTGCTAATCGATCCTCCATTTCCCTGATTTCCTTTGGTCCTTCGAGGATCGATCGATTTCAAATGTTTGTGAGTTGCAAGAAAAGATTAACAAGGGAGACAACAACGTGTAAGGAGAAAGATATAAGATTTTTCTTTGTCAAAACTCAAAAGAATGATGAGGGAAACTTTCCCACGTAATATTGTTCTGGTTGTGAATTGTTTTCGTTGTATAGGAGGAACCGGCCCGGAGAAAACAGTGAGTTTGTTTAGAGGGCAGCTATAGAATATTGAAAAAATTTCATAGGCAATTTAGTCAATATGAGATAAAAAAAAATTCCCCTCCCCTCCCCTCCCTCCCTCAAACCAAACATACCCTTAAGTCGGATGGAACCTATATTGGAGGAGGTGGCTTGGGTGGAATAGTATTGTAATTTATATAGATGTTTTCCTAAATAGTTGGTATAATATATATTGTACCAGACATTGTAATGTTGTCCTTTTATTATTAATATCATTTTGCTATTTATTAGAAAAAAAGATTTTGTGGGTGCACTGCAAAAGTAAGGGGCCAATGGGGGAGCATGTAAGTTACATTTTTGGGAAAATTGCATTTGGTCCTGGGTAAGAAAAAATACGACAAAATGATCCGTTAAAATCTCAAAATTATATTTAAATTTCATGGAACTTTTTTACAATAAATTCAAATTCTATTGACAAATCTATGGGCGCTTACACTGACAAGTCCATGAGCTTCTATTAACAAGTCCACGTGCGTTCATTCTACAGGTGTCCATTGATATGTCCATAGGCATTTGACAACTGAAATTTATTGCAAAAAAGTCTTACAGAACTTAAATGCAATTTTGAGATTTCAATTGATTCTTAGAGTTTTCTGTTTTTAATTTATAAAATCATGTCGAGTCATTATTAAAATTGTAATAGTTTTAAACTTGGTCAAACTCATGAGTTCCCAAACCAGGTTTACCGTTTTTACATTTTTATCTTTCGAAATCGTATTAACCTACTCTTATACTCGTGTTATCATTTTTTTCAATTTAATCAGGCTAATTGCTTTATATATGAATTTTATAAACAAATATTTATTAAGTATGATAAATTTTGAATATTGATAGATTTAATTTCAATTATTTAGATTTAAAATAGATTTAAATCAAATTATTATTATTATTTATTTTTGGGGTAAGGTGCAAAGTTACATATGTGCTTTTGTCAGAGGAGCACCAGTAGCAAGTGTTTTTTTTAGGTGCAAAAGTGACTGTGGTTATAAATTAGGTGCAAAAATACCGTTTGACCGTTAAATTTGACTTTTTTTGCTGAATGGACGATGACATGACATTTCAAATGTGCAAAAATACACATGTGGTTTGTCAAAAAGAGCGCTCAACACCATTTTTTTTAAATTTAATAATTTTATTTTAATTAAAAAATATTTTCAACGCTCAACAAGTCCCATATTCATATAATCAATAGATAATTTAATTAACAAAAATATCATCAAGTTGCCGGATTTATATTATTAAGTGTCAACGTTTATATCCATTAAACTCTTTTTATAAAAATAAAAATTAAACTCATTTCATTTCTTTCCAGATATAATAGATTTTTTAGATTTTTTAAATTTTATTAACATTAAATGAATTTTTTAACTCACATAAATTTCTTTTAAAATAAAAATAAATCATATAATATTTTTTGTTTAACATATATAATAAAGGGAAAAACACTTCTCATGTTATAGGAGAAGTGTTTTCTCATGTTACACACACATGAAATGGTGGGACCCACATATATATATAGTTAGCATTATATGTGTGTGTGTGTGTGGGTCCCACCATTTCATGTGTGTAGGAATATTTTTATTCTCATGCAACATGAGAAGTTTAAACCCCTATAATAAATTATAAAACACCCTGAGTTTTATTTAAATCATATAATTATATTTTTAATTAAAACGTTTTTTATTTTAGAACATGTGTAATTTTTGTCCATAGATATCTATATAAGTAGTTTTGAATAATAACAATTGAGAAATGTTTTTATTTAATTTAGTGAAATTAAGAATTTTGTGTTGGCGCTCCTGAGTAAAACTTTTTTATACTGGGTGCTTCTGCAGTAAAAGTTTGTTGGTTAGTCTATACCTTAAATATTGGACGTTGTGCTGACTGCACATTTTTAAAAGTTTTTTTGGTTGACTTCACATTTTTAATTATTTGTTTGTATTTAAGGTACCCTTAATTAATATTTGTGTCATATGCTCTTTTCATAATAGTTCGTTGGTAAATATGCAACTTAACCCATTTGTAGAAGGGTATATTTGTTAGTGGAGGGTGTGTTTGGTATAGGAAAGATTTGAGGAAGAAAATGAATTTAGAGAAGGGAATGTAAGGGAATGGAGGATTTTGAGGGAAGAGAAAAGATGTCTTGAAAGAAAATGAGTGGTCTGGTTAAAAGAAAATGAAGGGTTGACAGTTGGTATAAAGAAAATGAAGGGGTGACACTTGGTAAAAAATCAGGAAATACCTATTTTATCCTTAAAAGTAATTAATTCAAAATGAAAAAGGAAAAATGTATTTTTTTTTCCATAATTCGAATTTGATACGAATTTGCTTGCATAGATAAAAAATCATTTATTTCAAAATAGACAAACTTATCGGTTAAATTCGAGTTTCATGACAGAAACATTTATTTATTTTTTTAAAAAGAAACATTTGAACTTGTCTAATATATTATCCCATCAAGTTCGAACTTATCTAAAATGTTCTTATACCAAGTTTGAACTTATTGCATAAATTTAAATTTAATTATATTTTATTGTCTTATAAAAAATAAAATTTTATGAGGGAAAAATATGTTAGAAATTATCATTATTCATGTGGGAACAATAATTAAAGAAACATTGGTAGGCCTGAAATTTTAAATTCCCTTAAAGATTCGAGGCAAAAAGCTTATCAAATAAAACAACTTATTCATCTGACTTCCATTCCCTTCTCAGTTATTCCGCATACAGGCCTTAGTAATTAACGAGGGGAGGAGAGATCTTGGATCCCCCCTCCAGACGATGCAGTCCGAATTGATGCAGATGGATCAGTTCGCCACAACTTTCAAGCAGCTTGCGGAGGAGTAATCAGGAATTCTGAAGGGCACTAGCTGATGGGGTTTTGCAAATCCCTTGGTCTCCATACTGTTATTGAAGCGGAGCTCTATGCTATCAAGCTGGGATTGAATTTGGGACTTCAGATGGGATTTCAAAAAATCCTCCTCTATTCTGACTCCTTAGATGCGATCAACATCCTCATGAGAGACTGATGTTATGCTGACCATCTATTGCAAGACCTTATTAGGGAGACTAGAGACCTTCTCTACTAGGACTGGGACGTGACGCTCCGACATACTCCTAGGGATAACATCTCTTGTGCTGACTATATGGCCAAGGAGTGTCATAATGCTCCTGCTGATACAGGCTTGTTATTAGTCCCGACAATTCCTCCAGGATGCCTGGATATAGCTTTACATGACCAATTGGTCTGTAGATCCTAGTTCTTTTACTAGTTTGTTGTATTTTGGTGCTAGTCTTGTAATTCCTGCGTCTTGTTGGAAAGCCATCTGGGGCATCAAAACCTTGCCTAGGATACAACATTTCCTTTGGCGTATCCTGAATAATGTGGTAGCAACTAATCATGCATTGGCTAGACGAAAGCGTTCTCTAAATAGTTTTTGTCCAATCTGTGAGGTAGCTGAGGAGACTGTTGAACACCTGTTTTTCCACTGTTCATGGACTCGCGGTTTCTGGTTTGGATGTAGTTTGGGGGCGAGAATTAATTGCTCTAATATTACTAATTTTCATGAGTGGTGGTTACTGATTTGTAGTTCTCCAGCTTTTCCTTCTAAAGACATTTCATTGATTTGTTGGCTTTTATGGTTAATTTGGAAGCAAAGGAATGAGAAAGTTTTTAATGCTGTTGAGCCGAACCCTTATTCTGTGATGTTTACAGCAAACAGGAGCAATCTGGAATTCTGGGAGCATTGGGAGAAGGCGCATCCTACTTCTAATGAGCTTAACTCGCCTGCTAGAGAGGACTGATGGACACCTCTAGCTCCTGGATGGCTTAAATTTAATTCTGATGGAGCGTTTGTTTCAGGGCAGGAGGCAGCTGGAATTGGAGTCATTTGCCGAGACCACTTTGGGATTTTTAAGTGGGGATATGTGGATAAGGTTAAGTCTATTTCGGCTTTTATGTCAGAGGCTCTAGCTCTCAAGAGGGCCCTTATGCTGGCTGTAGATTTGGGGCATGATTTTGTTGTGTTTGAATCTGATTGTTTAAATTTAGTGTCTTTTGTGAATGCTCAAACTTCTGTTTCATGTGAGTGGCAGTGTAGAAGCATCCTCCGTGATATTATTTGTCTCTTCTCAAGCAAAGTTGGGTTTATTTTATCTTTCTCTCCTCGTCGGACTAATAGAGCTGCTGATCTCTTAGCAGGTATTGCTTATAAGGAGGTGTGCCCGGTCGGGTGGGTCTTCAAACCAACACCTTCCTTAACGTCTATTCTAGCCTTGGATGTGCAAGAGATGAATTTTAGTGGAGATGCCCCTGGTTCTTCCACGGCTGCAGCAGGGGTTTCTTAATGCTTTCTGTTTTATTTTCTTGTTGTCTGTTTTTGATTTTGTATTTTGGTCTGTATTATTTTTTGCTGGATGATTTTCTGTGTACTGGTTAAGGGCTTCGGTCTGGACTTTATTAGTAATATTAGCATCTTTTCTGAGCAAAAAAAAAAGGTGGGGAGGTGGGATGACGGAGTCCCACTCCCAATCCATCAGAACTCAATGCCACATACCAAATTGGGTTTTTAAGTTTCGGGGCTCACTAGACTTAGGGTATGTCTCAGAACTCAAAAAGCATTAACAAAAATATTTACAAACTGTCCATCAACAAGACGCTCATATCAACAGCAGAATTTAAACTCACGACCTTGTGGACTATAAGCCTACTCCTTACCAACTACACTAACTTGGCAATTCATTGACTTTTTTGAAAACTGTAGGCTTCACTAATAACTCGGGTTTGGTCCCACAAGTAGTTTATCTGCTGTCCATTTTTCGTGTGAGATTGGTTCTCACTTAGTTTATCTGCTGTCCGTTTTTTATGTATCTGGAAAATCCATTTGAAGTTATTTGCCATTATGATTAAATATTTAAATTGTTGCTTGATAATATCACTTCCTTAGTTCTTTTGGGTCAAGGAAGTTTATCAATAGCTTTTATGTTTGGTCCTCGTGGAGATTGCAATTAGGCTAGGACCTTTTAGGAGTGCGTTGGTCTATCTTTGCATCACCACCTTCCCCTCTAGCTGATCTCTTAGCGGACATGATAAACAATGTTGTGATGAATTCTCTACGGAGAAGGGACAGAACTAGAGAGGTGAGAGGAAGGAAGCATGGTCTTCAAAAAAGGACAAACTTTTGGAAGAAAAAGATCAATGTTATAATTTGAGTTTTAAAATTTGAAGGGAAAGGAGGAAAATAAAAGCGAGGCCACAAATAATTAGGGCATTTTAAATTTCAAAATTTGAAACTTTTTTTTTACACAAAAATTTTAGGAAAATGGTTGGGTTTACCCACGATCAAAGGGCAAGGCAAAATCTCATTTCCTCTTAGGTGATACCGATGTTGGGTAGGGCGAGCTCTCTACTACCCTCAGGTGTTTACCAGGACATCTAGGAGCTAGAATGCCTTCCCCAGCGCCTTAACCAACTTCAGGATCGAACCCCTCCCTTTGGTGAGAGTGTCTAACACTCAAACCCCTTTGCCAATTGAGCCTAAAGATGAGGGGTAAAATTTGAAACTTGAAAGCAATATAGAGAGAAACAAAAGGAACCATATTAGGGTATAAAGCCACATGCCAGCACACGACACTGTTGACATGAACAGTAAAATCAGAGACAGAAATGAACTAACACTAAATGGCTTATTCTCCTATTCCTCCAAGTGTTATATTGATTTCCCATATTCTATATTCTAAATAATTAAGAATTAAGATTTTGGAAAATTGAACTATTAAATTGCTATTTATGTTTTTATGGTGAGTTCGAATATAAATTAGAATCATTTGCACACAAAAAAAGTATACGAGATGCTGAACGTCTCATGCACTGTTTTATGCGACTGTGATGGTCAACTTACCTTGGTCACTGCATCTTCCTCAAACATATAATCTCAACTGTAATTTAGACGCATTTTCCATTCGCAGTTCATAGTTTAGGACAGAGAAATATCATATGCGACCTTTTAAAAATATGACTAATTGTGAAATTTTAGATTTTATATTGACATTGATGAGAAGATAATGGATTTTGATTAGTGATCGATCTCAAATGGAATATTATACTCTATCCGCCTAATTTCTTGGGTGAAACTAACTCTTAAGTGGAAAGGATGTGGTTACGTTATGTGGAAGGAATCTCTTTGCAAAAAGGATGTTAGGAGAACATACTATTGAGATTTTGTAAATAATAGAGCGTTGAGAAATAATGAACAAAATTGATAGATACTCCCTCTGGTCCTTATAATAAGGTACCAACCACCAACATTTTTTGGTCTTTATTATAAGGCACCAACTTACTTTAACTAACTCATTTATTATTGTTTTTCCATTATGCCCTCATTTTTAACTAACTCATTTAAACCTACATCATTAAAGTAGGGGTAAAGTTGGAAACATTTATTACTTTTAGACTTAATTAATGACTTAACCTCCATTCCTTGGTATGCGAGAAAATGGTAGTTGGTGCCTTATAATAAGGACCAGAGGGAGTACTACCTCCGGTCCTAATTATAGAAACACTTTTGTAGTATAATTTACACTATAAAAGTGTTCATATAATTAGGACTCGAGGGAGTATGTTATTTAGGTAGACTTAAATTACTAATATTATTCTGTCCCCCACACCTTCCGTCAGTTAAGAATGAATTGTATATATACTTGATGTTTGAATTGGTCTGCGTATTTTACCAACTAGCTAGTTTGAAGCAAGTTATTAATGTTTAGGAAAAAAATTCTCCTCCGGTCTCTAACATGAGATATATATAAAGAATTGATCTTGGTTATAATTAAATATAAGATATAGTTTTCATATTCTTCAATATTTTCCTAATTTACTCATATTAATGTTTCCTTAATCATAATAGGAGAGAGAATTGAGAAATTTAGGAAGATAACTAGGATGTTGTAGGAAATATGTGTCATATTAACTCACTTAACCAACCTACTTAATATAATTAAATTAAGTATATATGTCTTATATATACAGAGTATATTGTAACTTGATTCAAGAGATTGCCATTACGTACTACTAGTATAGTATTATTCTTAAGACTATGTTGTTGTGTGGTTGTCGATCTCTACTACCTTTTGATCAAGTTATGGAAGGGAGCATTGAACATTCTCCCCATTTAGACTACCTTAACTTATTAATAGACTAATTTCGAAAGGCTCATAACCAGGGGTGGAGCGAGGAAAAGAAATTAGGGGGTGAAAATTACAGAATAAAGCCCAGTAGAGTCAACATTTAAAATTTGGAGGCGAAAAGACCCAAAATTCTTAGAAATTATGCTTTAGCTTCATAAATATTTCAATATTTTCATTTTAGTCCCTCTATGAGACTTTTTAATAAGGACTAAAGTGAAAATATTAAAACTTTTAGGAGACTGAAGTATAATTTCTGAGAATTTTGGATCCATTTTAATAATTTTAGGGGGGCGGGGGCTACCCCTAGCCCCCCTAATTCCGCCTCTACTCATAACCGGTCAACCAGAATAATATAGAGAGAAAACCTTGTTTTCTCTAAAACTTAAGTATGAAATACACCTTTTGATCTTATTTACAAGACATTTCCATCTTGTTTCACATAAACCATAAAACTTTAAATTTTATTAATTATATATTAAAATTCAACGACTTTCCAACTCTACTGCTATTTAATTACACATTTGCCAAGAAAATAATTATCTATATAACAATAAATGAAAGATAAAATTATATATTTATCTAAAAAAATATTTAACGATGTGTCTTATTAATAGAATAACAAATTCCATTTCCTCTTAGTCTCTTTCTTACATATAATCTACATACAATTTTCCTAACAATAATTACTTTATTATATCATTCTTATCCTATTTATATGTCATTTTTAACTAAATCTCACATACCAAAAAGAGGTAGTTAACTCAATGATTATAGGGTAGATTTTCAACTTTGTCCTCATTTATGAATGATTATTTTTCAACTCTTCTATATCTATCTTCATAATTTGCTGTCATTAGTACAATTAATATGGGTAAAATTGTCACAATCTCATTTATTATTGTGAAACTAGATTTATAAATTTGAACAAATTTGTTGGTCAAAAAGGATTTATAAATAGGACCGGCCAGATTGGTATATATATATATATAATATACTCTCTATGATCCTTATTATAAGGCACCAACTAACAATTCTCACAAATCAATAAAGACAGTTAAAGTTATTAAATTTGTCTTAAAATTTAAGTAATTTTCAATATTATCCCTATAATTTCACAAAACTCTAATATCATATTAATTATTACTCACATCCACTATCGTTATTAATTTTGGACATATGAAAAAATATTTAATACTCTTAGAAAACAAGCAAGTGTGCCTTATAAAAAGGATTAAATTTACTTGTTAATCGGTGTCATATAAAAAAAATTTAATATATTTGTTAATCAATATCTTATAATAAAAACTAAAGGGAGTTTGTTGGAAATCAGGTCAAAGTGGTCAGAGCCAAATAAGAGAGAGAGCTTGACATGGAAAAGACAAAGATCCGAAGTTTGTCCAAGGGGCAAGAGCCCTACATCTTTCAAACTTTGGTGGGTTCTCACGCTTCACCTACAATTCCTCACGCCTGGAATTTTGCGTCATGACACATTTTCCCATTATTGTTTGTTTCTTTCTAATGCTGAGAAGATAACTATTGTCGTCCCACAAATCCACTGCGTTAAGGGATGTGTCCCTTCGTTTTATAGGCCTCGCCAAAACCTCACCATTCCACACACCACACAACCTACTCTTCCTTAATCATGATCTGCGGAATCTAATCACCTGATTAGTGGGTATGAGTGATACTAAATGGCCTTGCTTAGGCTTTAATGAGGGAGCGTGTGGCTCACTCTCCACGAGTGAAAGTGTGGAATTGACGTGCCAGCTAATAATTGGAGACAAAGTTAAGACATTAAATCCCGAGATCCTTTTGCTTATGGGACATTTGGCATATAATCCGATATTGTGGAACAAAACCGTGGGGACCATCTAGGTCACACAATCCTATCTATCTATATTATTATTATTATTATCTATTATCTTATTCATTCAATTCTCTCATAATTTAATTCCATATATATATATATATAACAACCTTCAATCGAACAAGGCAAGATTGAAGACAAATAGTCAAATATGTATATGATGATCATCTCAATAGAAGTGTTAGTTTCAAAACGCAGAGTCATTTACAACTAACATGACTAAAGCCGAGTGATATGAACTAAAGCCGAAGCTTTCTAGATTACTAACATGTATAACCTCTGCTCATAAATGTAGTTAGTCTTTTTTCCCCCACAGAAATAGAAGATATTTTTTTTTTGGATATAGTTTGAATAAAACAAAGAAGGCGTTGGTTGCCATTAAATCCAAAAAAAAAAAAAAACCAAAATGAAATAGATGGATGGATGGGCACGATGATGGTGAAGTAGAGCACTGAGCTTTTGCAAGTTTGAGTGCACATATATCTTTATGGAAAATGGGGACAATTTGAGTAGAGCCACTAAGCGAAGAGAAACTTGGAGAAGAGAGAAAAGATGGCTAATATTATTGTAATGGGAGTAATCATAGTCACATCAAAAGCAAAAATAAAAAGCCCCTCTCCACTACCACCACGGCCACAATATATATATATATATGCCTTTAAAAAAGGTTTCGATCGGAAATTCAAGAAATGCTTATAATATATGCATACATGTATCACACTTGAAGGTAAAAGCATGAGGACAAAATTTTATTTAGTGTGTGATAGTGACGTTTTTGAGATAGTTGCTCATAATTATTGGGTTTTGTTTAGGCCATGATGAGTATTATGATCAACTCAAAAATGATGTTAATCAGATCGATCAAACTCCTCTTTTGTGTAATTAAATAATACTGAAAAGAGAAGCATATAGTATTAGTGGGTCATGTGTTGCATTTCACTCCAAGTGGGTTTGTAGAATGGATTCTCTTTCGCATTTTAATACTATATTTGCACTTTAACGCACAAACAATAAGACCTCTTATTCTCTCTCTCTCTCTCTCTCTCTCTCTATATATATATATATATATATATATATGCTCATCATCATCATGCCATGGTGGGGAGATCAGATGCCTATGCATGCATGCATGCACGATCGCCGCCCATGATGGCGTGGCAAAGTATTATGAATTTGTCCCCATCCCATCTTCTTCTTTTTTATTTTTCCCCAAAAAAAACTGTGATATATATTAAGTTCAGATTTGTTTTCCCGTGTATTTTTACCTTGTTAGGTGAAAAGGAGAAAGAAGGCTTGTCGGGTGGGGAAAATCACAAGTTGGCTGATATGTGTATAGTGTGTATATATGTTAATATATGATGATATGAATATATATACAGATACGAACAGGGTGGGGGTTAATTATATTTAATTGAACCGACCATGGTTCGAGTTTAGAGAGCTCTGTAGAAATGTGGCACAGCAAGCTAGCAGAGGAAGACGAAAATATAGGGTTAGGTTTTTGTGTCTTGCTCTGTCTCCTCTCTCTATCTGTTCACTTATTATTATTATTATTACAACACTCTGACACATACATCCAGCTCTGCAGAGTCAATTCAGTTGTCGTTGACAACCATTACCTTGTTTGCCACACAAGATCTCCCAGCTATTCAATTCCTTGCCTGCCCTAAATCATGTTTTTGTCACTATCAATTCAATCTTCATTCCTCCATTAATCATGCCACACTAGATCTGGTTTATTCCATCGTGATCTTATATTAAAGATCGGATGCAGTATATCACTCCTCTGATCGATCTATTCTTCTTCTCTCATGTGAAAGTGAAAAGAACTCCAAATTTTAATGCATGTAATTAACTTTTTATGTACGGACGTATATGAATTTATTACATCCTTGTATATATCAACTGTCAAGCGCATGGTGAGGGAGACAGATGAGAGAGAAACGTAATATATATACTAATTATTCTGATTTTCGGTAGCCATCAATTAAATGAAAAGATCATAAAGTGCATTTGGATAAGGACAAATAATTAAGTACAAAGCAAAAAAAGATATAACATATATTTTTTATATCACTGTTTTCCTAGTTTTATATATGACAGATTGGAAGAGATATAATGTAAAGGAAAAGGGAAATTAAAGAGATAGAAAAGAGTGAATGAAAGGGTGAAAAAGGAGACAGAGAGCACAATATTGGGCAATAGGACGAGCGATGAGTGCAACCCAGTGTCGGAGTCTGAAGCATACAAAGAATAAAAGCACTTCGATTAAATATTCACCAAAAAAAGTCCTACAAATATTGACACCTACCTCCTTCCAGCCCCCTCTGTCTCCTTCCTCCACCTTACATATTTTTTATCTGCTTATTGTTTTTACTTGTCTCCTGTCAATAATTTTTGAACTAATCAAGTGGCCGGTAATGACATTTGAGTAATCAAATGAAGACAACATGCATATGTTACGTTTAACGTGACAATTACGTACCACTTAGTGTTTGAATCAATTGGTAGAGGAGTCGTTCCCTCTTAACCATAAGTCTCGAGTTCGAACTTGAAAATGCAGCAACATTATATATATTCTCGGTGGTAGAACTTGTAATGACATTTGAGTAATTAAATGTAGACATACACCATTTATTTAACATGGCATTTACTTACGTAGTTACGTGCATTATATATACATACAAGGTGACAATTTTTTGTGGTTTTGTAGCAGCTAGCTATTGTGCAACAGACATCCATTATATTTGGCTGAAGCAAAGGAAAATATGTTCACATGCCTGGCTCCAACCTTGTTTTGATTCTATTCTACAAACGTCAACCTAGACCCATAGCCCAATCGAGTAATTAACTTTTCTTCCCTGAAAACCGTATTAATATTTTCCAACAACATCATATTATATTATATCACACCTATTCACATGCTTTTATATATATATATATATTTATATTTGCCTCTCAATGTCCTTCACTCAAAGACCTATATATAGTTAACTAAAAGAGATGCCACCGAAATTGACGTCATGAAGGTAAAACTAAATATATAAAAAATAGGGAATCAAGGTCAGTAATCAGTAATATATAAGAAATGGCATAAACATTCCTCGAGCCACACCATCCACTCATTTTATTTATATCTAATCAAGGTCAGCTTGCTTAATTATATTCTACTTTGTGTCGATCAATTTTTAAATGTTTCCCCAAAAAAAATAACTAGCTAGCATATATGCTGCATGTTCGTTCCCACAGGGCAAGACATAATGCCAGATTATGGTAAACATGTTGCGAAATGGATCATAGTAATTTGTTGTTTAAGGTTCAGTGTCACATTAGGTGGGGGCACAGTGGCTGCATTTTCAGATCCAACATCCTTTGTGTCCTAATCCTGGCCAGTTTGTGCATGTGAGGGCCAAGTACGAGGGACATGTTCTAATTACCACGGGACTTAATGTTCAGCATCGACCCTACACTGCTAGGTTGTGCTTCGAGTCCAATAGTGAATAGTGATTAGTATATAATTGCAAATTAGTGTAAAGGGTGCGCGCGGACGGAGCCCAACCTGTATAACTAAATTAACAGGGAACAATATCTCTACCCTTTGGTAATTTCCTAGGCGTTTTTGTCCCTAACTGTTTTCTTTGTCTCTTTATATTTCAACATTTGGATGGAACATGTAAACATATGAAACGCGCGCGTCCTCGACCCCATGTTCTTGTTCTTGATTTGGACGACTATTTCACGTTAATCTTTGGACATTTTGATCTCTTAGGTTTTTTTTTTTTTTTTTAATATATCAACGATGCTAGCTGTGTGGTCCTGCGCTCTGATCTTTACAACGGTATATTTCACCTTTTAATATTTCATTCATCATATGAAAGGAACTTTGTGTCACTGTTCATTGTATAGATCCATTATTATCTGACACTAATTTTATTTCATTCATCATATGAATTGGCATTTTGATTTTTCATTGATCCATCCAATCAATTACTTTAGAATTCCTAAGACTGTTATTGAAGAATCAGAATGGAATTTACAGTAAATTGACTAAAGCCAAAAGTTTCGCGTTAAATAAAGAATCATGAGCTATATAGGTTTTTGATTCATATATTCTCTCCCTTCTACTGTCATTCTATCCATTGTGTGTGTGAGTATGTGTAATTTTTTTAATATAATGCGTGCTCCAAGTTTGATTAATGAATATAATTTCTTAACAATAAGACCAAAAAGTTGGGTTTTTTAAAAAAAATTGGGATGCCCAACCAGCCAGTTAGAACCAAAAGGTATCGATCTCAACAAGAATTGCGTCTTTACTAAATGAAGTCAAATTTTTTTTTAAATTTTTAACAAAGGTCTAACATTTTAATATGTGATGGAAAATCTTTTTCCAAATACTTTCGTGATTTCAAATCTCATGAAGTTCTTGACAACCGTCTAGGCAAAGAATAACATTGGTAAGCAAAATCATGGTATGGATTCTTAGGATCACGCTTTTATATCGAAAATGGCTAGTTTTAATCATTATTAATTAACAATAAGCAGGAATCTCATCATGGTTTATTTAAATCCATTTACTTTATTCCAGACACAAGTATACGTTGCGAGGGCATATATAATATGCTTTTGTGTGTTGACCACTTGAACCATAAAGTTGAATCTTGAAAACCCCGATGATGTATTTCTCTTAAATATAGTTTACTTAATTATTAGAATTAGAATGTTTTAACTCTAGTTAAATTATATTATATCTATTATTATTTTTTAAAGCTAATATCTTTGATTTTCGTAGTCATTTATTAGAATTAAAATGTTTGAACCTGAAGTCTCTTTCCATAAACTACACAAACATTGGTTCATTATTCCGCATATAATGGCTTAATGAATTTTTAAGCACAAACCTTTGATTATTTTAAACTGGTTGTGCTTGCTACTCATATCGTTTATATATGTCCTCATCACCAATCCATCAACACAACACGTGAAAGTTGAAACATTATATAACTAAACTGAAGCACTATTGAATGAACCATACATATAATTTAATAAATGCATGGATCAAGGCTAAGTGGCGCTATTTACAATTTATGAATGAAGCATCACATAAAGTAAATTAAATCATCAAAGCTAGTGTGTGTGTGTGGTTATAAAACATATGATGGCATCTAATAAATGGTATATAATGAGGATTAAATAAATAACATTTATATATTAGTTCTCTAATATATGAACATCTATTTGAGTAGTTCTACTATTGATATCAAGGTTATCAAACTTGCGAATTTAAGTAAATTCATGACATCGACGTAAATTTGTAAGAGTTTACATTTATTATTAATTAAATAATTAAGTATTAGTAGTGTATAATTAAAATATAAAAAATGAGAACAATTTGACCTAAATATATTTTAAATCCAAAAATTGAAATTAAATCCATCAATATATATTCATAATTTATCATATTTAACAAACAAAATTCTATAAAATTTGTATATAAAGCCGTTGAGCATGATCAGTGGAAGAATTTAACATGAGTTTAAGGACAAGTTAACACGGTTTTATAAGCTAGAAATGTAAAAATAGTAAACTCGGTATATAAATGCGTGAGTTTAACATAATTTACAACAGTAATGAGTTTATTAATGACTTGACTCAATTTTATAAATTAGAATTGTAAAAATAGTAAACTCGGAGAGTCGACTCGTTAGTTTGACAAAAATAGTTAATACTACCTCTGGTTAGAGATATAGTACATGTTTTATAGTGTAATTTGCACTACAAAAAATATATCCTATACGTAAGGTCGGAGGAGTATTACTTATCGACATCCTTTTTCCCTGTTTAAGCTAATTAATATCATCATTCTCAAACCAATTACAAGTATCAACGTCAGCATATCATTATCATGTCTCAGAACATATAATAAATAATTGATATATTTAGTGGCATTAATTAGCTGTAGTTATATACTTTGAGAATATCTGCTTCACAAAAACTAGTGGTCGTACTCGTACCACTCGATTGGTCCAAGCTATAAGGTTTCTTTTATTTTATTTGCCCTATGCCCTGGGAATTATTCGTTTACTATATGAAGATTTGTGTTTGTTTATCATTCTGATATGAAATGAGAATAAACTCTACTTTGCTCTCTCTCTCTCTCTCTGGATTAGACATGAGAATCAAATATCGTGTCCTTTACAGAACAGTTCTAAAGAATAGAAAGAAGACGATCTTCTGTAGTGAAGATTATGCAGGAAATATATATATGTTTGTAGTAAAATGTTGCTCAACCTTTCATGTTGTGAACGAAGCTTTATTACAGTTAAGATAAATATATATAGATATAATTTGATAATTTGATTTCCCTCCAGTAAAACGATCTAGGAAAATTTAATTTATAAATTTATAAAAATACACCCAACTAAAGCACGTGGCAGGGTAATTTAACTAGCAAAAAGAAAAAAAGAGTGGGGCTCAAAGCTTCACGCGGCTTATACTCACTGTCACCACGTGGTACTGGTAGTATAATATGTCTTCGCCAATTATTATTTTTTTTTTAAAAAAGCACAACAAATATAATTCTCATTGTTTATTTATTTTTATTTTTTTTTTATCAATGCTTTTCTAAGTATTATATGCGTGTGAATGTGATCAGCACCAACCAAGCAACTCACATTATCATGCAAGAGTACCGAAGAAAAGGTCTGGGGCTTTAACATGACAATTTTATATTTCTCTAATGTTTATGCAACAATTTATAATTGTTTTCAATAAATATCAAATTCAGAAATCAGAGCATTTGGTCAAATCATGTGTGAATTGAAATATCATAATGATATATATGTGAAATATAAAAAAAAAATGAGAATGAATGTATAAAATAATAGATTTGAATACCATAAGGGACTCGGCCTCAGAAATATACGTGAATGTGAATCAGTGAGACTACAAATTGATTTGTCGTAGTGGACAAATTGGGGAAGCTAGGATATTAAATAAATAAATCAGATAATGTAGCATCTAGCGATAAAATGAGTTGTTAATTATTTTATTATTTTTGTTAATCTCATTACTCTTATTATCAATAGGATTTTGAAATTTCAGTAGTATTTTTCGGTTGTTTGATGATGATGTAGAGTACACCATATCTAGCTGTGGGATTCTTGTAGGGTAGCTCTCTCCACCTACAACAAAGGACAACCACAACCACGCCTATAGGTATGCAGGGAGAAATAAAATGAAAAGTATTATTCTGCTGCATGTGGAACTTATTTGAATTGTGTAAAGGAGGAGGAAGATGGGTGGAAGTTTCTTAGTCAGACGCCTGGAACCTTCAATTCTGTTCTCTCTGTTAACTTACGTTGAACTCATCCATCACTTCGGTTTTCATTTTCCAGAATATAAGTTAATTAATTTGGCGCATAGAGGGAGATCGACGTTGAATTATTAGAGAAGACAGAATTAAAAGTGAAATTAATAATTAATAATAATATAATACCGCAATATTGGGGACGTGTACTATACGTAGCCAAATGCTTATAAATCAATCCCCAATCATTGTTAAAACGGTTTTGGGTCCTCTCCTCTGACCTCAGGTTGATCATTATGATAATTCAGTTAGAGAGATACTAAACGAATTTTTTAAGCCAACTTTAAATTGAAATTCCAAAATTGGGCCACAAAAAAGATAGAACTGAGAGGAAGGAGGGTGACGAGTGAATTATGATGATGGAATGAGTACGGGGTGGCTGCTGCTGCGCGGGAAAGTGGCGATCGATATGTGTGTAACTGTGTATCATACTATCATTATCGTCAGAGTCACAGGCTTTAATCGCAAAGCCAACAGAAGGGGGATGTCCGTGAGTTCGACTCATCCCAGCCGTCCGATTCTGCCTCTGAATATATATGTACGATGAGCATGCGTGTTGCGACGCCAAAAACTTTAAGATTAGAACAAAGCGCCTTTTGCAGTTCACCAGACACTTGTCGCCATTATTCATATTTTAATGTTTGAAAAAAAGTTTGTATTTTTTTTTGTTGTTGTTAATTCGGAACTGACCCGTATCATACACCTGGCTATAGTGGGAGAGTCTCCGAATGAGTTTTTTTTTTTTACATTCACAAGACTCGAACTCGAAACCTCACTTAAGCGACACAAGCGACTTATGACTTGTACCATCCCCATTGGTAAAAAGTTTACATTTATTTATGAATATAATCTTAAATATTTTTTTTTTTGCTCGGAATTTAAATATTATTATTGGATACATGCTACTCTCTCCAATTTTAAATATATAACAAAGTTTGTAATGTGATTTATATTATAAACTTTATCTTATATTATATTATAAATTGTGTTCTATATATATAGGACTGGAGGGGTATTTCATTGATGGATCCTGCGATAGTATGAATTATTGTAGAGATAAAGTTTAGTTATTTTAATTGCGGGTAGGAAATAGTAAAAAAAAAAAAAAGGAGACGGGGAGGGAGGGTCATAAAAAATGTGACTCACCTTACCAAAATGGAAGCAGGGGTGTGTGGCCTTGCTTCCAATTCTCATCATCATATTCACATTCATGAATATCCATATACCAGTATGTGCTCGCTATGTCCTCCCATTTTCAAGTTCCTTCATGTAATCATTACCAATGTCCTCTCTTGATGGTAACGCTTCCCTCTTATTTTCCCTCTCTCCCTCCCCCCGCACTAAAACCGCGCAGCCACAGCCGCCATTTCCTCCCTCTCTCTTTTCTTTCTTTATTTGTTTTCATCTTCTATTATTGCTCTTCCTTCCTTATTCTATTTCCTTCATTTTATTAAACATATCAAAACAACAGTCCTCTTATGAAAAAGGATCCGCAAAGCTTCATTATACTCCTACCAAACTCGATCACCAACAGCGTCGATTATAGATCCGGCCTATCATAAAAATTGTGCCTCCTTTTTTGTTAAAAAAAAAATATAAAAGGAAAATTCTTAATCAATGTAATATTCAAAGCCAAGTCGTGGATTCTATATTTACAGAGAGAGAGAGGACTTTTTTTGCCCCAAAAATAAAATAAACATTCGGAAAAAGCAGAACCCCCAAAACATCAGGTATTTAAAGCCGCGCCAGGACCTTCTTTCTCTGCCATGATCACCCATATACTCTAAAACACACCTCAACGGTTTTCACTATTTCTTCCCCTGTCCCTCCCTTTCCGTTTAATTCATTTATGCTCGCTTCTCATGCTGTTTTTCCTTCCCTTCTCTAATTACATATCGTCACTCTCTCACTCCTCTCTGTTCCCAACTTGGCTCCAGTTTCTTGCTTATCCCCCACGTTAATCTGCCTTGAAAACGCTGCGATCTCCCTCACTCTCACATCACACCTCTCTCCCGTTCCCCTCCCCCTCCCCCTCTATCTATATATACCCCACCCCTACTATTCCTGCTCCCCACTTCTGATCCTCTGATCTCTGGCATCGCCTCACTCCTTCTGTGACCGCTTGATCGTGAGTATGGGACAACAGTCTGAGACGGTGGTGGTGCGGCAATTCGACGCCCATAAGGACCGAGAGAGAGTGGAGGCCATGGAAAAGATATGTGAGGTCGGACCCAGTGGGAAGCTCTCCCTGTTCACCGACCTCATGGGTGACCCGATTTGCAGGGTCCGCCACTCACCTGCTTTTCTCATGCTGGTACTTCTATATTCAATGTCTCTCCATCTCTTTTTTTATTGTCGGGTCCACTTTTTCCCCTTCTCTCCGCGAGCTGATCATCCTTCCCCCACTTCTCTCAACTTGTAACAGTTTTCTTGCCAACTCTTTAACTCTCAACTATATTACATAAATGGTTACCGTAAAATCATGAGGTTCGCTATACTACAATGTAATAAGATTGTTGTCACCGGCCCGCGACCAAAATAAAAATAGAGGCGATAGAATTATAAGATTTCCATTATGTGATCATTGATTGCGCCTCCTGGGTTGAACAGGTCGCTGAGAAGGCGCAAGAGATCGTGGGAATGATAAGGGGCTGCATCAAAACCGTTACATGTGGAAAGAAGCTATCCAGAAATGTGAAGAAACCCCCCTACTTGAATATCAACGACGCCGCCGAGACCTTCCAGGCCACTCCCAGATACGTCCCTGTATGCACCAAAGTCGCCTACATTCTAGGCCTCCGAGTCTCGCCTTCTCAACGGTACATGTCTCATCATTGACTTGTTCATTATCAGGAATAATGATAATAATGACAGTAGTGATAATAATAGCCCGCGTAATGAGGGAAGATATCTGATATCAGTATCTGTTTGTTCGGGGCGCAGGAGGATGGGAATAGGGTTGAAGCTGGTGCAGAGAATGGAGGAGTGGTTCAGAAATAATGGGGTTGAGTACTCGTATATAGCGACTGAAAACGACAATTTAGCATCGGTTACGCTCTTCACCGACAAATGCGGATACTCCAGGTTCCGTACCCCGTCCATCCTTGTCAATCCCGTTTACGCTCACAGAGAGAAGGTCTCTCGCAAGGTCACCATCATCCCGCTCAACTCCGACGACGCCGAATCCCTCTATCGTCGTCGCTTCGCCACCACCGAATTCTTCCCCCGCGACATTGATTCCATCCTCAAAAACAAACTCAGCCTCGGGACCTTCCTTGCCGTCCCAAGTGGGTCCTACCGCGCAGAGACATGGCCCGGGTTGGATCGCTTCCTGTCGGACCCACCAGAGTCCTGGGCAGTGCTCAGCGTGTGGAACTGCAAGGACGTGTTCACGCTCGAGGTGCGGGGCGCGTCGCGCGTGAAGCGCACCCTCGCGAAAACGACCCGAATAGTGGATCGGGCCTTGCCGTTTCTGAGACTGCCGTCGATCCCGAACTTCTTCAGGCCATTCGGATTCCACTTCCTGTACGGACTGGGAGGCGAGGGCCCAGAAGTGGTGAGGATGGTGAAGGCCCTGTGTGGGTTCGCACATAACCTGGCCAAGGAACATGGCTGTGGGGTGGTGGCGACGGAGGTCTCGAGCCGCGATCCGCTCAAGTTGGGGATACCACACTGGAAGATGTTATCTTGCGATGAGGATTTGTGGTGCATCAAGCGGCTCGGGGAAGACTACAGTGACGGCTCTGTGGGGGACTGGACCAAATCTCCGCCCGGCTGGTCCATTTTTGTTGACCCCAGAGAGGTATAACTGTTAACTTAGTAGAGCGACCAAAGATGATTCCAAATTACTAGTGACACCCAAGCGAAACAAGAAGCGCGAACGGAGAGGCCACACCTTTTTCGTTACTATTTGCTGAGTAGTCTTTTGTTTTTTTCAGTCTTTTGTTGGGGGTCCTGTAACTGGGAATTATCAGTGCGGGTGTTTTTGTAAAGGAGAGAGAATATCCCGCGTCTAGTTTTATCTGAAGTAGAGCTGGCTTTTTTGTAAATGGATGTGGCTTTTTAGATCCTCTTTGAACCAAACGCAGCTTTCATGATCTAGTGTTGTTTACCTATCGTCTTTTCGACTTTTGCTTTGTATAATTTTCTTTTATAATTATGGAAGGCCTCCCCTCCCTGCCCTCTAAGGAATATCCTGGGGGTGTGTTTTGTCCGTGTCGCGAATGGAAGCTTTTCTTAAAGGACCTTTTTAGGGACTATATCTTGTGTGCCTGATAATATGCCCGGGGGTGGGGACCTTATCCTGGCCAACTTTGTTTTATTGGGTTCCTAGTATCTTTCTTAATGAGGCTGAGGCTGGCTAGTGGGAATCAAATGGTGCCCATTATTTAATTTCATTCCTGTCCGATCCTTGATCGCATTTTTAGTCTTTATAGGTTGTGTATACTTAATCGTTAGGACGCGCTTTCTTGTATTGTGGAACATAAACAAGCTCTCATAACGCAAGTAATTAAATTATATTGCCTAGTTTTTTCTTTGAAGAAGGCTGGCAGAATGAAATAAATTAAATATATACGTAGACAAGCACGGAAAGAATTAGTTTTCTGGTTTTGACCCAGTTAAACTAAGCATACATATAAAAGTATATATAATTATATAAAGCACTCTCATTTTCATTTGTCGCTGGAGACGCAAAGGAAACCACCGTGAAGAAAAACGGCGCACACGATTCTGATTTGGAGATTAGTGTATTATGGCAAAATGGAAATGTATGTGGTGGAATCTGGAGAAAGCAAATGGGTCCGCAAGCAACGTACTTGCACCCGCATATATATAATATATATAGATAGGGAGGAACACTTGTGTACTCACACACTCAGATCACTAGTGCTTTTATTTGTATAATTTGGAATTAGCGAGAATGTGGGGGTAAATGAACATAGAAATTAGGGGTAATTAATAAGAGGGATATATATTGAGTATAGAAATAAATGCACTAGTGATGATAATGGTGGGTTTATTAATAAAAGTGAAAGTTACTGAAACAAACAGCGATCCCAACACTTTCACGGGGAATGCACTGAAATGATTATCATGGGTGGCGATTACAGGTGGGAGAGTGATTGAGATAGTTGCCTTGCGGCAGGTCGGCAACTATTTGATGGGAACGCCACGTCGCACTCCCCTTCTTTCTTTCTCATAGTGCCATTCTCCATTCACTTCCTCATTTTCTCTTTATTTGGTTTATTTATTATGGTATAAATGACTTTTTTTCTTTTAGGAAAATTCTAAATAAATATCATTTGAAATTGTAAAACCTCCAGAAATTTTCTGAATTTGTTAAAAGACTGAGATGTACAAAAGACCTATAAGGGGTATATAAATTCGGGTGAAATTATCTTTTTACCTTTAGTTTTAAATAAATAAATAAAAACCCCTCCAACCCCCCGCTGCCGGCCACCACCGCCGCCCGAGGCCCCCACCGTCGGTCGGCCGCCCCCGATGGTGGCCTCGAGCGGTGGTGGTCGCCGGCGGCAGGGGGTGAAGGGTATTTTATTTATTTTTTTGATTTATTTAAAACTAAAGGCAAAATGGTAATTTCACCCGAATTTGCATATCCCTTATAGGTCCTTTATACCTCTCAGTCTTTTAACAAATTCGGAAGACTTCTGGGGGTTTTACAATTTCAAATGGTATTTATTTAGAATTTTCCTTTTTTTAATTTAACTTTTAAAAATTAAAGATAAGATAAAAGTCATATTCTAAATGTAATTTATATTTGGATTGACAGTGATATGAATTTATCTGTATTGTGAAAAATAGATCTTATTGACTTCCTAAAAGTCTATTTAAAAAAAGAAAAAAAGTCCATCCAACCAGTTGATTATTTTAACCCTTACCATTTTGGTCCTATTTATAAGTCTAGTTTGATCAAATCTCACATATAAAAAAAAAGTAGCTAACTCAATGATTATGAGGTAAATTTTTAACTTTGTTCGTTTATGATTGAATATTTTTTAAATGTTTCTTCTCTCTCTATGTTTATGAGTGTAATTAATATGGGTAAAATTGTCACAATCTTATTTATTACATGAAACTGGATTTATAAATATGATCAATTTTTTTTATCAAACTGAACTTCTAAATAGTAGTACTCTTAAAGGAGGCCCCCAGTCGCCGTTCCATCACACAACTTTCTTTTCGATTTAGCGTTGTTTAATTTTTTATTTTTTAAGAAAGTAGACTGAATCTCTAAAAGGATCTCATCCAATCTCAACCAGAACAATCACATAGCAATACAATATGGTGACGTCACTTTCTCTCTCACACGCCCCCGGCCCCACACTAGTTCTCTCAGTAACTTGGGGTGCTACTCCATATATCTTCTTCTTGTGTAAAAAATCCCATCACCAGACACTTCTCGAAGTGACACTGCCTTTTCCCGTCTTGGTTTTGTCTACTTTTGTGTTTTCCCATCACAATAAATCCGCCACAGTTTCGGCGATCCTTGTCCTTTTTCACATGTAATTAAATCAACAAGCTGCCATAAAATAAAAATGAAAGACCAGCATCCACGTGCCCATAACAATGCATCTCATTTTTCTCCAATTCTTTCTCCATCTTAATCTAATGAACATAAAAAATAAAAAATGAGACAACCCAGTTGAGGGTAGGAGTGTTCATGATGCCCATAGTTGTACATCCACCCGAGCCCCGCAGAAAAATCGTTCTGCCCAACCTAAGAAAAAACAGCTTCGAAAAAATTGGGCATAATTCGGCTTGGCATTTTTGCGGGTAGGGTATGCCGCCTTGCACATTTGACAAGACCCAGTAGTATATATAGTATTATATATTTTTAATTTTTTTGGATACAATAGTATTATATATTTTTTATTTTCACTTATGGGTATATGACTATTTGTTTAGATATATGGTTGTCTTTTTTAATTTCAAGACTCAAATTGTAAACTTATTTTGGAATATTTCAAAGTGTAGAATTATGGATTTCATCTGAAATTTGCAATGTTGTTTATTATGTATGATTTAAGTTGTTTTTTTTCATATAGAGTGTGGCAGAGTATCGCCACTTGGGCAGCGAGGGCCGGCCTGCCCAGCCCATTATTGCCCTGCTTAAAATTGTTAGGGCTTCCATCGAGTAGTGCCAGACATTGAGCTTCATTTTACTACCCAATAATTTTTTCGGGTAGGGCATCAGGTAAGGGGTCTCGCCCTGCTCAACCCTGCCTATGAACACCCCTAATTGAGAGGAGTACTTAGCTATACTGTACACGTTACACTTGGTTTACTATAATGTTGTATTTTAACACGTGCAAATATCAGCCTTTTAATCTCCAACACAGAAGAGAAAAATAGATGCTGGAGATGGGGTTGAATAGAGTTTGAGAAACCACAAATTATAAGTTTTTTTTTTCAGAAATCGAAAAAAAAAATTTCTCACATGGTTACTTTATAAATCGTATAAACTATTTTCTAAAAACTAATAAAATAATTCGTTGAATTTCCTAGTCAATGATCAGAGGAGCAGGGGTGGATTGACCAGGCAATTTGTACCTACATCCATTAGTCTTCATTTTTTTTTTGTTGACCTAGACATCGAAAAGCTTAATGTAATCCTAAACTTTATCAGTCAGGATTGATTACCCTGACCTAATTATTGCTATATCACACAGCTAATAACCCATCTTGTATATTTTTATCTAGGCTAATTAACATATAGCAATTTTGCTTATGAAATAATCTCTTTCTTCATTGTTTTCACTCAATGCACAGTGAAGAAAATACACACAACAAAAAAAGTAATAAGTAATATCGATTATTACATGTTGGCACAAAAAAAAATCGATTATGATATGCGCGCGCGCTTGGTCACATACTCACATGCATTAATATAGAAATCATTCGGGAGAAGTTCATGTCTGCGTTCCAAGTAATTAAGTGAAGACTACCAGGAAACTCAACCTTAAAATACATTAATTGAAATCATAGAGTTGTTGCATACGAAGCTCCAAGTTATATTATGCAAATAATATAATTAAGCAACAATATTACCTTTCATCATCGCACATGTAACTATCCATATTTCTTAATAAGAACGAAGCCAGTTTAAAAAAACAAAAAACGGAGTAGAGATTCCCATTTCAGATGCAGCAAAAGCAAAAGGTCATTACCAGTCAAAAAAAAAATTAATAAAAGGGTTGAATGTTGGTTTATTGTCAAGAGAGATCGAGAACAGTTCTGGAGTTGTCTGGAGTGTTTTCCCAATTCTGTCCGTGAGCATCTTATCTTATTTTATATATGTCGCTTCCTTGCTTCTTCATTGACTTGTTACTGGCTACCCAGTTGGGTTTAATTTGAAGATGATGAGAACCTTAATTAACACTGACAAATTCCTAATTAATCACACTCCATCCTTTTTGTTTGCTTCTCTTCTTTTCTTCGTCAACGGCTTTTAATTATTACAATATCTCTTGGAGGAGTCATCTTTTCTTTTTCTATTTCAATTTAATGCTGCGAAAAGTTCCTCATAAATATTCTATACAAAGGTCCACATGCATGAATGGGTTCGACTTCAACAGGGATCTAAATAAATTCTATATAAATCCAAGGCAAAATTACCTACTTTGACTGGCCTGTTATAACTCCTCCTAACTCCTAATCATGCACCGTTATTAAATTAAAAAGTCCACGCTTTTCTTGTCAGGTCAATGGAGTCTTGCACATTAAGAATTTAAAAAGGTCGAAGCAGCTTGGAAAAAGTTGGCTGCTTTCTTTATTTTTTTTTAAAAAGGGTCAATTATAAGTACAAGTTGTAATAGATGACTTAACTATGAACATATGGGGTAGGTGAACCGCTTACGTAAATAATTAATCTATAATAATTTAACTCAAAGTATAAACCTGGAAGCTATTTTTTTTTTGGTAAAAACCTGGAAGCTATTTTTTTTTTTTTGATACAAAAAACCTGGAAGCTATCAATTGAATAAGTTAGTGAATCTGATGTACTGCTACACACAGTTGGCCCATTAGAAAATTGACCATCCCATGATATCAATACTGGCACATGAGCCTGCTGGCGTGTTTGGACTTCCTGAAACACTATAAGCCTGATTGATCACTTGGACCAGAAACAGAGAGAAATAAGGAAGTAGAAATCAAAAGGGGCTTAGCCTAAAACTTAAATGCAAACTACTACAGATTCTAATGAATCCTCACCTGAAATTATAATCAGATTTTGGTGATGCTCTTCTTATATGTCATGCTGATCCCCTTTCATATTCTTAACTTTGCCTGAACAATTTCCTCTCACAAACTTCGGAATAACAAGTTGATTATTTAATAAAAACTTGTACTAAAGAAAAGAAAACCAATCATTTCGAGGGATTGAAGGGGGAGAAAGGAGAGAGGTACAAAGCAAAATAATGAACATTCCTTTTCATTATGGTACACCAAAACCGGGTCAGTGTTATGGCCCCTTCTCTATTGCAACAAAGACAAACAGGAACTGGGAAAATTATACAGCCACATTCAACACGTTTCCTGGTGCTTCACAGTACTCTCCAAGTCTTCCATGGACGAACCAAGTGCAAGATTGATGTCAGTAAGCCCTAGCTCCTCCTACTGCTACCTTTTTGAGTGAGACGATTATACAAATGATTGAATAGCAAGCGTTTTTTTTTTTAAGATACAGAGTGTCTCCTACTTCTGGATGGGGTGGACTTTGTTTCCTCAACAACGGTAGAAGCAGGGCTTTCAGAAGTATCAGAGCTAGTGATCTCGCCGCCATTTCTTTCTTTGCCAGACCAAATCTTAGAAAATATTTTCTTTGATATACGGAAACCTTTTGTTTTTCCTGCAGCAACATTTTCGCCATTGCATTTACTGCTGTAGTTGCTGTTTATATCACTACCTCGTCCGCTGTCTCCTTTGAGAGCCTTCATGTCTTCTGCTGCACCATCCCATTCATCTTCAGTGTTGGTTGTGGTAGACCTTGAGCTGCCGTGAGATCCACCAGGAAGCAAGGCCCTAACTGACCCTGGCAGGTCAGGAGTGTTCTGGCCCGATGACGACGTTGAAGCTCTCAGCTGCTCGAAAAAGAGGACCTGCACAACAACGCGCAAGGGAAGCCTCTCATTCTGCACTGCATGCATGCAGGCTTCTGCAGATAACTTCCTGCAATCCATCAACCTACATATTCTTTTGCTATCGCTCTTACTGATCCCGGGGTGTTCCTGCATCACATATAACCCAATTAAGCCTGAGGAACTTGTCTGAATGGTGTTGCACTGTAACTGTTCTTTTATGAAGTTAACAATCAAAAGTCAGTTCCGAAAACTTTAGATGTACTTTTATTGGATGAGTAATAGATATCATCAAACAACATATGAACAAAACAAATCATGTCAGTTTTTAGAGTTTATTGTTTTTGACCAAATGGAATATCTCCCAAGCCAAGAGGAGGTAAGGTGAGTAATATTAAATATTGTATATTAGGAACCTCAGCTAATATAATAAGGACAAACAGATGAGAATGAAGATGAAGAACAAGTAGCTGAAACCTGATGGGACATGTCTGAGGTCCTCACCTTTAAATACATGTCAATAGCACGATAAAGGCCATCGTGACATGGTACTGGGAAGTTTGATACCAACTCAGCAAGATTAACAAATTTTGAAATAGGCAAGTTTGGATCACGAGCAATCTCAGCTAAGTAGCCATCCACCAGCTTTGCTACCTTAACTTTGGATGTCTCTGATATTATCCTGGGCCTTCTGATCTCCTGCAATTCTTCTTCCATCAGAGAATCAGACTGTGCATTTCGTTCATATGCCACAAACTCTTCAACTAGCCTTTGCACTGTATCAACATCAAACATAGTTGTCTCACCCGCAGGCGCCCTAAACAAAAGATCAGCCACTGTAGCCTCATCAAGATGCTGGCCTATTCTCCCCATCAATTCTGTTCTCTCCAACTCTTCACATTCCAAAAGAATAGCTGCTCTCAGTAACTTCAACAAGAAACTGCAGGAGATACTGCCTGTCTCCACAGGTAGTAGCCGAATAATTGTCTCCAACACTAATCTATACTTCATGACATCACCACCCTGGATCACACCCTTGTTAAAACCCGGCAACCTTCTTGAAACATACGCGCCTAGAGCTTCTCCAATCACGGCACTGGAAACATTGCCTCTAGTTATAATTGTAGTTATGACGCGCTTATAGAGATCGAGTTGGAGTTCACAGAGGTCTTCCACCCACCAGTCCTGTGGAACCGTCTGCTGCTTCCTCACACCGTTCCACTGAGGATCATTACCATTTTCATGTGGGAGCTTTTTTCTGTTGTATGTGTATGACCACTCCACTTTAGATGGATCCATTAAAGCCTTGTTAGCTATTGAGTCAAGGCAATGGCTTACTACCTTAAGTTCCTCAGACCATGGAAGAAGAGACTTGGAGGTTTGTAGAACAATAATAGAGTCTTTCCAGCTCCTGAAAATGCTCGAGTTGAGGAAAACTTCAATCTTGTAGATAAGGTTGCCTTTTTCAACAGTTTCATACATTTCAAGATATTCTGCCGCACAACGAGCCGCAACAATATTGTATGCATTGAGAGTGACTGTCATACTGTAACAGAACTTGGCACATATTTCAAAAGCAGCAGGACCTCCAGGAATGTCATGGATGTTGACTTCATCATTGTTCTCCTGGTTGGTGTTTGCAACCAGCTTTTGCATGCGTGCACTTTTGGACAAAAGGGGAAACTGCAGGTATTAATCAAAATAAGGTCACAACTGGCCCCAAAAAAGAACATGCAGAAGAGATCAACTTTTTTACCAACCAATTATCATCTGCAATTATTAAAATGAACTAATCGGAATGAGAAAATTGGTTATATCATTAATATTTTTCGAACACCCTTGTCAAGTGAATGATTCAGAGCACAAACATAATTACATCCTACATGAGTACAGGGCTTTAGTCTTCATAATACAGTAAAAGTTTCCATGGAATTGATTTAGAACAGCACCTATTTTCCACCCTTTTAATTTGATGAAATGTAAGAAGCAACATAAAGCTAGTCATTTTTCTCCAAAATAAACTACTGAACTCCCTTTTAGTAAAAGGGGAAAGAAGCACTAATAGACAAGAAAAATTACAGGCTGCGATTCTTGTCTCAGCTATATATCAGACTACTAAAAAACTTAAAGGGACTATTTGGTAGAAAAGGGAATTGGAATAGGAAAGCTCTTTGTCATAAACATGGGAAGTTTTCTTTCTAAAACAGTCACTTTGACATCCAACCAAACAAAACGAAAACTATTTTTCCTCATCTTTCACGGGCGTCACACGGTCTGAATTTAGATTTCTTACCTTATGAAGATAAAACTTTACATTTCCAACATTAATGACTATGTCAGATGTCAACTCAGTCGCCACGTACCTGCATGTATATATGTCAGTTCATGTGACTTCCAAGGAATGAATGAATCAAGAAGAATAGAAAAGGAAGAAACAAAATTAAATAATAAAAACATAGCAAAAGAAAAGGAAAAAAAAAAAAAATCTGCTGGACCTAAGGTAGATGCAAAGACTTCCAATTTGTACATATTTAAAATGCAAATACACAAAGGGAAGAACTGTCTCTTTTTCTCTATCAGCTGAAAGCACACAATAGCATAAGTTAAAAAACTCAAAGCATGAAACAAATATTCTCTGAAGGCAGTTATACTTCCATCAATTTCCCCTGAGCAATGTTATTTGTATAGACAAAGATAGATCAACTACCAAAAAACTCCTACATTTATGGTAAACATCATTTTCAGTAAGGCTGTTCCCCTTTGCTTTGCTCAAAATATGATAGGGAAGAAGGAATGATGAATACCCTTGAGTGAAAATACTAAATACAATTGAGCCGATTAATTACTGTGAAGTAGAACAGAAAATCAGTAAGTAGATGTTGAAAACATGATAATTCTGGAACAGAGCATCTTCAAGCTATCTATTTGAAGAATAAAGATAATCGCCCAATCTGGTACTTGTGATAAAAGTCAAATTTCAGTGGTATCAATATGTAGATATTTCGATTGCGAATAATTCACCGCCAGCAATAGTTGCTTTCATCCATATTTGTACTAATTTGCTGGACGCGCGTCTATATCTATTTTATTTTTTTGCAGCTCCACCAAGACAATTGTACAAAGCATGAACTGATTTAGAATAAAAGCATGCTAATCAACTGGCATTGATATAAGGCACAAGAACAATGAAATCAGAATAGGATACAAACTAAAAGAAGCCAAAACTGGAACTCCAAAGAAAACGAAAGGCCATAAGAGCAATAACAGACCCATTATGCAAATTCTGAGCAAGAGCTAAATAAAAAATAAGTAAATTTTGCATAGATCTCACACCTGATATTATCGCCATCAGTCTGGAAAGAATCAGGCTTAGATCCAAGTTTCATAAACTTCATCTTGGCTGAAGAAAAGTAAAGGTGGGTCCGTTTTCCCTATTTAATCCAATCCCCAGGTTCAGCTATCGCCAACGTAAACCCAGAAAGCGACTCTCCGGCAAAGAAACTCAGACCCAAGTTTATGGATATAACAAAGGAATATGAGGAAGTTGGAAAAATTCAGGTAGAGGGAAGATGTATCAAATAGAATTATGTGTATAATTTCCTAGTATGACCGAATCTTTCCCAGAAACCAAGGCCAGTAGGAGGAGGTGGAAGGGGTTTTCATTTCTGTGTAAATATTTTATTTCACTTGGAATGGAAGGGACTCAAAGAAAAGATTGCTTACTAAATTGGCAACACAACCCAATGAGTCCGGCAAATATGGTCATGTTAGGGGGACATTGCCAACAGAGTAACCTCGAACTTATATAAATTTTCTCAAAACCAGAGACACACCCACTTGTTCACCACTGACACCACCGCCTAGTATAGTATTTATTTTATGTTTGAGTGAGTCTTCCTTCTTTCTTTGTTATATTCCCAACGGGGTCAAGACATGAGCAAAGCTAGACGACCCTTTTTCTGGTCCACACAGTTTTTAGAATTTAGGAACCCCCCAAAATCCTATGATCAACATTCCTTCGCTAGCCACGTTTCAGCTTTGTCCCTCCATTAAAAGCCATAGAACCTGCAATCACAAGACAAGCATATCTCGGTATGAGTTTTTGAGGAGGGGAAACCACCCAACATCACAGACAAAAGGCATCAATTTTGATGGTTTCTGGCCAAAGATCGTCGTACACGTTTCGCAACCGAAATTTTTTCAGCCAGTGGAAATAACCAAAAAAAAAAAAGAGAGGCTCCTTTTTTGAATTTTAAAGAATGGGTAGGAAAAAAGGAACATTTTTATCAGAATCTAGATTAAGAAACCTGCAGAGAAATCAACCGAATGAACATCGCAGAACTAGAAGACGTAAAGAAGCAGGGAAATAGGCAAAAAGATAACAAGAAGATAAATGAATCGAAGGTGAAGCATAACAGGGCAATATTTGAGAGAGCAGAGAAGGATATTGAAGGACAAAGAGAGGAATACAAGGAGGAAACTTGGGAGGTCCAATAAGGGTGAGAGATCTGAAATGGGGGCACCACAATAACATAAAGTTGAGTGCATTCATAGAGAGCCCCACATATCACAGAAACTACCCAACCGAACCCAAAAGATCACCTTCAAAAAAAGATGAGCTGTTCCTCTTCACCTTGGACGCCCTCCACAACTACACAAACACAAAAGGCAAACCTCTCTCAGAATGTTCCCACACACAACTCTCTCTCTCTCTCTTTGAATCAGCACCTTCGTTCCCAATCTCCTCCCCTGAGCTAGAAAACAAAAGCATTTAATTGAACTACAGCGCTATATTATTTTAAAGGAGACATAACTGAAAAAATTTAAAATTTGAAAAAGTAGGGATATTTTTAGTTGTTTACACTTTGGAAGTGAGTGAGTGAAGAAGGCCGATTGAGTTGTATGTAGCTCGGAAATGGAGAACCTTGGCACTTGAAAGTTGAAATGATGAATACCACCGATTCACCACCACCACCACGAGGCCCCCACCACTACCACTATGGAGATTGCAGCATGCAATGAAATGTTATGTAGCGCACGCCCATCTGACAGGCGCCACTTTTTTTTGTGCTCCGTTCTGAACCCATTTTGTACAAAAGGACCACTCTATTTCGCTTTGCTTTCTTCCTCAAGAATCATGCACTTCCCATTATTCTTCATTATTATATATTTTAATTTACTTTTTGGGTTAATTTTACAAGGTTGACAGTTAGATTTATTTTGGCTCACAAACTCTTAGATTTATAATCAAAATAATTATATTATAAAGTACATAGATTAAATTGAGGTTATACGTTTAGTTTCCCAATCTAATCAATGTATTTGATATGATAAATTACGAGGAATCACCGTTCATACAATATATATTATTTACATTAGATTTAGATATGTCTTATCTACTTTCTGTCATTGAAACTGAAATTTATGCTATCATGATAGGGTTACAAATTGGTTTTCAGATGGGGTTATAGAGAATCGTCATATACTTCGATTCTCTTGATGCCGTCAATATCTTTATGAGAGATTGCCCTACTGATCATTCTCTTAAAGACATTATTAGGGAGACTAGAGACCTTTTGTTCCGAGACTAGAACGTGGAGTTTCATTACACTCCAAGAGAAAACATCTCTTGTGCTGATTACATAGCCAAGGAGGGCCATAGTATTGTCATTAATACCGATATGGTTATGATTCCAATTATCCCTAGAGATTGCCTAGATATGGTTTTGAAGGATCTGCGCGATTCTGTCACTCCTTGTATCTTTCTACTTGTTATATTAAGGGCTAGAGTCTTATATATAATCCAGTTCATATGTCACATTTTCAAGCTTTGACTTGCTTATATATGTCAAAAAAAAAAGATATGCCATATCTTGCATGCATGAAATATACGTTGCCAAGAAACATACTACTAATCAGGCCATTTTCTAACACAACCAAGTCCTCCATCTAAGAACTTTTCTTTGAAGTTATAAGGGTAGACATTAACAACATAAGTTAAACATGGAATTAAACCCGAAACTTTCTTCTTATAGGAGAACATCCATACCATTGAGCTATAAGTTACAAGACCTTTGATTTTCTAAGAAGTAATTTAATTTATAACATGGCCATCATATTATTACCTGGGTTTTTCTCTTGCAGCGAATTAAATGGTAAACAAGTAATATAATTATACTTGTTCTCCTAACTCCAATGAATAAATACTGGGCTCATCTCCCTCCCTTCATCATAATGCAAAATAATCTGACGAATTTCAGGTTGCGTTTGGTTTGATCTGCACAGATTGGTCATATTGTGACCACAATGCTTTTCCTTGGCCAATCACCCCACATGCACTGCTCTGATATGCTTCTTCCGATGCCAAATATATAATAAAATAGAGAAGGCTGTCACTTGGTTTTATCGTATTCGCTTTCTCTACCACATCCCCATGATAATGCCTTTTCTTTCTTTACAGTTTTTCTCCCTTCCATCAAGATTCTTTTCTCCAGAAATTCAGATGAAAACGCAGAAACTGCCTCATCATCACATGCATGATGCTTATAATAATAATGTCACCCTACGTTTTTCTCACTCACCCCAAAATACACAAAGAGAGAAAAAGAATTACGTTTTCTCTCGCATCCTATGCAGATGGTGATGCAACAATAACAGTTTGTTCCTGTAGGATCTGCAAGAAAATGAGATAGATTCCTGAAAAACTGTCGCAACATGAATTATAATAATAAAGCACGTTATTAGCAGAGTCTTGATCAAGATTATATACTTATAAAGTTTGTCGGGTTTTTGTCTAAATAATATGAAGAAAAGATCTGCTAGACTATCTGATATATAGTTAACGACAATAAAAACATTATTCAAAGAGTTAAATAATTGGGAGAAAATTTCCAAATTTTAAAAATCGCTGGGATAGTATTTAGTTATTTGAGTTCACCGACCGATATACACCCGACTTGTCAATTATAACGTAAAAAGAACATTGTGGATAAGATGGCTTGTACATTTATCTATTGATCTAAACAATGTGTGGAATTTTGACTAATGCCATGTGGCTATGCCATTTGATGGTCGTGCTCAACATTATTTTCTAACTTTTTCAAAAGAAACCATCTTTCCAGCTCAAACTGAAATGCCTAACTTGAGGAGTAGGGGACCATTCAAGGCTGATCAGTGTCCTTAAATCAAGGGCACACATAATAGTTTTTTTTCAAAGTATAAGGGCACCTTTGGTACTAGTAACGGAGCAAGTACTGTAATCCTCAATTTTATTTTATTTTTTTAAAAAAAGAAAAACAAAACCCAGAGAAAAAAAGGTCATGCTCAAAAGCAAAGCTTAGGGAATCGTATGTGGTGGATATATATAAATTTACAACTCATAGACAGGGATTATCTATTTTAAAGTGGCCGCCGAGAAGGGTCTTCTAGGTTTGATGCTGAGGTTTCAGTAATTATCACAAGGCACATGGCCTTTGATTCTCATTATCAAGCAAGTTCCATGAGGAAATTTTACTAATGACGACTAATAATTGCTTAGAGCGATCGACATGAACTAATTATATAAGAGTTGATTAAAAGTCATTGTTTTAACGGTCAGTTAATTTACGTTAATCTCATCATCTGCTGCTAGCTGCCAGTAGGGAGGAATAATGGAATATGTAATATTCTTCTTTGGTACGTACAGAGAGAAGTTCAATGAATGTGTTTGATCAATCAATTATATTCTAGAGAGATAAGAGAACATAACATAAGGCAAAAAAAATTCGGGCACAGAGGAATAGGTGTAATGATTTGGCGACGAAAACATCATTTTCAAATATCTAACAATCTCAGTGGCTGTCATTCTCAGCTAATCAAGTATATATATGTACTTGACACTACTGCTTAAATTTTTCTGCCAATTTGATTATTGAAGGGCATGCACATATATATATATAACGTAGACTTTTTAAAGTTGCAAGCCATAAAAATGAACTAATCAGAATTTTTAGTCAGACTTGAGTGATGAGAAGTATTAACGTACTTCCATGTGGAAGCTGCCGAAAGACACATGTCAAGAATATTCCTTTGTCGACGGGATTGTGAGATTAATAACGCAAGAGGACACGAAACAAACAGAAGATGCAATTTTGAAAGATCCATTGGAGTTGAACCAGAAATAGTGAGTTTCTTTGAATGATGAATGATTTAGTCACGTACGTGGTCATTGCTTTGACCAAGAAATTAAAGAATCCTAGGTTTATATATGGAGGATTATACCTAAACTTTAGGTCCCCTAGCTTAGATAGCTAGGTTTGAGCCAAGTGTGTGTGAATGATATATAGCTTTCGCGATTGAAGCCACTGCACTAAACGGTGCCCACAATTCTCTCATCAAAGTTAGGCTTTTGCCTTTTCTTCTTTGGCTTCTTATTATTTAACTTTTTCTGTCTGAAAGTGCCTATTCACCAACCATTGTCTCCAAATCGTATTATTGATAAAACAGTACCTAAAACCTATTCTCTATCGTTCAAAGTTACGTTGGCCTAATTTTGGATACATATCCATTTTCCTTTCAGAGTCATTACTACTTTATCATAAAAATTTCGCATACACTGAAAGATTGCAGTTACTTTGGTTGTTCTGCTCAATGGAAGCCAGGGACTATACGTTGCGTTGTTGGTTGTGAATACTGAATACTAGCTAAAGCATGTACAACACGTCTAAAGGCGATACGTAACTGTAATGAGCTTCATATCTCAGTCTGACATTTTCTAGTGAGTCACTCTCACTCGTATAGTCGTATGTGTATCTCGGAGTTTTATGCTTCCATTGCATGTGAAGAAAATTAGAAAAAAAAACTAAAACTAAAACGAAAAGTTGCATTTAATTGGCATCATCATGTTTTTGTATGATCACGAATCGTGAAGCTTGAAATGGAATAGCATCAATAAACCCCTCCCAAAAGAGGCCATAATTACCTCCATTTTTGCAATATTATCATTGCTACCTATATTCTCAAAGATTCTCTGTCACTGACAACTCATAACTCAATATATTGAATTTCTCCTTTTTAAAATAGAGGGAGGCACTATAAATGGGACCAAGCCTGTGCTTTTCCACTCTCAAAGAAACTTTTATCTCACTGGATTATAAGGTCATTAGGGTGATCGGATTTCTTGAACATTGTATTTGTCTTCATATATACTTTATTTTTCTAGTCCTTAATTGTGTAACATCTAATTAACTAGTTTAAATATACTAAAGATATTACTTAAATTAGTTAGTGTTCTATAGTCCATTGGACTAGTATGTTAATCTCAAATTAAATAACTCTCTCTTAGGTATCTATGAATTAGGTACCTATGAGTATAGCAGATAACTGTGCACGAATAAGAAGAAAACGGCTTTAGCCAATGGGGTGGTATATGTGTGCATAGTGACGGCAAAAATAGTCGAGAGAGAATGAGTTTACCTCTTATTTATAGAGTTTACCGGTAGGGTTTGAGATTATGGGCCTTTGTGCCTGTAAGCCCAAGTGTCAAAATCTTAGATAAGTATCCTCTTTGATCATAAGTGGATCCTGACATAGATTACCCCATGTTGGGCCATACATTAAATGGACCTCATGTTCATGTATGAGTCCGTAACAGTTAGTATGTTCTAGAATGTCATAATCATCTTGTCTAATTCCTTCCTCCCCTCTCCTCTATTTGTTTATTGTTGGGGGAAATATTAATAGGGTTAATTTGGGAAGAAATGAATAAAAATATGAAATAGATTTTATAATTAGAATTAACATCGACTCTCTAATTATGTCCTACACTAAGGACAAGAGGGGGTAGTTCTTAAAAATATTTATGTCCCCTCGATTGCCTTTTATTTTAGAGTAGACAGTAGCTCAAATTTTAAAACAATTCTTTTAATGTTTGAATGCAAATTATTTTAAATTTGAGTTACATTGAATTTTCATGATATATTTTTTTCCCCTAATCACAATCAAATAATAAATATGGGCACATCTTTTAGCGAGAATTCAAATATTGGTTCGTCACATTACGAGAGACTAGCCACTTTTTTTTTTTTTTGATAAGAGAGACTAGCCACTTTTGTTACACCCAACTCCATTGATAATTTTAATGTAATTTTTTAGTCAAAATTTTGTTAAGACAATTTTGGGCTAAGTCATATCAAATTTATAGTTAGTCAAAAAGAAAAAAGGAAATATTGCAGGAAAAAGACATTCAAAATTTCAAAATCTAAAATTAGGTTTGGTTCCTATAACTAGGGGTGGAAATAGGTTAGGTTAGGCTAGGCTAGGCTTTAACTAAGTAGACCTGGGCCTGCGACAGAAATCAAAAGCCTGAGCCTGGGTCTGAGCCTGTGTGTAGGTTTTTTTTAGGCTTGAGCTTGGGCCTTCAAAAGGCCTGGCAAGGCCTGAAGCCTATTTAAAGACCTACTTAAAATGTAGGTCTTTACGTAGTCTTAAAGCATATGCATCTAAGTTCATATATTATTCATCAAGTCTATTTAAATGCCTACATAATGTCTAAAAAGTTTAAGAATTCATTCTCATATGAAATAAAAGAGTTAGTAAGTGAAAGAAAAGAACACTTAGTGGCCTCAATTGTTTGAGGAAGTATGAATAAGACAAATCAATCATTTATTGACTAAGAAGATATATTTCTTAAAATCAACCAAGCACGACAAGTGGCATGTAAAACTAGATTTTACCTCTTATTTTCTTGTAGAAAATGAGACAAACTCTACCTATTTGGATCATTTTCATTTGGGCATCACTAAAATAAACTTAATGCAATTTTTATGTTACATCAAATGACACAAATCAATGGAGGAGTAGTGAGCTAGCATTGCCACCTCGAGCAATCAAAAAGAAGAGAAGTATATGTGATCAATTTATGAATGAAAAGGTTAAGCTCATTGATAAATGGATAAATGTGAAATTTAAGGTTAAGAATAAGTTCTTAATTTTATAAATAATCTAAAAATTAATTTAGATTAAATTATATATAACTATGCATAATAAAACATTAAAAAAAACTAAATAGGTCAGGCCTGTAGGCCTGTAGGCCTGAAGGCTAGGCCTTATGAAAATAGGTCTGACCTGTTTACCTAAATAGGCTTGACAATAGGCCTAAACCTGAGCCTGACCTATTTACTAAATAGGCCAAGTTAGGCTTAAAGTAGGCTAGGCCGTAGGTCTTTGATAGGGGTCTGACCTATTTCCACCCCTACCTACTATAACTGATCAGGGATTGACTACATCTGATAATAAGTTTACAACTTATTTTAGTCAGAAATCCCTGATTTGATGTTTTAAAATCTTGGAGATCTTTTACTGGGATTTGTTCAAAAATAAAATTCCATTAAAAAAATTCCGAATCACATTGGGCTTAGGTTCATTATGGGCCTGATACAGCAGGCTTTAGCGAGGTTCTATTTTCAAAGCCCAAAAAATTCTTCAGTTTCAGCCCGGCCCAAGCGACCTCCGCTGCTTTCTTTTTTTATTTTGGTACAACCTCCACTGCTTTCAAACCTGCCGCGAACCGCCGAGGGAAAGCCTGTGCCGTCTGGTGATATAATGTCTTCGTTTGGGTTTTCAAGTTTGAAGAACACAAGTTGCAATTAAGTGTTGTCCTTTTTTTATTTATCAAAAAAAAAAGTGTTGTCCTTTTTTCTGATCTCGATTAAACTATTGCTGGCTTTTAGAATGGAGCCTGAACAGCTTGACCCGAAGCACTGCGGATATTTACTGAAGTAATCCTTCAAGTCTTGAACCGATGCTTTTAACATTTATTTTAGCTTTTTTGTTTGAATCAAATGGCTTATTAATCATGTAATTAACAGGAATTTGGAAAAGCAGAACGAGTTTCTCACGGAATCTCACAGATTAATGTTTCACGAGCTGCAAAAACTTCAGGTTTCTTATGTTTCCAAAGTTTTGCTTTCTTTCAGTTCTCCTATTAACTAGGACTTGTAATTCTACGTTGTTTACAATTACAATATCTACCTGCCATACTCTTTGCATTATTATCAAGAGAAGGCTGAAAGTTTTCTCTATTTTGTTGAAGCTTGATATCTGTTTATTCATATTAGACTTAATTTGACACTAAACTTTTTATTTTTCAGCTGGTGAGATTTCTAAATTTATCAATTTGAGGGCTTTGTTGATCTTTGAAGCTTTTTTCCCTCATGTTTCTTTGAGCCAATTCTATTTTTTACTTATCAACTTATTGGCCGATTTATTCCCATACTAAATCACAAACTCATTTGTTATAAATATGATCTTTGAATCCTGACTGCTGGAGGTCTTCTTGTAGGTGGAAGAGGAAATGCTTATGCAAAAGCTTTACGAAGTTATGTCTGCACATGGCATAACTGAAAAGGTCCGTTGTTTTTTGGTTTCAATATTTTAAATCAATTATCAATCCACTAAGATTATTGATATTTGTTGTAGAAAAGCCTGTACTGTGATTTGTTGTTAACTTTTGGAATCTCAGTTATAATGATGCTATTGTTGAGTATATTTATTAATTTTGAGGTTTTACAGAGTACATTTTTAATGTTATTTTTCTACAATATATTTTGCTTTTCAGTGAATGGCCTTAAATCATTACTACTATATAGCAATTACATAGCAGCTAGTCTAGGAAATCAAGATGCTCCCTTAGGGGAGGGGGTTCTCTATGAGTTTTGAATATGTCAGATCAAAGATATCGAAATTGAAGCACAACTGGAAATTATGTATATCTTTCTTAGTGATTGGCACACTATTGTATGCTGATGTCTGAAAAATAACTTTTTCATTCCTAATCAATGTAACATGAGTTTTGCCTGATGATTTGCCCCTTTCTTTTGTTGCTTTTTTTATTCGGGAGTGGTTTAATGCAGGTTAGCGTGGTTATTTTGCTTGTTATTTGTGATGATATTTTTGTTTTGTGTACAGAAGAAAGACAACTCTAATGGTTCCAATAACAGTGACGCTGAAAGATCAAATGAAAGCCATTAAGTCAAGCCGAACAGAGACAAATAACCATTATTTTTTAGTACATTAGTCCACTTTTGTTGCTCCTTTAAAGATTATTTTTGTGCTCCTTGCAAAAAGGAGGAGGAGGGGAACAAGGGCCTGAGAATGTGCTAACTGCTAATGCCCAAGGGTGTAATCTGATTTTAAGAGAGAATGTGATTAGCCACCCTTATGGTGAGATAATTGAGGAAGATAGAAATATGATGTGTAGGGAGAGGCAAGTTTCACTGACACAACAAACTGTGGCTGGGATTTACATATCTTTCGATTAACAACAGTTTTTCATAGCCAAAGTTGAGACTTATCAATTATAAATATAGAAGTTCAATGTGTAGTTGTGTATCATCTCATAAAATATAGGTTCAATATGGAGGAAGAGGAACCAAATTATTTACAAAATTTTAATATAATGTGACATCAGTAAGTCTCTTATTGGGGTCTTCTGTTATAAGTGAATATAGTGTAGATATTAGCAGTGCAAACTTACTGTTTTTTTTTACACACATACATATGTCTCACTGCATGTTCTTGTGAACGTCTATTTCATCGTCTCTTGTTAAAAATATCCAAATTCAATAGAATGAATCCCAATCCGAAACGCTAGTTTCAAGGACTAATATCAAAAATATGTTATACAGTCAAATAACGCGTCAGAACTCTGAATTTATCTTCTGGTAAAAAAAAAAACACAGAATTTGACTTGGGTATTGTGGTGATACCGCAGACACATCTTTTTCATGGTTCTTTTTGTCTGTCTCTCCTCAAAATACGTACACGTAAACGCACTCAGCCTTTGGTTCTGGTCCCTCCTCATGAACTGGCATATTCTATTGTTATCTAGCTCTTTTTCCTTCTTCTCAATCATATACTTTTAGAAAGAAAGGGGGGCAAAACGAAAAGAGACAGCTAGTAGAAAACAATGTAACGGCCAGTGTAATAGCAAAATCATAGGGATAATAATGAAAGTGCCACCACAAGGACAAGGTCCTACTCCCGGGCATGAGAACATATTTTAGAACTTAGTTTGAAAGGAATCTGTCATCAATCTCTCAGCAAAAGAAAACCAACAGAGGATCTGCTAGTCAATTCGGCTGAATCAAATCAGAAACAAATTCGTAGTAATTTGAGAGCACAATATAAGCTTTCTTGGTATCCCATATTCATCTCACAAGACTGGATTAGTTGCAGGCGTTATTGAGGATAATGAACCCTATTTAGGTCAATGGGTATCAATAACGAGGGTTAATCCATGCAACTTTGTTTATCTTCTTCTCAGATTCAAAAGTTCAGAAAGATAATAAAAGCTAGTTTGATCAACTAGTGTCCCTCAACGGGTCTGATTTCTCAGTTTTCAAGAATCAAAAACATCAAGTAGAATATGTCATAAACAACAAAATAAGCACTCCATCGCATACATCGAATAAACTTAGACTAAAACTTATTGTCAAAAAGTTAGAACAACATAAACTCTCTGCGTCCCTACTTCAGACATTGTAGTTATAAAAGCAATAGCTAGCAGCAAATTGAAATTCAAGGGCAGCGACCTAACATGAGCATCATAATCAATCCTAATGGAAGCAAAAGAAAGTCACCAGCCTTGTTTCACGAGCACATATCACACATTCTAACTGAGAACAAACCGACATTGAAGGAAACCTGCAAACATTGCCCAACGTTAGCAAAACAAAAGAAAACAGATAATTCTTACAATGTATGAATCATTAGACGAATCTGATATTTGATGAAACGAAAATTTAATCCTTACTTGGATCAGAACTTATCAACATAGCGGTTCCTCCAAAGTCGCATGTTCCGCCATTTCTCTTGTGCTTCTGCCAATAGCTATTGAAAGCATACGATGCATGAGCAACCAGAGTGTCAGGGTTAAAGCAATTTCCTTGAGGATTGATCTCCTCACAATCAGCACCACCAGCCCCACAAGCATAGTCCATAGCCTCTTGCAATGTTTCTGCTGGAACACTGGGCTTCGCCACACACCACAACTTCTGAACCACCCCTATATGTGGTTGAGGCGAGCCATTGTCGATTGGGTTACAAGGAGGTAGATTGAAACCATGAGGAGAACTGGCTGGAACAGCGAATGGTGGCAGTTCTGGAGCAATAGAAGGCATCGGAGGATAAGTTATTTGAGCTAATGGAGGCGTAGGCTCTGTGGCTGCATGGGAAGGAGCAAGCTGACCAAAAGTGAAATGTAATGGCGGTTCTGCAATTTCCGGTGATGGGGTTGGTCTTACAAGGAAATTACTCATGAGGGAGGAACCCAAAAACGAAAGCTTTCTCATTATGGGTTTTCTTTGTTTAGGGATTGTGGCCATAACATTGATGTTGTTGAGATGGAAAAATCCAAACTTTTTCATGGACTCTAGGTGAGAAGACACCAAGCTCAGGCTTTTATCCAAAATTTGAGAGAAATCGGAATGTGGAATTACAGAAAGGGTGGAGTTGACACTTTGGAGATAGTCTACCAGAGGCTTGACCATTCTCAAATCATCTGTGTAAGAAGCAGAGTTTGGGTGCAAGCAGTCCAGATATAAAGGAAAAGAAACTTTGATTTCATTCTCGAAACCCCACCTCTTGAGGGAGTGATAGACATTGTCCAAAGAAACCAAAATCAAACCGGAATCTTGTTCTTGGTCTCTTTGGCAGAGAACAGAGGTCCCCACAACAATGGTGGTGATTTTCGTGGCAGGGTAATGTGCAAGAACATGAGACCTGAGCCAACTTTCAGCTGATAAAATGCTCCTAGAGATCCCATGGATGTCCTTAGGGCTAACCGAAACAGCTACAGGAAGGTCAGCTTGAGATGATGCTTGTAAGACCTCTTCGGTTGTCTCGCAGAGTTTCAGGAGTTCAATGGATTCTTGACCAGCACCTACGAATCAGGAAACAAGAAGGGTTTTAGAAGAAACCCACATTGCACAATAAATCCAAGACAGATTTCTGGGGATGAAATGTCCATTGATACAAAAAGATGTGACCTTTCAAGAATAGAAGCTCAGGGGCCAGTATCACACTATTACTTACCAGTAAGACCCAGCAAGCAGAGAAAGAGAACATAAAATAGCCACCCCATGTTGAAGCTTTCTCGAGGAAAGAGATACAGAGTCTTGGCCTGCAGCCACTCTACTGGTGCTGTGGTTTTTCCTTCTGGGTTGTCACCGCTGGTAGTAGGACATTCAGAACTTGTGAGGACCTAAAAAGAGACCCCAGAAAAAGATAAAAACAGAAAAGGCCTGAGAAGAGACGAAATGAAATGAATTTACAGAGTAAAATAAGAAAAAAAACATTAGTTATATTTTTAATAAAAAAACAAAAGATATAATTATTTTTAAGTAATTAAATAAAAAGTACACACTTTTTTAAAAAAAAAAAAAAACTAGTATTCTTGTTGGAAAAAAATTATAATTATTCATAATTCATAATAAAACAAGTAGAATAAATGGAATTCCTTAGAATTACAATCGCGATGGGAAAAAGATTCTGGAAAACTCATATCAATATATCATCACATCACGAATAAATGGCTTCAAAAATTTAAAATCAGAAGGAGGCTTGCGCCACAATCCACAACGTACAAGCTGCTCGAAGACCAAAGCGAGACTCTGCCCTCTGTCCTTTTTTTTTTTTGCTCAGACTGCCCTCTGTCCTCTGAATACGTCCTTGGAGAAGTACTAATAACCAGCAGCGAATAAATAAAGAAGGGGTTAATTGGTTGCTCAAAATTAATTTCATTTTAATTTTTGGTAACTCAAATTTTAATTAAGAGGTTTTGGTTGCTTAAATTTTATTTTCTTTAAAAATTAGTCTCTATCATTAAAGAAAAATCTAGACTATTTTGTCTCTTTAAAATCAAAACCTCTTGTTTAAAACTTAAATAACTAGAGATTATATCAACCAACAAAAAAGACAAATTATTATTAACGAAAAAGAAAAGAAAGCAAAAAAAAAAAAAGGGGGCAATTTTCTTGTATGTATTGTGTTTTCGAAAGTTTTTGTTAAAAATCAATTTTGCGTTAGAAGTATCGAAAATGAAAAAAATCACCCAAACAGTATTTAAAACAAACATTGATTATTAAAAAACTTTTGGTACAAAATAGTAAAAGCTTTAAGATATCCGGTGCGAAAACTTGGAAGAAGATATTCTGCCCATCACTCTCTACCCATTCCTTCTCATCTTTGATCCTGACCGTCGAAATATTGATCTAAGGGCTCAAGAATCAGAACAATTTTAAAAAGAAACTGCATGCGATTTTTAAAAAAATTATTCTGGGTCTTTAGATCAAAATTTTGACGGCGAGGATTTACTGATAATGAGAGATGGGTAGAGAGCCAATAATGAGAGGATCGGATCATACCATCGAATCAAAAAACATAACAAAACTGGACAAGCTTCAAATTCTTGCTTCTTACTTAAGTTTCAAATCAAAAGCTCATCTGCCATTATCATTCACTCAAACATGCCTCTCTTTTTTTGGGGGGCTGTTAACAAGCATGTCTCTTTTCATCCAACTAACTCTTTAAGCTCAACTGATACAATTTAGTTTCCAAAAATTGTACCAAAAATACACTTACTTAGAGAGAGCTTGCGTTTAACATGAAGAAGAAAGAAAAGTGAGGTGAAATACGTTTTGGAGGTGGAGGCCACACGCCCACACGTCTGAACTCAAACTCTCCCCATAAGAATGACCTTTAATTTGCTGTCTCACTGGAATCCTATGAACACAGCACTCAATTGTTGTGCATCATCTTGATAAGACAATAAGACATCCTTCTTTAATATTGGATTCTTCTTTATAATCAGACCCCAGCTTGTTGACCAAAAAAAAGAAAGAAAAAAAGAAGAAGACCCCAGCTAGAAAAAAGGCGCGTGTAGTTAATGATGCATAAAGCATATTCTCTTGCATGTTGGTATATATATGCTACAGTAAAAAGTGCTCATGAACTTGAGATTTCTTCCATCGTATAATCAAATTCTCTTGCATATTGGTATGAGTCCACATAATTCTATGCTTAGAACTATATACTTATTTTTTGAGCAAAAAAAAAAAACTATATACTTATTAGGTGTTTATACCTCTAATTAGAACTATAAGCATATTTAAAAAAAAAAATTATAAAAAAATTATATATTGTATTTATTTAGATTTAAATTATAGGATGCTTTCTGAGATTTTTTATACACCTAGTATCTCAAATTAATTAATTTTCAGTTCTGCATTTATCTGTAACACCAGTATTATGAAAATTAATTAATTTGAGATACTAGGTGCGAAAACATCTTAGAAAGCAGCATATAATTTAAATATAAATAAATACAATAAATAAATATGCTTATACTCTATTGGTATATATATGCTTTAGTAAAAAGTGCTAATACCCTACTGGCAGGGTGCATATCCTAGTTGGAGTTAGGGTTAAAAAAACATCTTCATACAAGTTGAAATAAAACTCATCTCGGATATCGTAAATCACTTTAGAAAAACAATTTTTATCGTTAACCCAAACAAACACAAAAATAAAAAGTTGTAGAGACACTCATGTATGAGGGGGTAAATTGCTAAAAGAAAATGCTAAGTTAAAAGGCAAAGTTTGCAAAACAGGAACCAGTTTCCTAGTTAAGCGCTTTACTTAGTATGGAGAGTTGAACATATTTACATGACTTCGATCATATTTGGATAGTTCACATTTAATTTCTTAAAAATAGTGTTTTTTTAAATAAAAAACAAATTTTTTTAAAAATAATATTTAAGAAATTATCTTTATTTAAAATTCTATGTCTATTAAAATATATTTTTTTAAAAAATATAGACTCTTAAAAAAAATCAAATCTTAACCATCCAATTTAGATATAGACAGTTCAAATATATTTAGCTCTCCCTGTTAAGTAGGGCACTTAGCACGAAACCAATCCTGCATAACATAAAAAAAAAAAATTGCAAAATTGAGAAGGTTAGTCGCGGAAACTTGAAGTTATAAAGGGTGCTTGTTTGAGATCACTTTTGGACACCCCAAGAGTGTAACATTCATACAAATCAAGACAAAACTCATCTCACATACTTGCTTCGTATACTGTAAATTACGATTGAAAAGTTGTTTTTGAAAGTTTCAATCACTATTCCAAACAGACACAATATATATATATATATATATATATATATATATATATATATATAGGAAGAAAAAAAACTTCAAGGTGACAAATGGGGAAATTTCTTATCTTTTTGTGTTTTAGCAAAATTTGTTATATGGTTAAGGAGTGAAAATATCCATGAAATTTTATTAAAAATGTGTCTAACACCATATATATTTCGAAGATGTAAAAATATCTACAAACATTCAAAATGTTGAAAAAAAATGTCAGTGTCATTAAATTTGACCTAATAATGTTATATGTGTGTGTGTGCGCGCGCAAAAAGAATGTGAGTCTCACTACAAAAAGTAAGTGTTAAGTTAAATTTAACGATACTACTCCATAGAAAGGGGCCGGCCGCCTGGAATCAAAAGAGTTTCAAACTCGTTGAAGGATCCTTGTGGCTCCGGATCCCTCCAATCCAGCCGATTCCGAATCTACCAATTCCGGGATCTTTTGCAGCGAAGGCCTGTCATCGAATTCTTCATGGGGTATGCCGATCAACAATTAAACTAAACATTATTGATCCAACTATCAATCAATCCGTCATACAAAGGCGTAACTCCGGCTCTCTCTACGGGTAGAAGGAGGGACAACCATTGTAGTATTTTTACTCTCATTTTAAATGTTCATGGTTTTTTTTTACACTTGATATATATGATGTTGGACACACCTTTAATAAAAGTATTTTTACCCCTACACCCTTTTCCTACATACTCCCAAGGCCGAAATAGGTAGGCGCAAGGAAAGAGCATGTAGAAGCCACACTTTAATTAATGAATAAAATTAGAGCCGTTGGCTATAATTGTGGTTGTCTTAATTATAATTTCTTCCTATTGGGTGCTCCATACACTTCCTTGGCATTCATTATGGACTAATTTTTCCTTCAAATTTCATAATTTCACTTGTTGCTCACGATATCTCACCTACACCACAAATCCACAATATTCCCCGATTTTGCTTTGTGACATCCAATCAGCCTCCAACGGTTATAATTTATTTTCAAAGTTAATGTCCTTTTAGCCATCTGTCCGAGGGTGATTATGAGCCAAATTTCCCCATTTTTATCTCCAACGGCTCTAATTGAAACATCTCCAACGGCTCTAATTGAAACAGAATAGGAATTTTGATCTGAACCCATATCTCTCTCCACCCAACGTCTCTTTATCTACCCCAGGCCCAGATGAAAACCGTTCACTGCTTCCAGAGGTTGGACAGGCAAATGCCAGATTTACTGTTCAATGTTGTGTGCCAGAAACAGTGCCGAACAAGGGACGATTCTTCCAAAGGCAGTCCCACCACGTTCTAAGATATGCCCTTCAACCCTTTCTTCTGCTTTACCTTCTCTTCTGCAACCATACTTTTTAATCCCCAGTATAAAATTTTGCCTGAGGTCTACTTTTTATAATCTTATTCTTTTATTTTATCAACCAAAGCTGGGTTTCTTGTCTCTTCTTTTTTGCCAACACTAGGTTTTCTGCATCTAATCCCCTAGTTTCACTTTTTTCTATTCAAAGTTTATATACATATTGCATAAGCATTCAGTGGCACTCCCTCTATCTTACTCTGATTTGGAAACAAAATTTCCTATTTTAAACTTTTTTAAATTTCATCTAAAGATGCATTTTTTATTTTCTTGAATTTACATACTGATTAATTTAAAAATCAATATTTTTAAAGTTTATTTTTATTTTTATACTTATTTAATTTGATTTGAAAATTTTTTAAACTTTAAATTCTTTTAAATCTGTTTTTGAAAATTCTTTGTCTTACTGTTTTGGATTTTAAATAAATTTTTAAATTTTATTTTGATTTGATTTAAAATTTTCTACATAAATATTGAACAGCTTACTAATTTTATAATATTTAAAAGTATTTTTTTTAATTCAGTTTTTTTAAATTTGGCTATTTTAGACCAAATTAAATTTGATTTTAAAATTAATATTTAATGGTTAACTCATATTTTAAACTTGATTTTATTGAAAACAATTTATTATCTTATTATTTTGAACTTTATTTGGAAATTAATATTTGACAGTTTACTAATATTTTAATGTACTTTTTTATCCAAAGATATTTTTTTGGTGAAAAAAAAAATATTTAAATTTATTTATTCAACGACTTTTTCCAAAGTGCTTTTTTTAAAAAAATTTATTTTAAAATGATTTTAATTTTAAATTGTTTTAACTAACATTTCAAATTTAAAATTACTTAATACTCTTTTAACTATGAAAAAAAAAATCTTTTAGGTTTTAAGGGATAAAAAAATGTCAAAAAAGTCTAAAGGAAAATTCAGATATCAGAAAATTTTCATTAACAACTCATTCTATGAGATTAAAAACTCTTTAAGATTTTTCTGATATCGAATCTCACTTATGACTTTTTTTGATATTTTCTTAATCTTTAGAATCTGAAAGGAATTTTTCCAAAAAAATTCAACTTTAAATTTGATGTGAAACCGGTTGGGGAAAGAGAGTGAAGAGAGAAAGGAGAGGAGTGGGAGAGAAAAGAGAAGAGAGAGGGGGGAAGAGGACAAGAAAAAAACAATTCTTTTTCCCATCTATTTCACATCAAAATTATTTTGAATTTGTCTTGTATTTAATATTTTAATATTTTTTTAATTTTTTAATTTGTCTTGTACTTTCTTAATATTTTAATTTTTGACTGATTTTTTTTAAAATATTTAATTTGATTTGAAAAAAGTTTAATTTAAATTTTATTTTTGAAAATCATTATCTACTAGTTTTCGATTTGGAAAAAATAATTTTTTTTGTTCGATTTGGAAAATTTTCAATTTTATTTGAAACAGTTTTATATAAGTTTACGAATATTTTTGTAATTTATTTAATTTGATTTGAAAATGAAAATTTCGTTGCTTTATTGTTTCAGATTTCAAGTAAAGTCTTAAATTTGATTTTGATTTGATTCATTTGAAATCTGATTTCATTAAAAAATTGTAATTTTAAGTTGTTTTGAATCTGACTTGACGACTCTATTTTTTTTTTCAATTTGATTTGAATTCATTTTTAATTCTAAATTCTTTTATTATCATATTGTTTAAAATTATATTAGATTTGAAAATCAATATTTAAAAACTAACTAATATTTTAATTTGCTTACTTATTCTTTTATTATCATATTTACAATTTTATTTTATTTCCAAAAAAATTATTTGAGGATCTATATTATTTATTATTTAAATATTTAATTGTTCCCTAATATTTTTAAATTACTTACTTATTTTGATTTGAAATTGTTTTAAACTTGTTTCGAAAACCATATTATTTAAAGATTGAGTTCAATATCGATATTTTATAGTTTCCTGATATTTGATTTTTTTTATTTGTTTTGAAAAAATTTACAATTTCAAATTGTTAGATTTGAAAATCTATCATGATATTGTTTGAAATTTGATTTGAAAATCATTATTTAATTTTTTTTGAGTCATTTGAAATTTAAAATTACTTAAACTCTTTTAATTATTTTGAAAAAAAATCGTGATTTTAAATTGTTTTGAATTTTGAATTGATAATTTTTTTTAAAAAAAATTGATTTGAAAATGAATTTTCAAAAATTATTGTTAAATTTTTTTTTAATTTTTTTTTTTGTTTTTTTTTTTTTGCATAAGTGAGCTTAGTATATTATTTTATTATATTGTGACCGTGACCCGGTCAGCCTCCAACTATTTTAATTTATTTTCAAAATTAATTTCCTTTTTAGCCATCTTTTCGAGGGCGATTATGAGCCAGATTTCCGCATTTTTATGTCAAACGGCTATTATTGAAACAGAATCGGAATTTCGAATTGCAATTCTCTCCAGGCTCCAGCCAACGTCTCTTTATCTACCCACAGAGGCTAACTAATATGGCCGTTAGATTTATTGTTTTGTTCAGTGCTGTGTGCAATTAAAGAAAAGCGCCGAAGGCAAAGGTCCTTCTTCTTTAGGGCTTAAGTAACGCCTCGCATCTTTATAGTTTTTGAATATGGCCTTGGCAGTGACGAGCTGCTTCATGACCACAAACTTGGGGCCTTTTTTTTTGCTCTACATATCTCTTTTATTTGGCAAGCACAGGGAGATGGATTGCTTCAAACCTTGGAAAAGGGTAAGTCAGGCTCATTCACAAGGGGAAAAAACGAAAACCATGTTTCGAAACGGTTAATCAGTTTCTCCGGTGTTTGGACCTTTTTGAACAACCAGATTGGGGCGGTCGAGAGAGAGCCAAGATTGGAGCGTTCGAGATCGAGAGTGTGTATGTGGCTTGGGACGGTGGACCTGTAGTTTAGCTTTGACTTTGACGGCGTATGAGGTTGAGGAACTGAACACAGCAAGTCTGCTAATTGGACTTCAACGGTACGTGGATGAGGTTGAGGGAGTGAACACCGGCGACGGCGAGTCTGTGACTGTTGCTGGTTGTGATTCTGCCTTGACTTCAAGGTTCATGCAGGTGTGAGGGTTAAGTGATCGATTGTCTATGCTGAGGGCTGCCATTTGAAGCAAATTAAAGTGCCAGTAATTCAGAAGCTCTCTTTGATTTCTCAAAGATGTGGAGATTTCTATGCTTCCAAAGGCTCCAACATGCAATGCCAAACGCCGCTTTCCCAGGTACACATTTCGCTACTTTCTTCTTTCTCCTCCTTTATATTCTCTTTTTCAATCATGCTTTTAAATCCCTGGTATGAAAGTCTGCTTGAGGTCTGCTTTTGATTCTCTTGGTGTTTTCTGTACCTATTTCCTTGTTTTTCTATTCAAAGCTTACATGCACATTGCATAATTAATGTTGTTGCACTTTCGATGAGCATTTTGTGGCATTTCCTACCTTAAACTGTTTTATAGCATTCATCTGAAGATACTTTTTCCTAATCGAAAAATCTTGATTATTTCAAAAGTTTCATAATATTCAAAAGTTTCTTACTATTTTAAAGTACTTGTTTAATTTCATTCGAAAGATGCTTAATTTTAAATTGTTTTACTTACTTTGACTTCCCCAAAACAAAATTTTCACCTTTAAACTATTTTAAATTTCACTTGAAAATACTTGTTTTGTTGTTGTTTTAAATTGTGATTATTTCAAAAATCAATATTCAATACTCATTTTATTTGATTTGAAAAATGTGTAGTTTTAATTTGTTTTGAATTTGTTTTTTTTTACTACTTTGACTTCAAAACAAAATTTACAATTTTAAACTGTTTTAAATATTGATTATTTCAAAAATAAATATTGTTTATTATTATTTTAAATACTTATTTAATTTCATTTGAAAAATGTGTACTAATTTAAATTGTTTTAAATTTGTTTCATTCAAAATTCTCTGTCTTATTTTGTTATATTTAAAAAAAAAATATTTTGATTTGATTTAAAAATTTCAGCGTTTTACTAATTTGCTAAAGTTGATTTGAAAATTTTGATATTTTACTAATTTGCTAAGTTGCTAAAGTTGAATATTTTAAATTACTTATTTATATTTTTTGCCAACAAAAATTTGATTGGAAAATATTATCTTATTATTTTAAACTTTATTTGACATTAAAATTTAATTTTATTTTGAAAAACTTGCAATTTTAATTTTTTTTGTATTTAAATTTGAAGTGAAACCGAATGGGAAAAGGGAAGAGAGAGAGGAGAGGAGAGGAAAGGAGAGCAGAGGTGGGGAATTGAAAGAGAGGAGAGGAAAAATACAATTCCATTTCCCCTTCGGTTTCACATTAATGTTACATTTTTTAAATTTATTTTGAAAACCATATCTAACCGATTTCAATGTTTTTTTCAGATGATTTTTATTTTATTTTATAATATTTGGAAAATCTTAAATTTTATTTGAAACCATTTTTATTTTGTTGGCAAAAAAACAAGCATTTTTTTTTCAGATGGATATTTTAAATTATTCTATTTGTTTTAAAAATACTATTTTTAATTGTTGTTTCGAAAAGCATTTTATGGCACTACTACTTTTTTTACTAGAAAAAAAAAAATCAATTTTAAACTATTTTACATTTCACCTGAAGGTACTTTTTTTGTTTTTGTTAACCAAACTTATCCAATTTCATTCGAAAATTCAGTTTTATTGTTTTAGATTTTTAAAAAAGGTACAATTTTTAATTGTTGTTCCATTTTCGAAAAGCATTTTGTGCTACCTTACTTGAATAGAAAACAAAACTTGCAATTTTAAACTTTTACAATTAAAAATTGTATACTTTTGATTATTTTAAAGTTCGATTTGGAAAATTTTCAATTTTATTTTATTTGAAACAATTTTATTTTTGTTGGCCATTTTTTTTCAATTATATTTTTTCAGATGGATATTTTAAATTTTTTTAAAAAATTACAATTTTTAATTGTTGTTGCATTTTCGAAAAGCATTTTTATGGCACTAGAAAACAAAATTTTCAATTTTGAACTATTTTACATTTCACCTGAAGATACTTTTTGTTGAATTTTTAAATTTTATTATTATTTTAAAGTATATAGTTATTTGAAACAATTCTATTTTTCATATTTTTAATTGTTGTAACATGTCTGCTAATGTGCCCCGGCTTTTGACAATAAAAACATATTTGTTTTCCATCACAGTTTGTCTTCAGCTTTTGATTCTCTTGGTGTTTTTTGTACCTATTTCCTTGTTTTTTCTATTCAAAGCTTACATGCATATTGCATAATTAATGTTGTTGCGCTTTCGATAAGCATTTTGTGGCATTTCCTACCTTACTTTGACTTGAAAACAAAATTTGTATTTTAAACTGTTTTATGGTATTCATTTTTCCTAATTGTTTTTAATCTTGATTATTTCATAATCGATATTCAAAAGTTTTTTACTATTTTAAAGTACTTATTTATTTTAAATTGTTTTACTTACATTTTGTGGCATTTCCTACCTTACTTTGACTTGAAAACAAAATTTGCAACTTTAAACTATTTTAAATTTCACCTGAAAATAATTTTTTTATTGTTGTTTTAAATTGTGATTATTTCAAAAATCACAAAACAAAATGTTTTGATTTGAAAAATGTTATTTCAAAAATCACCTGAAAAATTTTATTTCAAAAATCACAAAACAAATTGTGATTAAATATTAGTTTTAAATTTTTTTGAATTTTTTTTACTACTTTGACTTCAAAACAAAATTTACAATTTTAAACTGTTTTAAATCTTGATTATTTCAATATTTTAAAGTACTTATTTAATTTCATTTGAAACACATTTTATTTTTTTTAAAAAAAATTTAAATCGTCTTATTTTTTTATATTTTAAATAAAAATTGATTTAAAAATTCCAGCGATGACATTGAATAGTTTAAATAATTTGCTACTATTTATTTTTTCGATTCTTTTGCTAACTTATATTTTAAATCACTTATTTATATTTTTTTGCCAACAAAAATTTTCTTATTATTTTAAATCACTTATTTGACAGTTAACTAATATTTTAAAGTACATATCTAATTATTTAATTTTCTTATTAAATGTGTAGTTTTAAATGTTTTGACTACTTTAAACAAAATTTACAATTTTAAACTGTTTTAAATCTTGATTATTTCAAAAATCAATATTTTTTATTTATTTTAAAGTACTTGTTTAATTTCATTTGAAAAATGTGTACTTTTTAAATATTTGTAAATATTGTGTTTTTTTATATTTTAAATAAAATTGATTTAAAAATTCCAGCGAAACCAAATAGTAATTTAATAAAGTATAAATTACTTATTTATATTTTTTTGCCAACAAAAATTTTCTTATTATTTTAAACTTTATTTTACAACTTTTTTGGAATTTAAATTGGAAGTGAAACCGAATGGATGGGAGAGGAGAGGAGAGGAGAGAGAGGAGAGAGGTAGGGGGGGGGGACTTGAAAGAGAGGAGGAAAAATACAATTCCATTTCCCCTTCGGTTTCACATTAAAATTGTTTGAATTTTAAATTTATTTGAAAACCATTATCTAACCGATTTCGATTTGGAAAATTTTCAATTTAATTTTTGTTGGCAAAAATCCAAGCAAATTTTTTTTCAGATGGATATTTTAAATTCTTTTATTTTTTTAATTGTTGGAAAAAAATACAATTTTTAATTGTTGTTGCATTTTCGAAAAGCATTTTATTTACTTTTAAACTAGAAAACAAAATTTGCAATTTTAAACTATTTTTTACATTTCACCCGAAGGTACTTTTTTGTTGTTGTTTTTAACCAATCTATTAATAATTTATTTTAAAGTAGTTGTTTTAGATTTTAAAAAAAAGGACAATTGTTACATTTCACTGTTAAAATCTTGATTTATTAATTTTACGTTTTTACGATTTTTTTACATTACGATTTCACGATTTTTTATATCCCTCTTCCAATTTTATGTAAAATCTCGATCTTTACCTTGATACTTTTGATTATTTTAAAGTTTAATTTAGAAAATTTTCATTTTTTTTTTGTTGGGCAAAAGAAAATTTATTTTTCAATTTTATTTTTTCATATGGACATTTTAAATAATTTGTTTGTTTTAATTTTTTTAAAGAATTACAGTTTTTAATTGTTGTTGCATTTTCGAAAAGCATTTTTATGGCACTAGAAAACAAAATTTGCAATTTTAAAACTATGCAGATATTTTATTTTATATTCAATATTATTATTTTAAAGTAAATGTTTTAGATTTTTTTAAAAAAATACAATTCTAAATTTGTTGTTGCATTTTTTTAACCAATTGCATTTTCAAATTTTCACTTGAAGATACTTTTTGTTGAATTTTTTATTTTTATTTTATGGGTTTTATGGCCTTTTTGTGGCCTTTTCCCTCCCTCCACCACAGCTCCCCGGCTTTTGACAATAAACCATCACAGTTTGCACCCAGATAGGTTTGACAGTTTGCTTTCGATATTGTTCGTGGCTCTTAAAACAAGTCGAGAGGAAGAGGATACCCGCTTTGGGGCCCATCACCCCCTGCTTTAAAATGCATCCATAAGGTAAAGGTCTCGATTCAAGATCTAATACCAATTGTAACATCTCAGGGCCTTGCTCTCGATATTGTCCGCTTTGGGGCCCATCACCCTCACGCCTTTAAAACGCGTCGAGAGGGAGGTATACAGACCCAAAGGATCTTTCGTTCCCTTCCCCAGCCGGTAATAGGCCCCAAAGCGGACAATATCAAGAGTGAGGCCCTAGGATGTTACGCTTCCACCTCGAATTATGCGACGAATTCCCGCGGGTTGGAGTTATAAACCAGCGATGGTTTGTATTGCTATTATTATAATTTATGGAGGTGCGCAATTCTCTCAAGTTTCGTTCAATCAATCGGCATGTTTCCACCGCTTGATAACTCTTGAAACTGTACTAGCCCTTGAATCGTCATATTAGCCTTCTAGCTCTCTCATCGTCGTTGTGCTTCAAATATGATGAATACTGTGACAGACGGGTAAATCAGGCAAAGTAGTCATCGTGGCCTTGTCGAATGTGCAAGGATTTCGACTCCTTTGCTACTTGCAATGAGGGGGGAAAAGTATTGCTCATTGTTTCCAAATCTTTTTCCCAAGTAACATGAACATAGCGTGCTTGATTTAACTCTTGAATCTGTACTTTAGCCCTTAAATCATCATATTAGCCATCCAGCTCTCATCATTGTTACGCTTTAAATATGATGAAAACCGTGATAGATCGGTAAATCAGCTCTCATCGAATGACTCATCGGCCTTGTCGAATGTGCAAGAATTCTGACTCCTTAGCCACTTACAATGAGGGAGGAAAGTATTGATCACTGTTTCCATAAATTTTCCTGAAGTAACGGGAACATAGCTGATTTAACTCTTGAAATTGTACTTTAGCCCTTGAATCATCATATTAGCAACTTTCATCGTCGTTACGCTTTTAATATGATGAATACCGTGACAGACCGGTAAATTGGGCAAAGTAGTCATCGAATGACTCATCATGGCCTTGTCGAATGTGCAAGAATTCCACTTGCAATGAATGAGGAAAGTATTGCTCATTGTTTCCACAAATCTCCCCGTTTCCACAAAAAGCCGCTAATCCACAACATATAGAAGAGGAGCCGCTAGGCTAGTTTGAATATAAATATGTTGAATATAAGTATGTTAGGAGAACAAATTATTGTAACGTAAGGATATGTTGAATATAAATATGTTTGCAGTATGTTTCTTAATGACTACTTCTCCCTAATTTCTACATTTGTTGTTCTTAATGGATTATAGAAAATTAATATAATGACAAATCTAAGAGGAGCAGGAGCTCCTAGAGGTGGAGGAAGAGGCAGACAACTTAGAATGGCAAGGGTACCAGGCCAAAAGCCGAACCAACTTGATATGCAGGAGAGGAGAGTTGAAAGACAGCAAGTGGATAGACTAATATGGGTTGAGAAAATACCAAAAATTGGTTCATGTAAGAATGCGCATAAAATACCAAAGGAGTTGTTCATGCTCAAGTTAGTTTTAACAATATGATTGTGACTGTTACAGACATTGGCGGAGCCACACTTACGCATGTGTCTGCAAATGCAGACACAAAGTTTAACAATATATATATTTTTTGAAGAATTCACTTAACAGCTTGAATAGATGGTGTAGCTGGTTATTAGCTAATCTCACACATTTGATGTCTCTGTTCGAATCCCAGTGAGACAAATGCATTGTAGTCCGTTGCTTCTTGAGGAACCTATTGAGCTAGCATTTTTCTACTCTTTTTTAGATCAAATCTAGTTGCTGTTTTCAATTTGCCCTTTTTTTTTTAGAAAAATAGTTTCCACTGTAATGATCCTCCTTGTGAAATCTTAAAATAATTAGAATAAAAGTGTAGCCTTAGATACTGATTTCCTTTTTATTGTTGAGAAATTTAGATGGAAAAGACTGTAAAGTTAGTATTTTGTTGTAATAACTTAGTTGACTCTTGATTATTACTACCTTTGATTCTAATTATAAGAACACTTTTATAGTGCAAATTGCACTACAAAAGTGTTCCTATAATTAGGACCAGAAAGAATATTTTTATGTTAAGTTGAAGTTTTTTTTTTGTTTATATTCTTTTGTTTTTTAATATATTTAAAAATTTCTTTAAAAATAAAATCGGGGGCGCTACCCCTGAACCCCAAATATCCTCATTAATTGTGCGGACACAAATAAAAAAACCTGGCTCCGCCACTGGTTATAGATGTAAAAGGTCAGGTGATTTCTTAGTCCTGCACCAGTACTTGTGGATGTGAGGTTGGGACCAGATGCACACAAAAAATAAAATGAAAATGAAAATATAGAAAGGATCCATTTTTGACATTAAATGTATAAACTTATATGGATCGAGAAAACACCAAAAATTGGTTCACATAAAAATGGATGTATTGAGTTCATGTGAGAATGCACATAAATATCAAAGGGAGTTGTTCATGTTCAAGCTAGTTTTAACATTACCATTTTGACTATTACAAATATACGTTTACGAGGTCAGGTGATTTCTTGGTCCTCCACCAGTAATGCTATTCGGACAGTAGCGGATCAAGGTATGCAATGACCAGAAGTCATGATAAAAGGTCCCAGTCTCAGTCTCAGAGGAGATGCGACATTAAGAGCTATTCATAGAAATGGTATACTACTCCCTCCGGTCCTAATTATAGGAACACATTTTGGAGTTGGTTTTGGTCCTAATTATAAGAGCAAGTTTTAACTTTTGTCAGTTTTTTTCCTATAATACCCCTATTTATACTTATTATTAGGAGCATTTATATATATGTGTGTATGTGCATAGATATATATGTGTGTGTGTGCACACACACACACAAGCATATGTATATCTGTGTAGATATATGGGTGTGTGTGTGTGTGTCTCTCTATATGTGTGTGTGTGTCTATGTATGTATGTATACACATATATATACACACATATATGTTTATATAGCCATGTGTATACATATAGAACTAATTTTGTATACACATGGCTATATAAAAAGCAACTAATATACATATATACTAAACTAATATGTCATGGATGTCTAACGTAAGACAAATCAGAAACACTTATAATTAGGACAACTTGTGTCATTTTAAATTTATATAAGGGCATTTTAGGAAAATGAGTAAAATTAACTAATTTAACTCATCTCCTTAATCCCCCCAAAATCAGTTAAATAGTTCCTATAATTAGGACCGGAGGGAGTATTAAATTTCATACGAGATATAACTACTATGCCACATAATGAATGCAAGTCCCCTAAAAATAAACATTGAAAAGATTTCAAGAGAAATAAATAATTCAAATTAAAGGATTTTATCAAAATAGATTATTATGGTAAGCGTCTTATGGGCTCTTTATTCTGTCTCCACTTAGGAAAGGTCAAGCGGACACAATAGTTAAATTAATTTGGTTGAAGAAAAATTAAGTTTTAAAATGTTGCAAATTTTATCTGAAGATCTATTGTCATATCATCATATTGTTTAAGTTTTGAGTTCATTTAAAATCCGAGAATAATACTCTGACCACCCCCTGTTTTCCCTTAATTACATAGATCTTCTTTCTATTTTGAAAATATACACTTAAGTCTAAATAATTAACTCCATTAAGAATATTCTAAAAAGATTCAAAAAATATATTTTTGATTTAAAGTTTATATAAAAATAAAATTTATTTAACTATTTTATCCTTAATACTAAATCCCTAGTTTTACTTTTATATTTTGAGTAAAATTGTTTTAAAGAATTTAAGAGTTTTTTTATCTTTACAGATAGTTATCTGTTTGATTATTTTAGCATTAGTTAATAATGTAAATATCATATGTTGAATATTCAAGTAAGGTTTTAAATAAACATGTGCTTGATCAAATTTGTTTATAAATATTTATGAAAAAATTATTAAATTATAAATTTCATGAAATCTCAAACTTTATTATATTTGATAAAAATATATGTGTTTAGCTTATATTTTTAAGTCAAAATTAATTTATAATATCAAAACTAATAAATTTTCTAACAAATTAGAAAATCTATTAGAATACATTTTTGGTTGTATAAATTTGGTTTTATATACTTAAATAATTCTAATATTGAAGAGGGACATTTTGATAAATAAATAAAAAAGTTCAAAAATCAAACTTAACGGTTTAATAACCGTTTGGGTGGATGAAAATCGAATATTAAAATATAAAGGGTTTGTTTAACATACATTTTAATTTTAAGGGAGGTTTATATGGATTTACGAGTTTCTAAAATAAAAGGGAGATCTGTGTAATTAAGGCAAAACATGAGAGTAGTTAGAGTATTTTACTGTAATTTAAATTACTTATTTATTTGATATTTAATGATTTACTAATATTTTAATTTTAAAAAAAATCATTTAAAGACTATTTTTTAATTTGATTTTAAAATCAATATTTAATAACTACTAATATTTTAAATTATTTACTTAGTTTATTTTCAAAGAAATTTGCAATTTTAAAGGTTTTTTACAAGGTTCTGAAACCCGAACCGACCACTAAATCGATCGGTGTATTGGGTCAAGGGTTAGTGGGTTAAACTACCTGGAGCCAAATCGACGAGAAATTGAAGATTTCAATATAATTAATATGAAATTCTAAAGTAAATTTTTAAAAAATGATTTTTGTTTTAAATGGTACCGAACCGGACTGGACTAGTTTACTGACCGGTTTGCCGGTTTCCGGTCTGGGTTTCAAAAAATTGGTTTTTAAAGTTTAATTTGATTTGAAAAGCAATCCTTTAATTTCTTATGACCTGAATATAATATATATTTACCAAATTTGATTAGATACCCTAGTCATGTTCTTTAAAGTAGTTAGTTAATATAACATGTATTTTTATACTCTGATTATTGTCGAGGGAAGATCATAGGAGTATTTAGTTTATTTGAAATATATTTGCAAGATTGATTTATTTTAAATTTGAGTTGATGACTCTATTATTTTAAGTTTTTTTTTTTTTATTATGTGTAAAATTAAGAGTGACTTATAAATAGAATAAGAGGGTACTAATGAGTAATAATTCTTTTTTCATTTTACATTTATTTAATTTTAGTTGATGAGAGATGTGACAATGATTTATAAATATAGGGAGAGAAAATCTTATTTGACGGCTTCATTATATTTTTTATATATAGGAGAATTAGAACTTTGAGGCAATCCTTTCGTCTAAACAAGTGAAACAACTATAGAAATCTAACCATGGGTAAATAAATATCCATGTATATTTCTAATCCCATGTTAATCAAAGCTTTTTTCTTGACTTTGGTAATATCCATATATATATTGATAGTTGTTCATGCATACATATATATAAAGAGAGTGACACTCAATTAATAAGTTATTGGTTAAGGTGATAAAGGCGAAACACAAGTAAGAACCCTTTGCTTTCTAAATTTTAAGAGAGAAACCCTTAATCAAATAAAAAAGAGAGAGACACTCATGCATGTGGGGATAAATTGCTAAAATAAAATGCAAGTTAAAAGGCAAAATTTGCAAAACAAGGAAGAAAAATTGCAAAATTGAGAGGATATGTTGTGGAAACTTGAAGTTGAAAAATGAGAAAATTTCTGATCTTTTTTGTTTTAGCAAATTTTCCTATGTAGTCCCAAGTCGAAATAGACATAAGGAAAGAACAAGCAGGAGCCTCGCTTTAATTAATTAATAAATTAAGATTAGAGCCGTGGGCTATAATTGTGGTTGTCTTAATTATAATTCCTTCCCGTTCACCTATTGGGTGTTCCATACGCTTCATTTTGCATTCATTATGGAGTAATTTTTCCCTCCAATTTCATTATTTCACTTCTTGTTCACGATATCTCACCTACTCTTCCCTGCACCACCTCCACCATAATATTCCCAATATTGCTTTTTTCTCTAATTAAATGCCGCAACCCCTTTTAATATATATTTTCAGAGTTGATATCAATTTTTAGTATAAGATATATTTTTTATATTTATAAATCTTTCCCCTAATTTATGTCTTTTGCTTTTCCCTCAATAATAACTAAGGAAGTGAGAGAATAAGGAAATTAAGAAAAATGTCTGGTGTTTTAGAAAGGGGTTAAGTAGCAAATTTGTCCCGAAAGTACATGTGCAAGGAACAATTTTGTCCTGAAAGTTTTTCTGAGCTCAATGTTGCCTCAGAAGTTTAAAAACGTAGCAATCTTGCCCTTTTCCGTTAAAAACTGACCGTTAACTTTTTAACAGAAAAGGGCAAGATTATTACGTTTTTAAACTTTCGAGGCAATATTGAGCCAAAAAAACTTTCATGGCAAAATTGCTTTTGACGCATGCACTTTCAGGACAAATTCGCTACTTAACCCTTTAAAAAGTATATGTCATATAAACTAACTTAACTAACATCATTAATTTAATCTAATTAGATAAATACATACAATATGTCTTATAGTATTAAGAAACGAATAGAGTTTTATGTCTTTATTTATTCCGATTCTACATAGTTTATATAATGTATTTTATATTATAAATTATGTTATATATTTATCACGGAGGGGTAGTATGCACCGTAGGTAAGGTTGTCGGGAATACGTGTTTTATGTTGATGAAAATTAGTACTTTTTCTCATACCTAATCAATAATTAATCAGTATAGTCCATTTAAGGTGCTGACTGTGTCAAAGCCTACAAAATTTTCCGGCGGGTTGAAATCGACTGATCAACTGTATATAGTTTTTCAAAGAGGCTTCGTTAGTGGCAAACGATTTTATTATAAAAAAGTTGATTCCTGTGTCATATTTATTAGCACGTTCTTATATATATATCATCAATGAAATAATAAATAAATATATTTTCATTCTTTTTAATTTATAGGTACGGAAGATCATTCTCAACTTTTTATTTAATTTTGTCTTATTCTTCATACCAAATGGAACTAAACTATATATATTTATTGCGCCCCCTTTAAATGGCATGCATGGCGCGTGTGGATAAAAACAAAAATACTAATAATATTTAAAATGATCATATATGATATTTTTTATTCAATTTATAGTGTAATGAAGAGGACTATGGGCCCGTTTAATTCAACCTCACCTTGTATTGTGATGTGATGCAATGCAATATTAATCATAAAGCTGGTATTTGGTTTGATTTTGAAGGAAGGGGTAATGAATTATTTTTTAAGATTAATATATCACACAAAATCTATTTTGTTCATAATATAATCTTTGTAAAAAAAATAGTTAAGATCCATCATGCTACCTCGATGGGGATCATTCGACGTCGATGGCTGTTAGTGGAGATGACAGTAACGGTTGTATGGTAATGACAGGTGGTGACAACGACAACGGTGGGGGAGGAGGTAGTGGTGACAACGGTAGCGATGGGGGATGAGGTAGTGGCGGCAATGGTAGCTGTCATGGCGGTGGTAGCAGCAACGGAGGAAGAGAAGGTAGTGGTGGCGATAACAATAGTGGGAGAGGAGATAATAGCATAATATGATGGATGAAATGAGACAAGCGAAACAGAGATAAATAAGATTAATAGGTAAACTGAATTTTTTTTAACCATACAATGAGGTGGTAATGGGTATTTATGGAAGATGTATGAATAACGATCACCAATTTTTTTTACAATCATTATTATCATTACCATTGCAGACATATAATAAGAAACCAAACGGCCTCTAAATCATATATATCTTTTATTAGGCATGAATATTCTGACATGCTATAACTTTTTATTATATTTATTACAATAATACGTATTGATTTCATAACGCATCAAAATGGTCCCATCTAAAATTTGAATTGGAAAAATATCAACACCCATTTTTCTTTGATTTTCATTTTGATTGATCCCATGTCAGAAAAATCAGACTTATATAAAATCGCAATGCATGTAATTAAAATTCATTAAATCGCTCCCTCACAAATGTATCCAATTGCTTGCCCAAGAATTTACTGCTGAATGATTGTTAGTAGTTGTTAGCATAAATTATAGCCAATTGACCTTAATTCAAAAGAATCGTTGCTAACTTGGTGAAACTGATTCAAATACCATATAAGGGCACTCTAAACTGTATAATTCATTAATTTCTATTAAAAAACCTGCATTTTACCTTTCACACATAGATCAAAAAGAGACGTTGATAGTGGTGGAAGTAATTTCAGTGGGAGAAAAAGGAGAGGGACAGCAAGTGGCAAAATGCATACTCGCTGAGACGAAAGGCATAAACTTTAATGATGCAAAAAGTTGAAGTATAAAGAAAAAGAGAGAGGGCCAAAGGACAGGATTGTATTTTCGCCTAGCGGTGGAGTGGGAGTCCAAACAAAAGGAGGAAGGGAATAAAGGAATGGGAATAAGAAGCTGAGTGAGCAATGTCCCCCCGCATACTTCCTTTCCCCCTAATTTACTTGTATGACCTCTCATTCCCCATGCTGTCTTCAGTTTTACAGACACATTCCACATGCTCGTGTGAATTTTTTCCAAGTTATTTTTTCCTTGATCTAAAATTACCCAGCCTACCATGGAGCCTTATTTTTCCTTGATCTAAAATATAGGAGTTATAATTACCATGAAAAAATATAGGAGTTATATAAATAATTTATTTATTTATTTATAACAAATGTGTATTTCCCCCCCCCTAAAATACCTTTTTAATCATTACCCCATTAATAAAAACCTTTTAATATATAAAATTAAAAGGAATAAGTTAAGAAAAAAATTATAAATTTGAATAGTAGAGTGGGTAAGGTTTTGTATTTAAAATGAAAACAAACTCCTCAGTTACCTTTAGAATCGGAGAAAATAATAAAGTCTATGATTTACGTTCCCACACCTTAAATCGGCTCGACTGTGGTAATCTTGATTTATATACAATTTCCAGTATATGTTTGGTTTAGTGGTGGAGAATCGTGGGATCATGATTTGTATAAGTGACATTGATTAAATGTACTTATGAATATATGTCGAGAACATTGGAGGGAAAAAAATGGAAAAGATTGTGGAGGGTGGGGTTGAAATAGCTCAGGTCCTTATCAGACGACCTATAGTCTGGCCTGTTTAGGACCTGATCTAATCTAACCTGTTTGTTAAAAAGGTCAGACCAAAGTCTATTTAAAGGTCTAAATATGTAAATAGGTCATGCCTATTTTGTTAAGGCCTAGCTTGTAAGTTTTCAGGTTTGACCTGTTTACACATTAAATAAATAATTATATTTATATAATATAAATAACATAATATTTATTGTTTTTCATTCTTATATTCTACTAAAAACTTATATTTATATAGGTTTTGATAGGCTTAAAGTGTACAAAGCTTATTTATAGCCTTTAAGGCCTAAATATGAGGTCTTTTCAAAAGCTTACTACTCCAGTTTTATTTATAAGTCTCTTTTGACCAAATCACACATATCAAGGAGAGGTAAGTAGCTCAATGATTATGGGGTAAGTTTTCAATTTTACCCTCATTTATGAATGTGTACCTTTTAACTTTTTATTCCCTCTCTATTTTCATTGATACAATAATATGAACAAAATTGTCACAATCTCATTTATTTGGTTAAAAAAGACTTATAAATATGACCAATTTTTTTTGGTTAAAATGGACTTATAAATAGGATCAGAGTGGTACTCCCTCTAGTCCTTATTATAAGGCACTAACTAGCAAGTTTATTTGGTTCTTTTTATAAGGCATTCGTTTATTCCCAATGAGCATTAATTATGTTTTTCCATGTCTGCCCATAGTTAATAAGGGCAGTGGGTGAGAGTAATAATAAATATAATATTAGAGTTTAATGCATTTAGTAGGGGTAATATTGAAAATCATTTAGATTTTAGGACAACTTTATTGACTTTAACTACTTTTATTAGTTTGTGAGAAAAGTTATTTGATACTTTATAATAAGGACCAGAAGGAGTATATTGTAAGTATGCCTTTAAAAAATTCCAAGCTCGACCGGACCTTATAAAGGTCTAGGCTTGAACCTTAAAAGAAGCCTGCATTCAGGCTCAAACCTTCTACCCTTTTATAAACTCAGAGCTATTTAGTCAAAGCTTGACCAACCTATTTCCATCCCTAGCTTGTACAAAGTTTATTTGGGATTTCTCAAAGGCATAAACACCTCCCCAGTCACTTATCCTCAAATCATGGTGTGAGAACGAAATCGTGATTCACGGGGCTTATTTGGACTCCAACCGGTTTTTTTTTTCTCAAGAACTCCAACCAGTTAACCCAGCAGGCATTTATTACATCGTAAAGTTGACGGGAATAAAACTCAAGCTCTATAAACAAAATAGTCAGCCACCGCCCATTCCTCAAGCACAAACAGTACAAACCTTAAGACACGCTTTGTGACAAACTTGCCACGTGGAAAAACCTGTATGGCTCACTCTAATTCTTGGGATCACAATTCACAAGGCTTGTAGCGAATTCCACATTCCACATTTGCCTTCCTCATGATTTTATGTTAAAGTCTTTATTTATTTTGGCTAAAAATACCAACTTTTTCATTTTTTAAGTGATAAAGCAGTAAAGCGGAGGTCCGGGCCTGTCGACGCAGATTTAACGGCATCAAGATAGAATTTGTGCCTTGCCCTTGTTCCCATGAAAGAGAAAATCTTAATGAACAGACGATCAAGGACATAAATGTCTATCTATAACCCCCTGCCCTGTGTTTTTCACTTTTTTGCCAACGAAATGTATCCCTTTAATAATGATTCTACATCTCCAAAAGCAAACAATAAAGTTCGTGGTCACTGCCACGTTTCATTTCCTTCCCAATTAATTTATTGCTTTACTCCACCGTAAATATGGAATTTAATTACATTTTATAAGATTACAAAAAAAGAAAAATCGACTTCTGCTGACGAAAGCTGTTTCAACATCCACCCAGATCTTGTACCCAAAAGAAGTTTCCTCTCTCTCCACACCTTCCGAGCAGGGGAAGCAAAAACACAAAACTAGAGATGAATGGGGTGGGACAAAAGGGAATAAGCGAAACCCAGGATAATTCACCATGAAAGCTCATCATTTGAGCTTCTTTTTTATCATATTATTGTCACCATACCTCTTCGTCCCCACTGCAAAAGGGGTCACTGTCAGTGAAACTCAGTCAAGAAGAATTCTGCACCAGCCATTGTTTTCGGCGACTTCTGCTCCACTGCCAGGCACCGACTTGCCTCCGCCACCGTACACTAGTCCACCTTCTCCCGTTCCCTTCTTTCATGAAGATCCTGCAGGGCCACTTCCAAATCAGAATCAGCCACCACCTTCGATTCCCCATGCCACAATTGCGAATCCAACAGCAACACAACCAACCAAACCAACAAAGAAGGTCGCAATTGCAATCTCCGTCGGAATTGTCACGCTTGGCATGCTCTCGGCTCTTGCCTTCTTCTTGTACAGGCATCGGGTGAAGCAACCAATCGATACGCAGAAGCTCGTCGGTGGGAATTCTCAGAGGATTCCTGACGATCCAAGGATGCCACCATCGAGCTTTCTCTACATTGGGACCGTGGAACCAAGCCGAACGTCAGTGACCGACGCGAGTGAGACCAATGGAGCAAACAGGTCTCCTTATCACAAGCTCCATTCTATTAAGCGATCCGAAAGATACCGTCCCAGTCCTGAATTGCAGCCATTGCCGACGCTGAGTAAGCCTCCGGATGGGAATTACCCACCGGCGGTGTCTTCATCATCCTCCGACGACGAGGAAAGCCCCGAGACGGCGTTTCATTCTCCACAGGGGTCATCATTGAGTTACGAGGATAGCTATTACACCCCAATTTCGCGTCATAGTTCTCTGCCTAATGGTGGCCAGCCGGCTTCTGTCAGGAGCGAGACCTATTCTGCTACTTCAATTCCCTATTCAAAGAGAACTTCACCGAAATCTCGGCTCGCGGCTTCATCGCCGGATATAAGGCAAGTCATTATCCCACCAATTAAGCAGGCTCCACCTGTGACGGCACCTGCTCCGCCCCCGCCGGCACCGCCACTTTCACAGTCGTGTCAGAATCTAGACAAAGAAGTGACTAACGGTCATTCTAGAAGACCGAAATTCTCAGCACCTCCGCCAGCGCCTCATTTGGCCCGTCTTCAGTTAACTAACAACACACCCAAAAACATATCTAGGACTTCCCTCCATCCTTCTCCTCCTCCGCCACCGCCACCGCCACCGCCGCCACCTCCACCGCGGCAATTGACGCCACGGAAAGCAGGGTCTGCAGCAATCAGCGTTTCCTCATCCTCTGCAACAAGGAACCAGCAATCTTGCTCTCCCAAACATGGAGCCGGTTCTGCGAATAGTGTAACAAAATCTTCAGAAGATGGTGACAAAAGTCTCAGCTCTTCTTGGAGGCTTGAAGCCGATGACACGGAAGGAGCAAAACCCAAGTTGAAGGCTCTGCATTGGGATAAAGTACGGGCGACTTCAGACCGCGCTACAGTGTGGGACCAACTAAAATCGAGCTCATTTCAGTAAGCAAAAGTGTAAAACTATCAGTTGGGACAATTTTGGAGTACTACGAATTGGACTGAACTAGCATTCTATTGTTTTGTAGATTAAATGAAGACATGATGGAAACCTTGTTTGGCTGCAATTCCAAGAACCCCGTCCCTAAAGAGCCCATTCGAAGATCAGTTCTTCCACCTGTAGAACGGGAGAACAGAGTGTTAGACCCAAAGAAGTCTCAAAACATAGCTATACTACTAAGGGCACTGAATGTGACAAGAGATGAGGTGTCTGACGCACTTCTAGATGGTAAGTTAGTTAATTCATTCTTTTCTATTTATAGCCAGCAGCAGTCAGACTTCAGACTTTGCTCTTGCATGATAGAGGAAAAAGCCAAAATTTTCAGTTGGCTTAAAACCTGTCGAATTGAGTGGTTCATGATAGCATATTGATGGGGGGCTCCCCATGGCTAAGAACCTTAATAGGGGTTCCTTAACTTTCTAGGACCCTAATGGCCCATATGTGATTGGCTGGCATGTGCATTCTAAGCAAAAACATGCATATTGATCCCTCCTACATCCTAAACCGAAAAGACGACACCTAAAATACATTTGAAACAATAGACAATTACAGGTATGTGTGTAGCAAAATTTGGGGTCAAGGACACATAAGCTACCTATAGCACTTTCTACCAACTGTCCAAAAACAGAAGCGAAGAAATCCCATGTACAAAAATGATCATACATTGTTCAATTACTCAAAACAAATGGCTCTATGTTACGTTTTAAGTCTACATGAAAATGGTCAAGTGGCATCATGCCATGTTTATCATTTAGTTTGATTATTCATCATCTGCAGGAAATGTAGAACAAAGTATATCTACCCACGCTGGTTGATCCTCCACCCTCATCTGGGAAAGTCTGAATGTTTATAAAGCACTGTTCTCTTGTTTACCTGAAATTTGGTTTCCCTGACCATCAATTGTTTGTTTTTGCTTTCAACTACTTGGTTATTTGGCAAACATCATGGATGGTGTTGATTTTATTAATGCAGGCAATCCTGAAGCGTTGGGTGCGGAACTTTTGGAAACTTTAGTAAAAATGGCTCCCACTAAGGAGGAAGAAATAAAACTAAAAAACTATGATGGTGACCTCTCAAAACTAGGGTCAGCTGAAAGATTTCTTAAACAAGTGCTTGATATCCCTTTTGCTTTTAAAAGAGTTGAAGCCATGCTATACAGGGCCAACTTTGATGCAGAAGTTAATTACCTGAGGAAGTCTTTTCAAACCCTCGAGGTATTAATAGCTGAAATCAATTTCTTGTATCTTCATCTCTTGTGTCCAATATGTTTATTACTGACTCGCAAGAAACTAGTTACTCAATTGTTAATGTTTCTCAGGTAGCAAGTGAGGAATTGAAAAATAGCCGGTTGTTCTTTAAACTTCTTGAAGCTGTTCTCAGGACAGGAAACCGAATGAATGTGGGCACCAATAGAGGTGATGCTAAATCTTTTAAGCTGGATACACTCTTAAAACTTGTAGACATAAAGGGAACAGATGGAAAGACTACATTGCTTCACTTTGTGGTCCAAGAGATCATTAGATCTGAAGGTGCAAATGGTGATTCTGCAAATGGAAATGTTCAGAACCAAGTGAATACCAAATTTAGTGAGGACGACTTCAAGAAGCAGGGATTGCAGGTTGTCGCTGGGCTCAGTAGGGACCTCGGCAATGTCAAAAAAGCAGCAGGAATGGATTCTGATGTCTTAAGCAGCTACGTCTCAAAACTTGAAAAGGGTCTTGATAGAGTGAAAGTGGCTTTTCAACATGAGAAGCCAGATATGCAAGGGAATTTCTTCCACTCCACGAAGCTATTTCTAAAAAATGCTGAAGAAGAAATAGTTAGAATAAAGGCTGATGAACGAAAGGCCTTATTTCTTGTGAAAGAAGTTACAGAATACTTTCATGGGAATGCATCCAAGGAAGAAGCCCACCCTCTCAGAATCTTTATGATTGTTAGGGATTTCCTAAACATCTTGGACCAGGTATGCAGAGAAGTGGGAATTATGCAGCAGGAAAGAACCGTGATTGGTTCTTCCAGATCCTTCCGGATAGCTGCAAGTGCATCATTACCAGTTCTAAACAGGTACAATGCGAGACAAGATAGAAGTTCAGATGAAGAAAGCTCGTCACCCTAGTGTTGTGAACGCAGAGCAGTTTTTCAGGATAGGATTGAAAGTAAACAAATGTTCTCGAAGCCATAATTGCCTCCATTCCAGGATTACATTCATTCAGTCTAGAAACTTTTTAAAAGTCTTGCCAGGAGCATGGAGCAAAGAGAGCTTTATCCATAAAAATGTATGGTATATAGATCCTTAAGATTGAATATCAATCGGTTCAAAGCATGCTGGGAAGAGAACAAACCGTTCAAAGGATCCCGTGGTTACCAGAAAAGGATGGCAAAGGTCCATAATGACTTATACACTCGACACCATCTGAGGCAGGATTGAATTTCCCAATAGCAATTGAAAGAGACACATCTTTTTCCCCCTTCCAATCCACAAACATGCCATGGTTTTGATTATATCAGAATCCCACACGTTTTTCATATTGTAGACTGTTTCGGCTTTACCTAAGAGGCTCTTATATGCATTTTTTAAATCTTTACAATAATAGCAATTTTGTAAGCACTTATTGTATATCCATGCGAATGCGACCATGCCTAGCATTTAAATCAACTAAGCGTTTAGTTTGATAGGACATTGAAACCGAAGGTGACGACCGCAAACTGATTGTAAAAATGCCACTAAGAAAAAGTTCCGTATCACATCCTATACCAAATGCAGTAGTTCTCAAATATAAAGATGAAACAAAAACTGCACAGCTGATAGATAAAATTAGTTTTGAGAAGGGTAAACATACTGAAAGAATGTGAGAAGTGAGAACGCCATTTCCATGATGTCTGATGTATGAAAGCGGCAATGGCTGCTTGCTTTTATAGAAACCCAACTGCAAAATTGCCAATGAATAATCAGAATTTCATCTTGCGTTCTTCTTCGGTTTGCTTAAACCCAAATCTGATCAGCATTGTCCGCCTGGTAAATTTATTATCTACTCCCTCACACAGTGAAGAGGACGAAACCGTGACCTCAAACGGCTGCGCTGCCCCTGTATCCGTTTGCACTTGCCGTTTTTTTTATTGAAAACATCATGCTATTATCAACTATGACCCACCATTTTGATTTGGGCTATGAAACGCCTCCCCGTTTTGGTATTCAATATTTCTGTGGCCCAAAAAGGAGAATAAAGACCGTTATATTTCTGTGTTTAACAGTATATAACTAATATTGGGTTAACCTTTATAACCCAATAGATGAAGACATTTACCACTATTTTAAAGAGAAGTGAGAGGCGACTGATGTTGAATGATACGGACCTGAAACTTGAGCTTTTGTAAACGCAGAGAAGAAAAATAGCCATCCATAACACGATCGACTTTGGAGGGTGTCATTACAATGGGGAGAAAAATATAATTGAGATATGACCCATGTTGATAATTCTTGAGTCATCACAGAAACACAATGGATAGTTCAACCAGAAAAGAAGGGACACCGTGAAAGACGGCAGCCTGTTTACTCGGATTCCTGCTATCATAATGACCATAGTGCTTCCAGCTGTGAAAGACGGCAGCCTGTTTACTCGGATTCCTGCTATCATAATGACCATAGTGCTTCCAGCTGCTATAGGACTGATGTTTGATAGTGAAACTCTGATACACAAGTTGTAGCTGAATGACTAAGATAACATTGATAAATATTAATCCAGCATTTGGCATAGAACCGGAATCACAATGTTTTCAGTTCATGATCTTGAAGATTGTTCAACCTGAGGGCGGAGATCAAACACAGACACTGTAAATTTAATGGACACAAGATATCTTTTAAATCTTAATGATTCTCTATAGTGCACGAAAATATTTTTTAACCTTCTGTCCATGATAACGAACACAATCTTAACTTCTTCCCAAAAAAATTAAAATAGAAAAAGTGATATAAACTGAATCATATTCCTTATATTTTTGTGATTCCAAGTGCGAGATGTCATGGTCATTGCTAGTAACCCATGGAGCATGGAAGACCTAGAGGCTTAAGACATTTTATTTTCAAGCCTAAAGGCTTCATGCAAAATGCCAGAAAGGGACCAGTCTGACATTTTTTAGATTGGGACGAGGCTTGAAGTATGGGCTTACATTGGTTATTTCTACTATCTGATTAGTTTTTTATTAAAAAAAAAAATTATACATTATTAGTAATCACAGAAGTTTAAGTTTTATCCACAAAAGGAATTCGAAGACTACAGATGAAAGAGATAGACATGTGGGAACGAAGTGCTTCTCTGCTCCATAAATTTTATTGAGAACTGGAGATACATGAGAGGAACACTTGAATCCTTTTAGGAGGATTCTCCTAACCCAAGAACGGGACAAACATCAAATTTACAGCCTGAACAAGGTTCTATACCAACTGCGTCTTCGCTTCCACAAAACTTGCGGTCATTGCTGTTGAAAAAATGGTGCTACCGCAATGCCCTTGGTTCTCAAGATCTTCTCTACCAGTATTCTCCACCTAACTTCATCTTTCTTGCTTTGTTTTGCTATTCTCTCCTTAAAGTTCCTGAAATGACAGGATTCATAGAAAAATTAGGTGAATCTTTGAGCGGCATCATCAAGTAAAATCTCTTGTTCAGATAGACAGTGTTTGTTACCTGCATAAAGGAACTCTACAGTGATCTGGATCGGCACATATACGAGAGTGCAGCTCCAAAAGCTGCCACATCCTCTTGCAATGATTACAACCACCAGGGACTCTCAACTTGCAGCCAGCAAAATGACGGACAAGCAACTCTAAGCTCTTGCAGGCTGCAAAACTGCATGGTGCTTGGTTTTCTTTGAAGTCTTTATCGTGTGGGCCAATGGTTCGACACCCATCTCTATATATGTGAACCAGAGCTTCCATTGCCTCGTATAACTGAAGATAAATTTTCTTCTCATTCATTTTTCTGATCCTCTCCTTTGTGTTCTGATAATCAATCAATTCATTTAAAAGCTTTTAGAAAACTAACTACACGATTTTCCATTTGGCAAGTTGAAATGATGGGAAACAACAATTCAGAAAGGAAAAAGACAGAGAAAGAGAAAGCCTTACATTTTCTTCATCGATAAGAGATTCCAGAAGCTCCTTCTCTAGAGTTGGATGGCTCTCTTTCATTGCCTTCCACCCTTCAGACCCCGAAACTGCTTTAAAGTTTTTTAGGATGCGACGGTGACAAATGAGGCTAAGGCGGGGAGCATCACATAGTAATGCAAGTTGAAACACATCCACTACATTGTCGATGGTGAGGAAATCCGATTCCAGCTTCTGTTCACATTCACGCTTCAAGTGGAGAATCGCAAATACATGCGACAGCACCAACAAATGTAACGCGAATTCCTTCATTTCTTCTTCCTCGTAACTACAGGAGAAAAAGCCCATAGAAGTTCAGCAAGTTTATCAATGTCAATGATGAATCATGAATGACGACAATTGATACATTAAGTCATGAACAAATAAAATTACGTCAATGAATCAATGAAAGTGATTTCATCAATAACTGTTACCGTAACAACTAAAATGCAAGGCAACTAGAATGACATTCCCCAATAACTCCCTAACTTAGGTCAGTAATGAATGATGGCTCCCTGCCCTCTTAATTTTGATGGGTTCAATTACCTCCTCTTGTTTTCTGATCGCTCGATCTGCCTTGTTCATTTATTTTTCTGAGGACCTCCATCTCCCTTTACTAGCGACAAGTCCCCAATAGTTGTCTAATTCATAAAGTATATGATGAATGATAATGCCAGGTGGAAGTGGATAGAAGAAGGACTTAACAGATCAATCAAGAAATCAGGAGTGTCTAATTAGAACAAATATAGCGTCCGGAGGATGGCCAGGAAAAAAAGTTTCAGGAGAGCCCCTACCCCAAAGTTGAGATTATTTCTAATTTTCTATCCTAGCTTATTCTGAGAATTTGAGATTGACAGAAGGATCATACATACCAGGAACTATACAAAAATCGAATGAAAACTCGAACAGCGCTGTGTGGAACCCCTGAAATCAAGATTGATTTCATATGACGATGACGTCTTGCTCGCTTAAGCATGCCACTCAATACTGGAGAAGCCATGGCCTGTCCGTATAGTATGAAGTGAGTTATATCCACAGCTTGACATAAAAAGGCTTCTTTATGACATACTGACATGAAAATCTTTTAGTTGTGTTTATTTCTGAGATCCTGTTTTGGGGGGCAAAAATATGGGCCATTTAATTGTGAGGAATATTCAGTTGATTAAACTAGTTTGACGTCCCTCCGCAGGAATGTGTGTGTTACTGTGTTATCATATAAATTACAAGGAAGGAGCAAATATTAAATGAAACATCATCTTAGTGTAGAACATATCGGAATGAATGAACTTACAAGAATATAAGAATGCGCGTAAATAGTGCCCCCATTATCAGTATCAATGAAAACATCTGCTCCATAACCTTCATCAAAAAGACGCTCCCACAATTCTCTTGTTGCTACAGGGACACAACTACGTCCACTTGGCGGTGAATTTTTCATAAGTACATCCTTGCAAGAACACCTGGTTACTGGTGGATGGGGATAAGGAGGGGGAAGAGGAATAATTTTCTTGGTATCAGCCATCACGTCTTCAATTTAAGCTGCAGAGCTGCACAAATAAATTAGATTAAGTCATCGATGATGGAACGTACTACCTCCACTCCATACAATATCACGATCCAATCCACCGATACAAGTCAGAGTTGATAAGATTTTACGGAGATCAGGTAAGACAATTACAACCGAAGTTCTATAAATCCTAGCGCACATCGTCTTTTCAAACTAAAGAAATTTAATTTAAATCCTCTAAACTCATGTATCATCAGCATGTCTCAACTCGTGGATATGACGAAGACAACAGCATAGCTCCGTTCACAGTACCCATGTTTAAGTCAATATTTCTTATCTATATTTATATTCATAATATACCATCTCAAAATTCTACCGAGGCCAGAAAGTGGATCTAATTTTCTTATCGGACTGGTTATGAAAGATATGAAATTCTGGCAAAAGGAGTTCAATTGAGTCATCTAATTTGCGAAAGGAATTCTGTATCCACAATGGTATTCAAATCGAAATGAGTCTTGCCGGGCAGGTAGCGATTTCGAATTGAACAAATCGAGGAAGGAAACACAGAGAGATCAATCAAGTACCTTATTTGAAGCGTTCCTGTGTATTTGGAAAGAATAGAAGCGGGCAATGATGATGAAAGATTAGATGCAAGAAGCAAAACCACGGTCGCCACAACTCATCCGGAAGATCGCGTTCCCTCTCAACGCCACCGCACTCGAAAACGACGATTGGTTTTCTTCCGACGACTGATTAACCAGATATCCAAAATAACGTTGTGATTCAGGAGAGAGGAAGAGCGGGGCGAGGGGGTTTATGAGACCGCAAGTTATCGGAGAAGCCACTCCTATCTCTCATCCTCTTCCCTTCTACTTATGAATCACGATTTCCCGCAACGAGATTACCGCTAAAATCTTGTTACAGAGAATAAATTATTTGAAAAAGAAAAACTAAAATGTTTGTTTATTGAATTCGAGGCTCACCCGTCTGCTGAAGGAGTTTGCTCGAAAACCATTCACGCGCCTTTTTAAGAAGCCTAAATGCCACAACGGCCACTGTACTTAAAATTTTGCCGCATCTATATATACATGGGGCGCGCCAAGATTGGCATTAATGGTGACTCAATCCTATGGTTAGGCATTTTGCTATAAAGGGCCAGACAAATCAACAAAACACGGACATCTCCAAGTTATTAATTTTTTCTTAGAGATCATGGTTCATATATTACAAACAGATTGCACCGGGATGACCGACTACCAGGAAAGTATATTTTTAAAAAAGGAAAAAAAAAAAAAACTGCACCCGGCCAGCTGCTTATAATAAATTTATTCAGATCTGAAGAGACGTGTAAATAAGAAAGAGGAAAGGAGAAGTGAGAGAGACAGGGTTTGTTTGGGCAGCTAGATACCGCAAGTCAAAATGAAAACGAAGTCCACGTAAAGTGAGTGGATGTCAAATTAGGAAAGGGAAACGCTGCTGGTCCAGCTGGAATATGCTTTCGGTGACGAAGATAGTTTTGTCACGGCATGCCTAAAATATCAAGGGGCAGGTTACTTTTAAAAAAAACTTAAATGAGTGGTGAATATATGATCGGAGGCAGGAGCAGGAGACCGCAAACATCCGAATCATCGACAGAGTTATTAAAATAATAAAAATTACAAGAGACCAGACCACAGGGGTCGGTGTGACATTGGTGTGCATTGCCTTATCCAAAGTTGTCTTACAGTCACTCACTAGCTACATGCGGGTGGGTCGGCGCGTGTTGCATGCGCCGGCACCACAAACTCATCCTCATTGGCCATGACTGACCTAGCTTCACCCCCAATGATTTTGACCTCTCACATTAATTACCGAATATTATTTTTTAAAGTTTACTATTAAACATTATAAATTATTTTAGCCAACAACCACCCTAATCTTTTTTTCTTTTTTTTTGCTCAGGAACCCTAATCTATTGAAGTACATAGACTGCACAACATGAATCAATTGTGCTCAATCAACAATTGAATTTCTAAATATATTGTTGATTACATATCTTACTCTATAATTTTGTTGAACGTTGGCTTTTCTTTTTTAATCCTCTTAAATGACTTGATGCTACTTCCTCCGGTCCTAATTATAGAAATATTTTTGTAGTATGATTTGCACTATAAAAGTGTTCTTATAATTAGAACTGGATGTAGTATTTAATTTGCTCTCAGTGTCTACATGAGTTGGGTTTCTTTCATTGTCTCATTTTTCACTTTCTTTTCATAATCTCATATATACCGTTAGATTAAAATAATATATGTTCAGATTTAATCTTTTATAAAATTATTTCTATAAAGATAAATAAGTAGATTTAAACTCTTCAAAATTAATCTCGTTCATACTTATAATCCATAAAAAATAAATAAATCTTAATTTATAAAATATAATCATAATAATAATAATTTTATAAGATATCAAATCTAAAAATATTCATTTCATGATCTAAGGATAGAAATGAGATGAATTGAGGATAATGACAATAGGATAATGAGAATATCATTTTCCGTATTAACCCTTCTTTGTATGTGAACCTTAGATTTTTTTTGTATGACATCACACCCTTCTCATAATCTTTGTCTAAACTATACTACTCCCTCTGGTCCTAATTATAGGATAACATTTGAGAGTTGATTTTGGTCCTAATTATAAAACAACATTCTAACTTTTGTCAATTTCTTCCTAAAATACCCCTATTTTATTCTCTTAAGTGTGTTTGGTTTTTTGTGAGTATATGTATGTGGGTGCGTAGACTCTTCCAATCAATGAAATTTTTTTAGATGTGTGTGTGTGTTTTCATATATGTATGTATACGTGTGTCTGTATATATACGTGTGTGTCTACACACACAAATATATATAGGCATATATGTGTGTGTCTACACACAAATATATATAGACACACAAACGTGTGTGTGTACAAATATGTATATGTATGTGTGTGTGCGCATATATATGTGTATAGATATATGTGTACACACACATATATGTATATATAGCAATATCATTATTTCAATTAGATAGCGTGTGAAGAGGAAAATTCTAAGTTGGAGAGGTATGTGGCAGGAGCTATTGATTCATTTTTACTTGCCACTTCCTTGCATAACAGGTATGACCTGTTAAAGGTGAGGCCTGACCTGTTTCCACCCCTAATCCCAAACATCCTAACTTTGTTACTCGTGAAATGATTTAATATCTCATGTTCACCTCCAAATCACTTATAACATGTCTTTTATCAAAATCTAAATACATATATCTTGTCATACTCATGGTAGTCAAAATCGTCAAAATCGCGTTTTAAAGCGTAAAATCGTCATGGTAGTCAAAATCGCGTTTTAAAGCGTAAAATCGGCGATTTTACGATTTATTTTGAGCAAAACGTTTTCGTTGTGGGAAAAAACGTAGCCGGAGTAAAAGCGGTAAAAACGTTGCGTTTTTTTGTAAAAACGCAAAAACGTGGCGTTTTGAAAAACGCCGCTTTCACCAATTGGCTTTTTCCCCAAATCGATTTCGGTATTTCCCATGATCCCATCCATATTTCCATTCTGATTTGCTCGTGCGTGCTCACCAGTCCTTCTCTCCTTCCCAAATCCCTAATCGAACCTCACCGTGTCGCCTCCTCCTTCTCCTGGCGCTCCCACCCAAATCCCAAGCTCTTCCGACGCCTCCGAGGCTCCGACGTAGAAGCTCTTCACCCAAATCCCAAGCTCTTCACGGTTCAACACTTCAACGGTTCAACCCTTTCATCGTCGAGTCATCACCATAGAAGCTAAGCTGTGACTGTGAGCTTTCTTCGACTCTCCGTCAGTTCGTCCCTGCCTGTGATACTCCAACTGGTACGCAGATATCAGTCCCAAATATCTGTCCTTTTCCGGTTTTCCCCTCTTCCCCTGTGGCCCTAGTTAAGCTGTTCTTATTAATGTCTCTTGTCTATGTCTTTCTAAGATAATTAATCTCAAGTTGAGATGAGGGATTGTATACATTGAATCTTCTTTAGTTAAACTGAAGAAACCCAAATGGATCAAACTGCTTTTTGAGTAACTTTAATGGAGAAAGAATACTAGGATCATTTTTTTAAAAAAAGTTTCATTCACTCAAAGGAAATTGGATTAGGACAAACAGAATTTTGATGCAGTGATTTGCGACAAAACCAAGCTATTAATATTCTAGCATTATTGAGAGAGAGCTCAGTGTTGATCAACATTTGAGTATACCTTTGATCATGCACTCACAAGGGATCCAGAAGAGGATGTTCATACCTGGGGTTTAGAAACCATATGGTTTAAAATACAAGAAATGGTCATTTAATATGTGATTTCTCAATATTTCATGAACACAATGCCTAGATTGATTGCTCAATATGTGATTCAATGCATACAATCCACCAGTTTATATGTTCTGTTCTTAGTTTAATTTATTAGCTTAGATTGTGAATTGTGACAATTATTTACATTTCAGTTGGATAATGAGTGGTACTGAATTTAAATTAGACTTGTATTTTGAACTGTATTATTATTGAGGTTGTTTGCCTTTGTTTAAATGGTATTTGATGACAATGTTTGATATTTTGATTGATATTGCATGGATGAATATATGTATGGATGATGACAGGTGCTTTGCTTTTCTTGAATTTCTTTATATATATATGCAGGTAAAAACTACGTTTCGTTTTACGATTTTACGTTTTACGATTTTTCATTCCCCTACCGTTTTCAGGTGAAAACTACGTTTTCACTACCATGGTCATACTCCAGGCAAAAATTCTTTGACGGTGAAAAGCACAATATACTCACATAGGATATCTAAGGCGTGTTTTGCCTATTGTTTTTATATAATATTGGTTCATTTTCTCAAAATTACACAATGTGAATTTAAATAAGGAAAAACATTGAAAACTCATTTTACTTTTAAACTGCCAATAATGAATTTTCAGTCTCTCATTGATTTCGGTAATAAAATCATAGATATCTTATAAAAAGAATTATTGGACATGAGAGTAACGTCGAATATCATAAATCAATATTGCACTACAAAAATGTTCCTATAATTAGGACCGGAGGTAGTAAAAAATATCTATTAATTTTGAGGAGAAAGTAGCTAGAATCTCTTAATTTGCTAAAATTGCTGTAACATTTCAAAAATACCTTTAATGAAAGCCAGCCTCTGTCCCAAATTTTATCCCTCCACTATTATTATTAGTAGTTAGTGATGTAATTAGGAGTAATGTTGTATGTGTTGTATCCTATTAGGCCTATACAGATGGGCCTACATTGATATGTGTGTCTGAACCTATATAAGGAAGTCATGTACACTAGTTTCATTAGAATTGAATATACAGATTCTTTTCCATTTAACATGATATCATAAGCCAGGTTGTTGTTTTTTTTTTTCAAGAAAGAAGTCAAGACAAGGCAGAATGCATCTCTATGTGGTGCATTTTCAAGAAAGCATCAATATTCCAGAAATGCTCTATTAATCAGGCCCAGAATCAGTAACAGCCCACTCACAAGACCAAGAACCCGCCCATAACCCGGTTGACATCCAAGATCCGGAACCTAACTTGATCCACGTTTTTTTTTTCTTGGGCAGTGTCTTCTTCTCGGAACCGGCTCAGGTCCACTGCTCTTACAATCCACTGCCATCCACTTCCCTTATTCGACGTCGTTTTGATCCAAAAACACACATGCTGCCTCTTTCTTTTCTTTTTTTCTTTTTAATAATAATATCCATGGTACTAAAAAGATACTTCAGGATACTGACCGGTGCTAAAAAATACTGACGAGTACTTCATGATCTTGAAAATTTATTTTAGGATGTTGAAAAAATATTTCAGGGTACTAACTGGTACTAAAAAGATACTTCAGGATGCTGATTGGAGATACTGGCTAGTACTAAAAAAATATTTCATTGTCTTGAAAAATTATCTTAGGATCTTAAAATATATTTTAAGATACTTCATGATAATTTTTCAAGACCATGAAGTATTTTTTTTAGTACGAGCCACTAGCCAGTATCCCCAGTCAGCATCTTGAAGTATCTTTTTAGTAACAGTCAGTACCCTGAAATATTTTTTTCAACATCCTAAAATAACTTTTCAAGATCATGAAGTACTCGTCAGTATTTTTTAAGATCCTAAGATAATTTTTCAAGACCATGAAGTATTTTTTTTAGTACGAGCCACTAGCCAGTATCCCCAGTCAGCATCTTGAAGTATCTTTTTAGTAACAGTCAGTACCCTGAAATATTTTTTTCAACATCCTAAAATAACTTTTCAAGATCATGAAATATTTTTTTAGCACCGGTCAGTATCCTGAAGTATCTTTTTAGTACCATGGATATTATTATTAAAAAGAAAAAAAGAAAAGAAAGAGGCAGCATGTGTGTTTTTGGATCAAAACGACGTCGAATAAGGGAAGTGGATGGCAGTGGATTGTAAGAGCAGTGGACCTGAGCCGGTTCCCTTCTTCTCACCACGATACAAATTTCTTGATTGAAATCCAGATGGTTCGTGGTTGCTCGCGGTGCCCCTGATTCAGGACGGTGTCATCGATCGGTGGTGGTGGTCCTCGCGTCGCGGTGGTTTCTTGGTCGGCCACGCCGGAAGTTCGGTGTCTTGAAAGTCCTGCGGTGGTTTAAGACTCTTTCGACGGTGGTCTCAGTTCAACTCTGTTTTTTGTGGTTTAATTTGCATTTCTGGTTTGTGGATCTTATTTCACGTTGTTCGTCGGTTTCTTCTTGTTCGACGGTGAATTTTTGGTGTTTCCGTCTGCATATTCCGGCACCACCGTCAATTGACTAAGAAGCCAAGGCCGTCGCACGTGGGAGAAAGGTTCTGAAAGTTTTTTTTTTGAAATTCTTGGTTCACTATTCTGTTTTTCCAAATTCGCATATGAAATGAAATGCAATTCGCATATTCTGTCTGCGGATTCTTCTGAGTGATTGTTCCCAATCTTGGTATTTGCGAGCTTAAAGGCGATGAAATCATGTGCCATTCTGAAGACAGTGAGGTTAGGGGTGAATTGCTTGCTAACCTTCAGCTCTTTCTTCTGGTGTTTGGGGTTCTTGTTGCAACTATTGTAGCATATCTCATTGCAGCTTCAAGATATGGGAATTCTAGTGTGAAGAGCTTGCATTCTGTTCAGGATGGATTAGGTCATGAGTGAAAAAATTTAGTCTCTCTGATATGTGTCCTGTAATATTCCAATTTTTTGACTGGTTACGTGAGGAAATAAGAGCCTAATTCAGAACTCGCATTTGCTTAATGAAGTTAACATGTTCATGTGTAGTACTTTAATTAACTGAAAAGTGAGATTTTTTTTCAAAAAAAAAAAAAACACAAAAAGGAACAATGTTTCCACATCATTGGTTTCCCACATAGTTGGAAGCCAAGACCTATACAAGAGTCTCCAACTCTTGGAGCTACTGAATTCACTGGAGTTGCAGGAAACCTTACCGCTCAACAATATGAGCAGCTGCTACGTTTACTTGAGAAGGATTCTCATGATAAAAGGACAGACAACCCTCAGGATCTCATGGATACTACTGTGGGTGCTGTTGGAACTTCATCTACAGGTTTGATTAATGTTGTTTCTGTTGGTTTTGATTAGTTTTGATGATGTCTTATATAGATGTCATTCTTAATAGCAAAAAGGTTGCATACTACATTTATCTTTTACTTTGACTAATTATTATATTTAATGTAGATGCAAAGTTTTATGATGGAGAATGTTGATTGAAGAAAGAAGCTCTTGCACAATATAATGAGAATATCATAATATTAAGGAAGCAAGAGGCTATCAAATGATTTTGGGGGATAATCTAGAAGGAGAGAAGAAATTGAAGAAGGAAGAACTTGCAATGCAATGGAATATCTTTATTCAAGTTCTTATATTGATGCTAGAAGTATCCAAGATCGTATGGAAGCTGGAATGGATCAATTCAGAGTTTAAACCATCAAAAATCAGTTCCAAGATGAGCAAACTCGAGTTCATAACTTGCAAACTCGAGCCTGTAATGTCCTCAGCAACTCTGACGCCTCTGGACAAGCCAAACTCGAGCTTAGAACACAAACCTGCAGTTTGGAACTCCAAACTCGAGCCCATAATTAGCAAACTCGAGCCTGTAATGTCTTCAGCATTTCTGGTGTCTCTGGACAAGGCAAACTCAAGCCTATTAGTTGACAAACTCGAGCCTACAACGGTCTTCAGCATTTCAGCTATTCTGTTCAGCATTTCACTTGGGCGACGTCTGGTAATTCGATGATATCTCCTAAACAAGAGATCGGATTGAGGTGAAACTAGTGTCATATGAAACTAGACTCCCAAGGCGTCATGTTGATATATAATTCAAGCCAAAAAGAGTTAAGATGAAGGAGCTATGAATTTATGAAATTGACAGTGAAATCCATGTCACACAAATGACCAACATTCAATGTTTTGAGTGTATCTCACAAACGAAGAATCCAATTGAGCTGAAATCGGTGGCATTGGAAAGTAGACTCAAAGGGCTTTCAAATCGATAGTTGAACCAACCAAAACGGAGTTCAGACCAGGCAAAAATTCTTTGACGGTGAAAAGCACAATATACTCACATAGGATATCTAAGGCGTGTTTTGCCTATTGTTTTTATATAATATTGGTTCATTTTCTCAAAATTACACAATGTGAATTTAAATAAGGAAAAACATTGAAAACTCATTTTACTTTTAAACTGCCAATAATGAATTGTATATTCTCTTCCCTTATCTCTTATATTCCAGCATATATGTTTGAATGATTGCTTATCACTTTATAACTTATTATTGTCATTCAAACTACCTTCAATAAGTTGCTGAAAGTTTCTTAAAGTTCTAAGTTTTTAATCAAACACCCAATTCACCCCCTCCCTCTTGGGTGTTAGCCAAGTCTTTCAGTTTCTTCTCCCCCTGTATGGTCATTAGACTCGGGAGCAAATATACATGTTGTTAGTAATTTGAATTATACGCACAATTATAAAACTTATCATGGCCCGATAAAGAGAATTAGAGTACCTAATGGTGAGAGGTTATTACACACATAGGAAATGCGAAAATTGCTTTCATGGTCTTTATATCTTGCAAGAAAACACTCAATTAGGTGCCTATCGATTTCAGTTGCTTTTCTTTCTTCTTTGCAATCTGTGTGTACTTTGAAAGATGTAAAATCTGATCTTTGGCATTGTAGACTTGGTCATGCCCCTTTACATGTTCTCAAAAATTTGGTTGAAATAAAGAAGCATAGTATACATTCGATAATGTCCATTGTGACATTTGTGTTCAATCGAAACAAACCCGACTTCCTTTCCCTATTAGTACGATTAAGACTACTGTTGTGTTGAAATGCTACACATGGATGTTTGGGGACCTTATAAGGAACCCACACATCAAGGTTTTCGTTATTTCTTAACAATAGTAGTCTCTCATTGATTTCGATAAATTGTAATAAAATCATAGATATCTTATAAAAAGAATTATTGGACATGAGAGTAACGTCGAATATCATAAATCAATATTGCACTACAAAAATGTTCCTATAATTAGGACCGAGTTTGCATGATTAGTAAAAAATATCTATTAATTTTGAGGAGAAAGTAGCTAGAATCTCTTAATTTGCTAAAATTGCTGTAACATTTCAAAAATACCTTTAATGAAAGCCAGCCTCTGTCCCAAATTTTATCCCTCCACTATTATTATTAGTAGTTAGTGATGTAATTAGGAGTAATGTTGTATGTGTTGTATCCTATTAGGCCTATACAGATGGGCCTACATTGATATGTGTGTCTGAACCTATATAAGGAATTCATGTACACTAGTTTCATTAGAATTGAATATACAGATTCTTTTCCATTTAACAATTATTAAGGCACGTGAGAGATAATTAATTACCATAGATGTTTGTAGAGACAATGCATTATATTTTATAAGAACCAAAAGAAAGTTTCTCTAACAAATAAGGGATAGTATATTGTCACTACCAAGTCACTACCACTTTTTCACCGTTGGATCAGAATCTCATTATTTCTCTCTCCTATTGAGATTCCGATCCTATCCCAACAAATAATAGGGGCGACCAAGGTTCTAAATGCAATATCAGAGATTTGACCAAAAAAAAAAAATGCAATATCAGAGAAGCCCCTTCAGCATTAGAGAAGTAATCAGCAAAAAAATGATAAAAATGATATTTTGAAGGGAAAAAATGACGAAGATCGTACCCTGGCCCAAAAAAAATTTAAATCACAGCCATTTCTATTGGGCCAGGACGCCCTTGAATTCAAGAGATCTGCAGCCGATCAATCTGGGCTCGGGAGAATCTAATGAAGCTCATGAAAGGTTTAAAATGTTTGCGTTTCCCTCCAAACAAACAAATTTGAAGATCATCCTGGCCAAATTACAAGTTACAAAAATTGAAGATCTCTCCCAGTCTCAGGTCAAAACCCAGAAATCGTCGCGGGAATGTGAAATTCTTACCTACAAAGTTCAATTTCATGTCCGAAGTACTTCGAAATGGATAAGAGACTTCGCTCATCTCTCCAGACCTCGGCGGAGGACTTTCTCTCATCAGCCACGGCGCTAAGCCTGAAATCTTCCAAGTCCTCCCTCAAAACCCTCATTCATAACATTAAGCGCTCGTCTAACCTTTGTTCTTCTCTCCCTCTATCTCTCAAAGATTCCATCTCAAAGTCAGTACAATCCTTCCGGAACCTTCTGGAACCAAATTCTCCTAACCTCGGACTCCCCAAGTCACCTCGCTCCCCTCCCTCTAAGCGCCTCCGACGCTCTTCGCGCCATTGCAACACTCCAAATGAGCCCGAAAAGGAACTCCATGGGTCCAATATTGAGGATGAGAAGCAAAACATTCTTCGGCGTCTTGAAATTCTCGCTCACATCGCGCTGTTGTGCGTTTCACATCCCCAAACTGTGTTCTCACCCTCCGATTTACTGCCGGGTGTTCAGGCATTGCATGATAATCTTATTGTATTTGAGTCGGCTTCCGTTTTATCATCGGAGATTGAATGTTTGTGTGAAGAGTGGTGGAAGAAGAACCTGCCAGGCCACGAATTGTTGATTTCCCAGTTTCTCCCTTTTCTACTCGCAAGATCGCTGACCCTAAAGAAGAAGGTGGATGTGCATAGAGTTTGTGTATTGCGGGAGGCTTTTCTCTTGCTTGATTTTGATGACGAGAGTATTGAGGATTTGAAACTCTTGTTGGTTCGATGTGTTATATCACCGGTGTATTTGAAAACAGAGGATGGACGGCGCTTCCTATCGTTTATTTTTGGATTAAGTAATCAACTCGTTAAAGAATTATTGGCAATGATTCGTTCTCAAATACCATTTGGAAGGAAGTCCATGCTGGAGGCTTATGGGGATATTCTGTTTCGGGCCTGGAAAGCCGCTGAAGCAGATTCGAGGGTTGAGATTGAGAGCAGGTTTTTGCAGGATTTGATTGAGGGTGCTACACATGCCAGTTCTGCAACCCTTGCCTCGTCCATTAGGAGGATTTTGGGCGCCTTTATCGGTCAGAGGACCACCAATGGGGTTGAGAAGCTACTTTTTCGACTTGCAGAGCCCGTGATATTTAGATGTCTTCAGGTACTTCACATATACATGCATCTGTATCTGCTTACGCGTTATTTCTTTTAGAATTTGGTCATGCCTCTGTTGATACTTCTGAATAATAAAAATTGTGGCAGACATGTTCTCCCGTGTTTAATATTGTTTTGTCAAGATATCCGCACTAAAACTGCTTGTTGATATGGATAGTTGGGGGGTCTAAACCATAAAACTAACTGGAAAAGCAGTATTACTGGGCTTATACTTTTATTTATGATGGTAAGGCGTTCCCGACTCTAGTGTATTTTTGTATCACATTAAAGCAATAGTCTTCAGTAAGAGTCACTGATCTTTGGAGCAGAGAAAGCCTGCATGTGAGTTTCCGAAGTCTTATACTTTCATCGTTTCCTAAAACAAGTACAAATTGCTTAGTACTCCCTCTGGTCCTTATTATAAGGCACCAACTAACTTTTCTCACAAACCAATAAAAGTAGTTAAAGTCAATAAAGTTGTCCTAAAATCTAAGTAATTTCCAATACTACCCCTACTAATTACACTAAACTCTAATATTATATTAATTATTACTCTCACCCATTACTTTTATTAATTAGGGGCAGACATGGAAAAAAATAATCAATGCTCATTAGGAACAAGTAAGTGCCTTATAAAAAGGACCAAATAAACTTGCTAGTTGGTGCTTTATAATAAGGACCAGAGGGAGTAAGTCACAATGAACATAACTTTTTTTACTCACTCACTTTCTTTCTTTTACAGTTTACTCTCCTCAACCAGATAACGTTTAGGATCCGCTGACCTAGTCCATATAATTTCAAACACTATGTTGGGCTTAGAAGTGCCCCAAACCATTTATTTAGCCTCTACATAAGCATAATTTTTATTTTTGATGCTTTGCAATAGGTAGCAAATTCAAATGTTCGTCAGAATGCTTTGCATCTACTTCTGGACATGTTTCCTCTTGAAGATCCTGACGCCACAAAAGAGGAGAAGGATGCGTTGCTTGATAAACAGTTCTTTTTATTGGAAAGACTACTTACAGATGATTGTCCAGAAGTGAGAAAGATTGCTGTTGAGGGTTCATGCCGAGTCCTTCATCTATATTGGGAAATCATTCCTTCACCAACCATAACAAAGATGATCAGAAAAATATTTGATGACATGTCTCATGATGTTAGTCATGAAGTTAGGCTCTCTTCACTGAAAGGCATTGTTTATCTGCTTGGCAATCCTCATTCTCATGAAATTCTTAAGGTGCTCCTGCCAAGACTGAAGCATCTAATGCTGGACAGTGTTCTCACAGTACGAGTTGCTGCTGCAGATCTGCTTCTCCATTTAAATGCTATCAGAAATTTTCAGTTCAACAAGGTACAGCTTTGTTGTAAATTTAGAATTGCCCTAGAAATGCAGTATCTCATGCCTTTTATATCATTGCTAAAATGATTGGTTACGTTTGGCTTGCTGGCACTTTTTTTCTTTTTTCCCTTTTGCGTTTTCTGTAGGTGGTGGATCTTGATACATTACTGTCGGTGCTTGCTAATGATCAACCTCCTGTAGCTCAGAAATTAACAAAATTGCTTATACCTTCATACTTCCCCTTAAAAATGCCAGTTGAGGAGGCATGTAATCGCTGTGTGACTCTTGTGAAAAGGTCTCCTATTGCTGGGGCAAGATTTTGTAAGCTAGCCATTTCAGAAGGACTATCTAAAAGGCATCTTGTGGAACTGGTCAAAATATTCTTGAGTTTGGTCTTGTCTCCCAGTAAGCTAGATGCACATCAGATTGAGGGCTTTCTTCTTGCTTCTTGCTATGTATGTGATAACTTAGCTAATGAACTGTGTGATAGAAATGCCCTCAAAGAATTAATTGCTGGGGACAAAGGTAAAGCCTTACTTGCTGTGGCATCTACAAACCAAGCCCATTCCTCTTTATTCAATATTGTTTCTACTATCAGTCCGGATGGCATTGCTGGAATTCTTGAAGAATGCATGCATGTAGTCACAAACTGCAATGGTTTACCTAAAGATATTGATTGTGAAGCTGAATTGAGGTCTGCACATAAGTTGCTACATTCCTCGGGGAATTTTGATGACATGTTTGAAACTTTATCAACCCTCTTGCATAAGACTGCCTATCGTTGTCATATTAAATTTGGCATAGAAATGACATCATCCCGTGCTTCATCGGCAAAAAGGAAGATGTCCAAGTCTTCTGGAAAATTTCCAATCAAGTTGAAAGTTATCAACAGAAAGCAATCTTTTGAGGATGATTATTCTGTTGCTGTGGGCATAGCATGGCAAATTAGAGAAATGCTTCTGCATGAAGATGTAAAGAAATCTTTGTTGAAATCTCAAAGTTTAGAGATGTCGTTTTTTGCTCTTAAAGTGATATCTGAGGTCAGCATTGTGCATTGTGGGCACTACGAATATATGGACACCTCTCCTGTTTTGGCATATATGGCTCTTGCTCTGGAAATGTCTCTTTACAATATTGACCCTAGTACTATACAGAGAAAAGATAACAGGAAGGAAAGAGATAAAAATAATTCTTCTATGTTGCTTTCAGAGGCAAGTGAAATTCCTTCTTGCAGCTTGCTCAAATTTTGGCTCTTGTATTTTTGGCTTTATTTGCTGTCTATTTTCCTAGTGCATTGTTGGAAAATGGTTATACAATTGTTTCATTGCCTTGTTAACAGGCGATTGCATTTGAAATTTTTTCTCTCCCCTTCATTTCTTTTGCTTCCTTTTTGTTTCTAGACTAGTAAATGCATATTTGTGAACTTAAAAATCATATGTAGATATATCATGTAGAGACTAACGCAGCTGTCAGAGCTAATTTTGTCTAATTGGCACGGTAGAGGCTTATGAGGCATGCTGATGAACTCAGACCTTGGCTGCTACCACAAATTTCACGTAAAATGTAGCAATTAAGTGATTAATTTATGTTTGGTTCTGAATTTGATATTATCTACTTTGGCTTAGTTTTTGTTTATTTTCGTTACTTTTTAAAAATTACAATTGCTATCCACCATGGTATCGTGCTCCAAGAAAATATTTAAGCTGTGCAGCTTATTGTATTAATTGCCTCCTTTGAAATTTTCAGGTTTCTTGATTCTCCATTATCACATAGAATCACATTCACCTCGATAGTTCACTTTTTGAAATCTTCTACTAGATTTTCGTGTGGAACCATCATGCATTAAGTAGAATGATTATGGTTTGTGAACCTTGCTTTATTACTGTTCCTGCCTGAAGCGTTGCTAGTGATTGGGTGAGTTGCCTAACTTTTAACCTGCCTCCACAAAAATTTTCTACGCAGACTGTTTTAGAGACGACAATAGACAATATATTCAGCTGTTTGGAAAAATTATTTGGAGCAGATGACAGCGCAAAACATGGCAAAATGGATTTGGACAACATGCAGTCCGCCAGAAGGACAACTCGAAATTCCACTCAAAGGCGCAGGTCATCTCCTACAGATGCATCCATCCAGAATAATGGTGGTGAGTGTTCATGCAAGGAGCATAAATAAGACTTAAATATGCAAAATAAACAATTTTCTCTATTTTATTGTGTTATGTGAGAAACAATGGGCTTGCTTTGGCCAAGCGCTTTTGCTTGGTTACCGCAGTGCTTTGTCAGTGTTTCCAGTTTGAAAAAAAATATTTGATCTGTAGTAAACTATCAGATAATTGGTTCAGAACACGCAGGTATTAGTATTCACTGGTTTTATACCTTTCAGAAGATCAGTCATTACAGATGTTGACCTCTTTTGAGAATCTTATTTTATGTACCTCCCTTGTACAATTTTGTACTCCAAACCCTCAGTATATTAACACGTCAAGTAGTATATCAGATGTTATTTTTGGTCATTATATTAGAGCCACATTATCATTCCTATATGTGCATAAGAAACTAGCATCGTTAGAGATTTGTTGAGGCTCATTAATGAGGTCATGTTAGAGGACTGTTTCTTAGCTAGGAACTGACCCTCATTGTTATGCAGAATAGATGTCAAACCTCTGTTGAAGCTCAGATTTTTTTGTTGTGGTCAAATTATATTTGGCTGCCTGCTGGCTGACAACTGATTAACATTTAAATATTGCATTTGGATCACTTATGATGGACGGGGGACATGAATTGGGCCTGTCTCTTTATTTTTTCATGGCTAATGGTTTTATATTATTTTCATAGGGTCTGAATACGATGAGCCACGAGTATTATGTAAAGTGAAGATGCTCACAGCTGTTCTCATGTTCATGGTTGACACCATTGCAATGGGTGTTGCTCCTGACAAGCCCGGAGTATTGTTAAATTACACTTCAGGATGTATACAACACATCATATCTTTAATTGACCGGCTAAATTATAACCAAATTCATCTTAGTGAAGAGCATCTGAAGGATACAATTTTCTGTCTGAAGAGCTCTTGCACCTATGCGGCGAAGTTACTCAATCTGATACTCGGACATTTAAGTGAATCTTCCACAACTTCACCTAAAGCTTTTGATCTTGCCAATGACTTGCTGGATTTAATTATCCTGATCGAATTATATTGGGGCTCCGGATATGCTTCGGGTCTTGTTGCAGCAGTGAAACCCTGGCTGCCTGATTTGGTTCTGGCCTTAGGATCTGGAACCATATTAAAACAAACACAGGGTGGTGAGACAAATCCAGCATCATCAGACCGAATGAAGCTTCATTTTCCTAAATGGCCCTTGATTTTAGCCAAAACCGAACTCTCTGGAGTAAAAACACATGAAAATGAAGAGGATGACAAATGTTCTCAACCAGAAAAAATTTCTGCGTTCTATAGACTTCTGGCATTGGTGATTATACAATTGAGGGGCAATCCATACATAATGGATGCAATTGGGGTTGTTTTCTTGACTTTTTCATTGGTAGGGCTGGAGAGGCAAGACTTTGAATTGGCATTAGGACTCTTGCACTTTGTATGTCTAAAGTTATTTAGACAAGATGACCGGGATTGGGGTGAATTAATGCTCTCTTTTCTGCAAGAGATCTACCCTAAGATAGAGAGAGAAATTGCAGAACGAAGTCATGAAGATGATAAGGAGAAATTAAAGAATGCAAAGAAGTTGCTTGAACCTCTTTGGATGTATCATTTATATGAAACAGGTAGGGTCTCCATGACTGAAGCATAGGCACTACTATCTTCATCTTTGTTTTTGTGAATCTGTTTTAGAAATTTGAAAATATTATTCGAGGGCCTTTAAATGACTGCGGTTGTCATTAAGGTTTTGTTAGTAATAGTATAAAGATATGGTTGGCCAATGCCATTACCATGCTATTTTTCCTACAAACCTGATAGGAATCTATTTATTGATCCTCCTAGTATAAAGGCTTACTTTTATCTATAATTTTTATTTTTTATAAACTAAGAAAAAATTTATCCTCAGTAAGTACACCATTCAATAAAGAACTACTTGTTTGAAGTTGAAATTCATTCTCTTCTTATATTTCATACCTAAGTATGGTTTGATTAGAAGTGTTCAACTAATTTGGTCATGTTAGACACTAAGTTGAGGTCAAATCTAGTCTTGCCTCGCCTGAGGTATACGTGTATAATTTAAAATTATTATGAACATTAATTGATTTAATGAGATTGTGTTTTTTAGTACATCCTGAAAAATTACTTTTATTATCATGGAAACTTGTAAGAATTCAACATACTACTTTTATTTATAATTTTAAATAGATTTATTAACTTCGTGTTAAATAAAATAACGCATAATTATTTTATTCATAATTTAAAAAATGTGACTTTTGATCCTCATATTTTATTTTCGGTGAACCTTTTAATCTTAATGCTACTTTCCAAGAAAATCTATTTTAGATGCAGATAATTATATTTTCTTGGATAAAGACTGAGCACCGAATTGAACTATCGATGATAATCAACTCGATCTCGCCTGAAGGCTTGTTTATATTACAAGGCTTATTAATTCCTGCGGGCACAGTTTCAATAAATAAAATCATCACATGGAATCCTTGAAAAAATACTCATAACAGGGAATTATAGCTGCTAACTACGTCAGTTCTTTGGCCCAAAAAAAAAAAAAAAATTACAAGTCAGTTCTAGCTGCTAATTACAAGTCAGGGACAGTGCCACTCAGTTGCAGTTCAAATTACACATCTATCCCAAGAAAAGCTCAAGCAATGCCAAACAACTATGTGCACACACATGTACAATAAATGGGTACCTGAAAGCACTGCCACCACAATAAACCTTAAACAATTGTTTGAGAGAAGGATTTATCGATCAAAGGGCTTCAGACAGAGAGCATCTTTATGACAGCTGCAATTGGCATGCCCATAAGCCCGATAAATATGCTTGAGATCCATTGCTGCAGAGTGAGAGGTGTGGTGTTTGCAAAGGTTCCCAGGAACTCAATGATTATGATTTGGAAGATAACAGTGCAACTGATGACCCCTACGAAAACATAATTATTCAATATGCCTTTGAAAACATTTATCTTCTCCATCTCACGTGAGCTTATTTCATTAAAAACCTGCAAAATCAAAGTCCACATCAGAGAAGGCAACATGCAGGGAGAAGCTCAACGTGTCTAAGAAGATCGGTTCTGTAAACATTCTTCAGTTTTAAGAGGCTTGTTTACCTGACAGAAGACAAATGCGTTGAAAATTAGTGTGTTTTGGATCAGATCAGCATCAGGGCCAGTGAGGTTAAAATACAATTTTCCACTGGTCTGAAGAAACCATATCACCATAATCTGATACAATGATTGGCCTAAGATGTTCCTCCACATGATGTTGCTAATGAAATTACCCGTCCTTCCTACTGGTGATCGCTTCACCAATTCATCGTTAGGAGGTTCAGTTGCAAGTGCCAGGGCTCCCAGTGTGTCCATTATCATGTTCACCCACAGTAGTTGAACAGCTGTAAGGGGCGTACTTCCTGAAGAGCACATGAATGCAAAATCGTAAGACAAAGTAGAAGACAATTTCCTGAAACCTCAATAATAAGAAAAAATAACAAAATATTGAGAGACACAGTAAGGTAAGCTCCTAAGCAATCTAGTCAAGATTGATCTGTGACCTGTCCAGCAAGCTGAAGTGAAGTTCACCAGTAATGCAACCACATTAACAGTTAGCTGGAATTGTACAAATTTCTGGATATTTATGTAAACTGAACGTCCCCATTTTGCCACTGTCACGATTGTGGAAAAATTATCATCCATAATGATGACATCTGCACTTTCTTTAGCAACCTACACACAAATCAAAAAATTAGAATGGAACAAAACATTATCTTTTTCGCCGTTTTTCCCATAAATATTTGTTTCGTTTAAATATAGACGGCAACTGTATTGAACTCACCTCAGTTCCAGCAATGCCCATTGCAAGTCCAATGTCAGCTTCATGAAGGGCTGGTGCATCATTTGTTCCATCACCAGTCACAGCTACGACTTCACCAAATGTGGTACGGAGGTGTTTCACCAATGTATGCTTGTCCATGGGTGAAGAACGAGCCATAACCTATACAGGAAATTGAACGTTGTAATACTGAAAGGATTGACAACCATATTCTTGGTTGTGTATTAAGGAAATCAACATGTTTAGAACAGAAAGAGAATAAAGTACCTGAATTTTTGGGATCAGTTTGAACAATTCCTCTTGACTCTTCTCTCTAAATTCTGGACCTTCAATGGCTATACCATCATCTGTTAAAATCCCACATTCTCTAGCTATAGCCTTTGCAGTATCAATGTTGTCACCTGTAACCATCCTTACTGTTATACCAGCTGAACGACACACAGCAACTGATTCTTTAACACCGGGACGAACAGGATCCTTAATGCCAACAATTCCAATACAAGTATACCCAGAAACTGGAATCGGGTCTTCAGGTGAGAATCCCTTCTCCATGTCCATGTAGGCAATGCATAGAGTTCTAAGTGCCTCACTTGCAAATTGGTTTATTGTAGCCGTAAGACGGTTCCTAGATTCTTCATCAAGGGGAACAACCTCACCTTTGGAATTGATAACCTTGTCACAGGCAGCCAGAATTATTTCAGAAGCTCCTTTAGTGTGGGCTCTCAAGCCTCCTCCCTCAGGAAGCTCCACAACTACACCCATCCTTTTCTTTACAGAGTTAAATGGCTCAACTTTAACAAGCTTACATGCATTTCTCTCTGCCTGAAAGTTCCCGCCTAGAGATAACCCAAACTCCAATATTGCAGTATCTGTAGGTGTCCCCAACACCTCACGTTTTCCATTTTCATTGACCACAACATCTCCTCCAGTGTTAAGAAATATTGACTGTAGCACCAGTTTCACAGCAGAATCAGGGATATCAGAAGGTAGGGTAGAAGAAGCATCATTGCTCACTTCCTTCTTATTCATGCAAATGCATGTTTTCACAACTGTCATGCGGTTGGTAGTTAATGTTCCAGTCTTGTCACTGCATATTGTTGTGGCTGATCCCATGGTTTCACAAGCTGCTAAGTTTCGGACAAGGGCTTTGTCATTCATCATCTTCTTCATAGCAAAAGCAAGGCTCAATGTGACAGCTAATGGCAGCCCCTCTGGAACAGCAACAACAACGATTGTAACTGCAACAGCAAAGAATTCCAAAGTTTGCAACGCCTCATCTCCAGACCAGGTCAAGAGGCTTCCTTCTTGGAACTTACGGGTCAAAAGGCCTTGCACTAAAACTGCAAAAGTAACTACAGCAAAGAACAGGCCTATCTTTCCGATGATGGTTGCCACTCCATTTAACTTCACCTGCAATGGGGTTTCATCATTTCCTCCTTCACTGAGAGTTGCCATCAACTTACCCCATTGAGTCCTCATCCCAACTGAGGTAACCATCATTTTGCAAGAGCCATCTCTGACCTTAGTACCTGAAAGAAGAAATGGATTTTCAGAACTCACCATCACTGGCTCACTCTCTCCAGTTAAACTTGACTCATCGATCATCGCAGAGAATCCTGAAAGAAACAGGCCATCTGCTGGGACTTGGTCTCCTATAGCAAGATGCACAATGTCGCCAGGAAGTAAATCATATATTGACATTTTCTGCCTATAACCATTTCTTGAGACATGAACAGTGATCTTCTTCTTCTCTTTGTCCAAATCCTTGAATTGTAATGATTGGCGGTAATCACTTGTCGCTGTCACAAAGACAACCAGTAAGATACTTGCAACAATTCCAAGACCATCATGGGCCCCATGGGGCCATCCTTCCATTGCTATGCCAACTATGAGAGACACAAGAGCACATACTCCAAGGATCATGAGAGTCATGTCTTGAAGGGCTTCCCAAACAAAAACCCAGAAACTCCGAGCCTCACTCTCGGTAAATTTGTTGATTCCATAAATCTTTTGTCTCTTGTTAAGAAGATTAGTGTCATTGCTAAGCCCATCAGTGATTGATGCTGAAAGCTTGCCTGCAAGACCATTAACCCCGCCATGATATTGCAGCTTCTTTGTATCATGACCTTCAACAATAGACCCCAATTCTTCTGCGCAGATCTGAAAACCTTCAGCTTTAACATCCTCGGGTACAACATAATCACTTGGTGACACACCCTGAGTAAAATGGATTGCCGCTCTGGAAACCAGAATAGCAACCCTCAGCTTCTCCTGCATCAAAAAGACAATGAATATTACAGAAATATTAACATCGAATGTGGCATTACAAAGGAGAAGGTAGAGGAATATGCTCTTTTAAAATCATTTTTCAAGTTCATTTGCTAGAAAAAATATATAATCCGTACATACTGTCAGACAATAATAAAAATTTTGAAGAAAGAGAGAATTTGAAGCTGGATGAAGAACTAACTAAAAACACATGCAATCACTTACATGAAACAAGAACTAGAAGAAGAAAAAATCGCAAGGGGCATGAAAAATCAAGAGAATAACTGCGTAGGGAAGGCATTTCCAACCCAGATCAACTTCAAATTTATGGCCAAGTAGTAGTTGATTGATAGTGCCTTTATTTTAAATCGTTGATGTGGCAAAAGTATCAGACTAGTACCAATTCTCTGGATTTGCATTAAACATGCATATCAACAAAGCAATCTAACCTTTCAAGAGGCCGGAGCCACTCTGTTTCCTTCACGGTTTAACTCATCAACTATTTTAGTATAATCACATAACACTTGATGGTAGGGCCTTTGAATTGCACGAAATCTCGTATAGTAATCTCTACAGTTTATTGCGTGTGAAAAATACGACTTCCTATAAATTTATTATAGATGTATGTGTGTGTTCTACAGTAGGTCACATCAAGAGAAGCTTCAAAGGATCATGTTTTTAAAAAAAAAAAAAAAAAACAAGTAGAAATCTGCTAGTTTAGCTGCATTTTGGAACATTCTTCCTCTCAGTAAGTACTTCAGCCATAAATTATAAAAATATTCTTTTGCATAACCAATGGAAGAGAGGCAATGCTCCTCTGTCTTGACATTTTGGCTAAATAAAAAATATCTTTTTTCCACCACAAAAAAAAAAAAAAAAAATCAAAATCTTCTGGCGCATAAATTTAAAATATTTTGAAATCGCAGCATTATCGAATTGCAATCACCCCCTCCCCCACCCAAAAGAAAAAAGTGAGCCTGATAAAATACTATGATTTGTGAAGCAGATACAGCAGCAAAAACAAGTGAGAAAAAAATGAGTCACAGAGATGCATAAATCAGTGAACAACTAATAAATAAATAAATTTAACACTTTAAGATATGTTTAACAATAAATTAGGAAATTTTAAGTATTAAAACTTGAAATATTTCTTTTGTGAAAACATCATTTATGGACGTTTTTAGTATGTTGCTGTGCCAGGCATGAAGAGTTATTCTGATTCATCCCTCCCAGTTTTACGGAATAGAGTTGAAGTGCAGGTAGAAGACAAGCCAAAGAACAGAATGTTTGGCTTTGATGGAATCAAAATTTCTTATGAGAGGGCTTTTCATAAGTCTCATAAGTCCCTTTCCTTTACTTTCATTAATTAATTGTTCGTATAGTTTTGAACCATAGGCTGATTCAAATAAGAAGCATCTTGAATCTGTCCCAATAGTCTCCAACAGAGGACCATACATACATGAACGATTGATACAAATACCTGATTGGTACGACGCATCGCGTCCGCTTCGTCTCGCTTGGAGAGATTGGCTGTGAAACGAAAGCGTCGTTTGGGGTTCTTCACTATGCTGCACAGGTTCCTCCATTTTTCAAGAGCTTCTCTTGACGAGTTCTTAGATCTCACTCTTGTAAAGCGTTCATCTAAAAAAAAATTATCCATCGCGTAACAGTATCCTTTGCTTTGCTCTTATCTTCTTTGCGTTCTAATTTTTCCTTCTCGTATTGTATCCTTATATACCCTTCTTCTTCGTCCTTGAGCCAAAAGAAAAATATTCCCTTCTCCGTCAGCTTTATATATCAATGCTGAGTCGAGACTCTACTAACACGGCGAGGGGGAAATAGAAGCCTCGACGATAGTCATAGGTAGGGATGGGAATAGTCCGGTTAGGCTAAGCTTCCTGAGGGTAGAAGGTATGAGTGCTTGTCGAACCTAAAGCTTTTATAGAGGCCTATTTATAATGTAGGCCTTTAAAAAAATTTCATATTGTAAATTTTAGAGGTTATAAACAGGCTTTATACATTTTAAACTTATCAAAACCTATATAAATATAGGTTTTTAGTAGAATATAAGAATAAAAAATAAAAAAATTATATTATTTATATGATATAAATATAATAAATTTTTATTTAATGGGTAAATAGGTTAGGCCTGAACAAAATAGACTTGACCTACTTACACATTTAGGCCTTTAAATAGACCTTCACCTTGTCTTTTTAACATACAAGCTAGATCAGATCAGCCCTAAAAAGATCAGCCTATAGGCCGTCTGATATGGGTCCATAGGCGAACTCACCTATTAGACAAGGGGGGCAAGTCGCCCACCTTGAATTTGAAGTTTCTTTAAAAAAAAAAATTTTAATGCATGTTAGAATGATTGTTCACACTTAATACATTAAGATTGTACTACTTAGTAATCGGATGAGATTAATGATTCTTTAGTGCCTTATATTGAAAAATATGTATTTGATAGCATTGATAATAAGACAATTATGATGAAATTCTAAAAAATAAGGTTTAGAGGGATGACATCGTAATGATTTTTATTATAATATACTTTTGTTATTAAAATATATGTACTTGAACTTATTGAGTGCTCACCCTTCATTATAATTTATGTAGCTGCATTTCTAACGGCACTTAGCCTTACTTTTCTAAATGACAGGCTTGTAAAATAATTACCTCTCTTATTACATCTTCAGTATTCACTTAATTTCATAAATATTTTTTTGATATATTTTTTTCTTATTTATATTCTTTTATTTTTTTAATACATTTAAAACTTTTCTTTAAAAAAAAATTTCGAGGGTGCTACACTCGAACCCCTGAATTCCTCCACCAATTGTCTCCTTTCCTTCTGTAATTTTTCCGCCCCTGTCTAGTCTATTCCCACCCCCTATACGACCATTTCCAGGAAGAATCGTTCAGACAAGCCTGCCAAAAAGGAAGAAGACTCGAAATCGGTGGGGACCTCGGGGAAGGCCGAATATGACTTTCTTAGCAGCAGCTGCTAAAAGAGAGAGAGAAAAGAACACGATACCATCTATGTTGAGACTTGAGGGGTGAAATATTAACAGGCATTGTGATGTCTTCTCAGTGAAATGGACGGTCTCCTTCTCCTCCATGTCTCTTTATTACTTATAATAGCCACTTTTTTTTTTTTTATGAACATCTGTTGTTCTGGACTTATCTGTTTTTGGGAAAATTTATTGGGGTCCAGATTAATCCAGATCGAGCCGGATTAGACCATACAGATGGAAAGCTCTACCACCAAGCACTTCTGCATTCCCAAAGCTCGAACTTAAAACCTCTAGTTAAGTTAGAACAACCCCACTAATTGATTTAGGTGCTTGGTGGTAATAACCACTTTTTTTTAATCAGTTTGTTGTAAATATAAAATCTCTTTTGAATTGATTTTAATAATAAATAAATTTTTTATTTTATTTTAATTAATTGTTATACTATATGCATTTATTTATTTATTTATAAATTATTATTCTCTCTTACTAGTTTATAAATAGGGATATTTAAAAAAAAATATCTGCATAATTATTTTTAAAATCTCGTAATTCTTTAAAATAAACCGAGGGAGTAATTTAATAATTTGCTAGAAAGAGGGGAACTGCATGGACAGGTCCAACCGCTGCGCCTAAAATTAATGACTGTATTTATAGAATACTGTACTTGTCAGGAAAAAAAAAGTTACTATCACCCTAGCTAGCATAACTCAAATGTAGAAATAAATTTAGTTCTAAATATAAATGATTAGAGATTATTAACTATATTTTAAATTTTACTTCTATTTAAGTATAGGGATATACACAAAATATTTAATACAGTTTAAAATTAATAAATATCTTATTTTAAGAAAAAAATTGAGTGCAACTTATAGAAAGTGTCCATGCCGGTAGCCGGTTGACGGGACCGGAGGGAGTAATTTCAAAATTGTGTAGGTAGAGATGCATATGGAGCCGTGGATCTGGCTTTCTTCCGATGCAAAGGACCGTCCGTTGCGTTTTTTTGCCTAATAAATTAGTACCGCATGGTGTGTGTACCGCATGCGGTAAATTATTAAGTGTTTTTTGCGCAGTGGACGGTCCTTTGCATCGGAGGAAAGCCAGATCCATGGAGCCATTGGTTGGTGGTGGGCTGGTGGCCCTGGATTGTTTCTTTACATTCTTTTTAATTTTTTTATTTATAACTTTTTTTTAATACTTAAGTAATATTACGTATCGTTTTAGTTTTTTTTATAAGTTTTTTTTTAAAAAAAAGTCTTATTGTAAGTCCATCTCGGGAGTAATTACTAATTAATGATGGTGTTACAATTTTTTTATTAAATATAATAAAAAATGAATTAATTCATATTGAAAAGAAGAAGAAGAAGAAAGATAAGAAAGTGTTGAGAATATCATTCATAAACGATAGTAAAATTGAAAAACTCTATTAATTTACGACATGTTTAATAAATTAATTATTTTTTTTTTTTTTTTGCAGGTGAAAGAATGGTAAGTTGCAAAGCAATTTAAGGGTATGGGGGCCACCGTTTATGCCATAACACATGATAAATCTGTATTTTGGGCCGAATTCATAACAATGTTCGATGGATACTACCATCATGTGTATTGCGTGGAACCTCGTTTTTTTTTTTCAATTGGTAAAAGGGTCGGACACTTTTACTAAATGGAGAGTGTTCGATCCTGGAGTTGGTCAAAATATTGGGGGAGACATCCTAACTCTTGGGTGCTTAAGTAAATACCTAAGGATAATAGATGGCTCGCCCTGCCCAACATTGGTATCATCTAGGAGGAACGTGGGTGGATCCAACCCCTATCCCAAAATTTTATTATGAAAAAAAAAATGTGTATTGCGTGGAGCCAAACCCCAATCGCTCATAACTATACGTCTTGTATCTTTTGAGATAAAAAAAGTCCATGATAATGTATTTTACTTTTTTGTTATGACGTCGATTTTGAGGGATTTTTTATATTTTATTTATCAACAGAGAGTTATGTATAATTGTTAAATCAACAAGGAGTTAAATGATGGGAAAATCCCATTAAGATCTTCATGGACTATAAAATATTAAAAAGATCTCACAGAAAAATCTGATATTAAAAAAATCTCATTAATAACTCTTTCAGTGTGATTAACAACTCCATTATATTTTGACAACTCTTTAAAACTTTTATAACATCATAAATTATTATAAGACTTTTTTAACATTTTTTTTCTTATGACTCTAAAAGGATTTTTCCTTAAATGATTTCTGTTTCTTATAATGTGATCTTTATCAGCGTGACACGGCTCTTTTTTTAGTTATTAACGGGTATTGAAATCTGGATGTTTTAGTTGTTAACGCTTATATCAAAAAGCGTCCCTTAACGGGCACAAAACGCGTTGTTTGCGCGTCCCTTTTTTATGCTGATCACGCGGTTTCAGACGCGCTTTAGCTTTTGTGTTTGGCTTCTTCTTTTTTTTTAAAAAAAGGTGACCTAACTTTTTGTCAGAGGCCAGCAGACCTCCTAAATATAGTACTCTATTGATTATTATAGTATCTCAGAACGTGTTGAGCATTGATTAATCTTTAATTAATTTTCTTTGTTTATATAGATAGACTAGTTCCGTTGTGGGTCCAGTCCCCACAACTTTCCAGATGAAGTTTCCGTTATTATAGTTATGTAAATGTAAGTTGTACGGTGCTTAACCAAAAAGTTGCGTTGAAGAGTAGAAATGAAGCAAAACGAAGAACAATATTGAGGCGTCTATTTTCATGATAAATTCGGGTTTTTATATAACACAAATGAGCTATGAAGTAAGAATGGCTTGTTGATGAAGGAAAATTTTGTAGGCCATGCCCATGATGGTGGTGAGGAGGAATCGAAATACTCTTTTATCTTCGTGCGATGTCATTTTCCCATAAGTTCCTATATGGAGCAATCTTATTGGTGATGATGACGAGGAATCGAAAAGCATCTTATGTCTTTGACCCCAAAAGAAAAACGCATCTTATGTTTGCATAGAAATAGCTGGCGGGTGCATATTTTGAATTTAAAGGCGATATTTCAATCTTCTTTATTATTCATTTTTACGGTTAATTTCATATCTTGTCCAACTAGTTTACCCTCCTTTTGGTTCCAGTTCCTCAAGTTTTAAACTATTAGTTTTAATTCATCTAGAGATAAAATGATCTAAATTTTTATTGACTTATTGTAGAGGTGGAAATAGTCTGTGCTAGACTAAGTTTTAGTTAAGTAGGCATGAATCTGCGATGGAGATCCAAAGCCTAGACTTGAACCTATATATAGGTTTCTTTTCAAGCCTGGGTCTGATTCTTCAAAAGGCCTGAAGCTTATTTAAAGATCTTCTTAAAATATGTAGGCCTTTAAATAAGCTTGAAGTCTATATATCTAAGTTAATATTTAAAAGAATACATATATATTAAAAGTTTACGGATTCATTATCAGATGAAATAAAAGAGTTAGTAAGAGAAAAAAAAATAACACCTACTTGCAACAATTGTATGAGCAAATAGGAATTGAATACGAAAAATCAATCATCTATTAGCTAAAGAGATATATTTTTTAAAATCAACCAAACAGACAAATAATGACATGTAAAATTAGATTTTACAATATTGTTTTTTTTTTTCTTTTTTTGCAGAAAATGAGACAAACTCCTCATATTATAATCATTTTCATTTGGGCATCATTGAGATAAACTTACTTCAATTATTATATTGCATCAAATGGCATAAGTCAAGGGAGAGGTAGTAAGCTAACATTGTCATCTCAAACGATAAAAAAGAAGAGAAGTAGATGTGATCAATTGATGAATGAAAATGTTAAACTCATGGGTAAATGATAGAATGAGAAACTTAGGGTTAAGACTAAGTTATTAATCTTACAAATAATTTGAAAAATTAATTTAGATTAAATTATATATAATTATACATAATAATACATTTTAAAAATAAATAAATAGGCCAGGCTTTATGAAAACAAATATAACCTATTTTTCTAAGTAGGCCTGACAATAAGCCTAAATCTGAGCTGACCTATATACTAAATAAGAGGGGCTTAGCCTATTTCTACCTTTAAGTTATAGGGATCAATATTTTAAATAAAACGAAACTTGAGGGATCAAAATTTATGTTTAAAACTTAAGGGGCTAAAACCAAAATATAAAAGTAAACTTAAAGGACTAAAGATTATATTAACCATAACTTTTATTATTTTTCCTAAACTACTTCTATAGTTAAATTTTTTACAAAGTGTATAAGTTATATCGGAGCTTAGCTTCATTTGCTTAAAAACACTTAATATAGATGGTTAGAATGAGAGGTGTTTTTAGAGAACTATAATGTGTGTGTGTTATGAATAACTAGGTTAATTTATATGAATTAGTTAACTACTCCCCTTGGTCCTAATTATAGGAGTTATTTAACTGATATTGGGGGGATTAAGGAGAGGAGTTAAATTAGTTAATTTTACTCATTTTCCTAAAATGCCTTTATATAAATTTAAAATGACACAAGTAAAAGTGAATTACAACCCCACCACATATCTTTCCAACCAATTTTCCTTTCTACACGTTTTATAATTGAAATAATGGTCTTGCTATATAAACATATATGTGTGTGTATATATGTGTATATATATAGATTTATCTACATACACACATAGATACACACACATATATATAGACACACACACCCACACACACACACACACAAATATATATATTGACACAAATATACATATATATGTACACGTACACACAAATATACATATACACACACACACACATATATATAAATGCTCCTAATAATAAGTATAAATAGGGTATTATAGGAAAAAAAAATGATAAAAGTTAAAACTTGTTCTTATAATTAGGACAAAAATCAACTCTAAAATGTGTTCATATAATTAGGACTGGAGGGAGTAACTAATTGTCATGTCTAATATTCGAGGGGTTATTAAAAGCTTTGATTTTTTTGCCGCCTTATAGAAAACTCTCGTATGATTTCCTGTTCTTTTCCTTGTGGACACTTTACATGAATTTTGTATCCTGTTTCCTCCTCCTCTGTACATGGATTCCCTTATTCCGGTTGGTGGGTATTTTACTGGTTAGAGTAATAACAACGCCATATATATTATTCCAAAAGTCTCCAGAGAGCAGCCTCCTCGGAAGACTTTGGTGACCTTCTGCTGAATTTTAATTTATTAATTATGAATCTGAGAATTTTGGAAGAATTTTCCCCTCACTTTCAATATGGTCCTCCAATCTTGATTACTCCATACGCGGTGCAAAACTTTGAACCAACAAAGAGACCAAGTTCATACCATGCACTTGATCTTCCTTAATGGACCATGATTTCTCTGCCTTGTACACTTGTGTGGAAAGTTACTCCTCTCTTTCTATGCTCCCTCTTGTTATAAAGTAGTTTTTCAATCCTCATTTACAGAATATGAGATAAGCATGTAAGATGAGTACTATTATTTCGACTTATATACATAAGTATTTATAAGTCTCTCAATTGCTCAACCAAACATGCTAAGCACTACTTTTCAAAGAGTGACAAAATCAGTTTAAAAGTAGTTTGAAAAAAATCATTACTACTTTTTCTTATTATCCTCTAGTTAAAATCAAGCTATCTGAATTTTCCTTCTTATTGTACTTTTTTTTATCCAAGACAAAATGATATTAAGTAAAAACAAGTTTTACAAACTACCTAATGTAAAAACAATTTTCTTTCTTATACTGATTCCTCTTTACATCACAATTAAGGGCATTTATGGAAAAGAAGAACTTAATATTATTAACTTTTTGCATAGCATCTTTTTTTTACCGTAAAAACTTTCTAAAAGGGGTTTTATAATATGGACCAAAAGAAATATATATATAGATACACACAGTTTTTTTTTTTGCCCAATTAACCATGAAAACTTATTTAGTACTGTGATTTATATCTTCATTACATTACCTCCAGATTAATATAAGATTTATTTTAATAAATAATTTGAGTTATAAAATAAATATTCTATTAATAAACAGAGGTTGTATTATTCGTTAGTTCTCCTCACTTCTCAATTTGCAGATGACATGCCCATTGTTAATCTACAAGCAACCATCCATCTTCGATTAGCCTCTAAAGTTTATATATGCTTACTGCTTACATCACTATAAATACATCCGTTGTCACCGACTAAAAGTTGATGGATTTGGCTTTGGCTTTGGTGCTTTACACCATTTGGTCCACTGCGTCCGCTGCTGCGCCTTGCATACACTGATCCTTTTTTTAAAAAAAAAAAAATCAGGCACTACAGATAATAAAAAGATAATTCAGGATACTAAGTGGTACTGAAAAAATTAAATCTTTCATGATATTGAAAAATTATTTTATGATCTGCAAAAAATATTTCAGGATACAAACAGGTACTTAAAGAATACTTCATGATACTGGCTGGTAATTAAAACATAATTCATTATCTTAAAAAATTATTTTGGGATTATGAAAAAATATCCTAAAGCATATTTTTAGTAGCAGTTAGTATCTGAATTATTTTTTGAAGATCCTAAAATAATTTTTTTAAGTACCGGTCAGTATTCTGAAATATCCTTTGAGTACCCGTCTGTACCTGAAATATTTTTTGAAGATCCTAAAATAATTTTTCTAAATCATGAAGGATATTTTCAGTAGCATCCTGAATTATCTTTTTATTATCTTTAGTGCCTGAATTTTTTTTTTTTTTTAAAGGATCAGTGTGTGCAAGGCGCTGCAGCGGACCAAATGGTGCAAAGCACCAAAGCCAAATCCAAAAGTTGATGTGGATATTATCTGAGAGTCGTCCGGTTTTCTAAATTTGGTATCAGATTCCGGCCTAAAGGCGGCTATTCTCCAGCTCACAGCGGCTTGATCTGGAAAACGGCTTTGTGTCTCCATGCGGACCGTCTCCAACTCCGGCCAATGGTCCAGCCGAACGGACCATCCGATCCAGCTCGGTTTTAATAACACTAATAAACGGGAAGGAGCACAACTTTCTTTGTTTATTATAGTATCTCAGAACGCGTTGAGCATTGAACCATCCATATGAGTTCTGACAATATAGATATATATTCTTAATTAATTTGCTTTGTTTATATAAATAGACTAATTCTGTTGTGGGTCCAGTCCCCACAACTTTCCGGATGAAGTTTCCGTTATAGTTATGTTAAATGTAAGTTGCATGGTGCTTAACAAAAAAAGTTGCGTTGTAGAGTAGAAATGAAGCCAAACGAAGAACAGCGTTGAGGGTCTATTTTCATAATAAATTAAAATCTTGTTTTTATATAACACAAAATAGCATTAAAACACGTCAGCAAGAGATGGGTGTGGCCATGGGGCGCACTAAGTTTGGTTTAAAGTTATTTACTTGTTAAAGTGCCATCTTTAAAGTTATTTACTAGTTTGCCTTTCACTATATCCTTTTATTAAAGCAAATATATTTTTTCTGACTTATATTTTCTTTAAGGAAAATTAATCCTTTATTGTTTTAATTATTAACTTAATTATAAATATGACCCTCACCTATAATTTTGCACTACTCACTTCTTAAACTTTTAACTTGTTTATGACTCAATCCCTTACCTTTTCACTTTTCTATATTATTGTCCTCTTCATTTGTGAGTAATCCTACTTAAATCTATATAAATTAAATTTATATAATCTAAATTTTAGACTTAAACTTGGCCAAAAGCCAAAAAAGGTATAGATGTTGTCAGGGGCGGACCTAGAAAAATACTTAAAGGGGCACTAGTGGTGGGAGATTTGGGGGCATTGCCCCCGATTTTTTTATTTTTTTTTATGGAAAGTTTTAAATGCATTATAAAACAAAAGAATATAAACAAGAAAAAAAAAAGAATATCAAAAAAATATTCATGAAATCAAGTGAATACTGATGATGTAATAAGAGATGTAATTATTTTACAAACCTGTCATTTAGAAAAGCAAGGCTGAGTGCTGTTAGAAATGCAGCTACATAAATTACAATGAAGGGTGAGCACTCAATAAGTTCAATTACGTATATTTTAATAACAAAAGTATATTACAATAAAAATAATTATAAATTCATTCTTCTAGACCTTATTTTTTGGAATTATATCATAATTGCCTTATTGCCAGTACTATCAAATACATCTTTTTCAATATAAGTCACTAAACAATCATTCAACCATTCATCCTTAATCTGATTATGAAGTGCAGTCTTAATGTATTAAGGGTGGACACTTACTTTAAAGGTAGATAATCATTCAAACAGGTATTAATTTATTTAAAAAAAAATCAAGGGGGGCAACTCACATCGTGGGTCCGCCCAAGGATGTTGTCTAACTTTTATTAGGACGCGGCTTGCGTCCTCTTCCACTATGGTTCACTCCCGTCCTCTTCTCCCAATACTGCGCCGTTTTGGCGCAAAATAGGTAAGGTGCTGTCCTTTTTTTTTCCAGGTATTGAAAGGTATTAAAAAAATATTTTATGATACTGATCGGTACTGAAAAAATACTTCATGATCTTGAAAAATTATTTTAGGATGTTGAAAAATATTTCATGGTACTGACTGGTACTCAAAAGATACTTCAGGATGCTAACTGGGGAATACTAGCTGGTACTAAAAAAAATACTCCATGATCTTGAAAATTTATTTTAGGATATATATTCGGATAATATATATCCTAAAATAATTTTTCAAGATCATGGAGTATTTTTTTAATACCAGCTAGTATTCCCCAGTCAGCATTCTGAAGTATCTTTTGAGTACCAGTTAGTATCCTGAAATATTTTTCAACATCATAAAATAATTTTTTAAGATCATGAAGTGCCTGTCATATTTTTTTTCAGTACTGATTAGTATCCTAAAGTATTTTTTTAATACCTATCCGTACAAAAAAAAAGACAACACCGTGGAAGAGGACGTTAGCCGCGTCCCTTTTATTACACGGCTAAAGTGGGCCATGAAATGAGACTGACTTCTTGACGAAGTTAAAATTTGTACGATGGTGGTGGGGAGCCATCGAAGTACTCTTTTATCTTCGTGCGATGTCATTAAAAGCATCTTATGTTTGCATAGAAATAGCTGGTGCATATTTTGAATTTAAAGGCGATATTTCAATCTTCTTTATTATTAATTTTTAGGGTTAATATCATCTTCGGTCCTTCAAATTTATCCTCTTTTTGATTTTGATCCCTCCAATTTTAAACCATTGATTTTAGTCCCTCAAAGGTAAAATGTGTTAGTTCTCAATGTTTTCATGATAACAAACAATTGTAATGAAATAGACTTAATGATTCAAGTCACTTAAGTGTATGTTTAATGATACTTAAGTGAACAACTTTCAATTCAATCAAATCTTGAATCAAAGAGTGTTTTTATTGTGTCTGTCATAGACATACTAGAGTCATGATTAAAGGACTTGAGTCAAATATTTTAAGACTTCAGTTAAAATAGCTTTCAGTTTTGACTAACTCGAGTTAATCTTATTTGACTCAAGTTAAGGCTCTGTGTAACGTTTTGGATGAAAAGCTCTCTTTTTTGCAAGAGATCTACCCTAAGATAGAGAGAGAAATTGCAGAACAAAGTCATGAAGATGATCAGGAGAAATTAAAGAATGCAAAGAAGTTGCTTGAACCGCTTTGGATGTATCATTTATATGAAACAGGTAGGGTCTCCATGACTGAAGCATAGACATTACAATCTCCATTTTTGTTTTTGTGAATATGTTGTAGAAATTTGAGAATATTATTCGAGGGCCTCTAAATGACTGCTGTAAATAATTTGCTTACTTATGCCTTAACATTGTCATTAAGGTTTTGTAAGATATGGTTGGCCAATGCCATTACCATACTATTTTTCCTACAAACCTGATAGGAATCTATTTATTGATCCTCCTAGTATAAAGGCTTACTTTTATCTATAATTTTATTTTTTATAAACTAAGAAAAAATTCATCCTCATTAAGTACACCATTCAATAAAGAACTACTTGTTTGAAGTTGAAATTCATTCTCTTCTTATATTTCATACCTAAGTATGGTTTGGTAGGAGGTGTTCAACTAATTTGGTAGCTCGGTAGGCCTGATATTACCTAATATATTGGGTTGATTTTGTCGACTTGATCATATTAAATAAAATAACGCATAACTATTTTTTTCATGATTTTAAAAATGTGACTTTTGATCCTCATTTTATTTTCAGTAAACCTTTTAATCTTAATGCTACTTTCCAAGAAAATCTATTTTAGATGCAGATAATTATATTTTCTTGGATAAACACTGAGCACCGAATTGAACTATCAATGATAATCAACACGATCTCGCCTGAAGGCTTGTTTATATTATAAGGCTTATTAATTCCTGAGGGCACAGTTTCAATAAATAAAACCATCACATGGAATCTTAAAAAAAAAAAATACTCATAACAGGGAATTATAGCTGCTAATTACGTCAGATCTTTGGCCAAAAAAAATAAAAAATTACAAGTCACTTCTAGCTGCTAATAACAAGTCAGGGACAGTGCCCCTCAGTTGCAGTACAAATTACACACCTATCCCAAGAAAAGCTCAAGCAATGCCAAACAACTATGTGCACTCACATGTACAATAAATGGGTACCTGAAACCACTACCACCACAATAAACCTTAAACAATTGTTTGAGAGAAGGATTAATCGATCAAAGGGCTTCAGACAGAGAGCATCTTTATGACAGCTGCAATTGGCATGCCCATAAGCCCGATAAATATGCTTGAGATCCACTGCTGCAGAGTGAGAGGTGTGGTGTTTGCAAAGGTTCCCAGGAACTCAATGATTATGATTTGGAAGATAACAGTGCAACTGATGACCCCTACGAAAACATGATTATTCAATATGCCTTTGAAAACATTTATTTTCTCCATCTCACTTGAGCTTATTTCATTAAAAACCTGCAAAATCAAAGTCCACATCAGAGAAGGCAACATGCAGGGAGAAGCTCATTAGCTCAACGTGTCTAAGAAGATTGGTTCTGTAAATATTCTTCAATTTTAAGAGGCTTGTTTACCTGACAGAAGACAAATGCGTTGAAAATTAGTGTGTTTTGGATCAGATCAGCATCAGGGCCACTGAGGTTAAAATACAATTTTCCACTGGTCTGAAGAAACCATATCACCATAATCTGATACAATGATTGGCCTAAGATGTTCCTCCACATGATGTTGCTAATGAAATTACCCTTCCTTCCTACTGGTGATCGCTTCATCAATTCATCGTTAGGAGGTTCAGTTGCAAGTGCCAGGGCTCCCAGTGTGTCCATTATCATGTTCACCCACAGTAGTTGAACAGCTGTAAGGGGCGTACTTCCTGAAGAGCACATGAATGCAAAATCGTAAGACAAAGTAGAAGACAATTTCCTGAAACCTCAATAATAAGAAGAAATAACAAAATATTGAGAGACACAGTAAGGTAAGCTCGTAAGCAATCTAGTCAAGATTGATCTGTGACCTGTCCAGCAAGCTGAAGTGAAGTTCACTAGTAATGCAACCACATTAACAGTTAGCTGGAATTGTACAAATTTCTGGATGTTTATGTAAACTGAACGTCCCCATTTTGCCACTGTCACGATTGTGGAAAAATTATCATCCAGAATGATGACATCTGCACTTTCTTTAGCAACCTATACACAAATCACAAAATTAGTATGGAGAAAAACCTTGTCTTTTTCGCCGTTTATCACTTTTTTTTTTTTTTTCATTTAAATATAGACGGCAACTGTATTGAGCTCACCTCAGTTCCGGCAATGCCCATTGCAAGTCCAATGTCAGCTTCATGAAGGGCTGGTGCATTATTTGTTCCATCACCAGTCACAGCTACGACTTCCCCAAATGTCGTACGGAGGTGTTTCACCAATGTATGCTTGTCCATGGGTGAAGAACGAGCCATAACCTATACAGGAAATTGAACGTTGTAATACTGAAAGGATTGACAACCATATTCTTGGTTGTGTATTAAGGAAATCAACATGTTTAGAACAGAGAGAATAAAGTACCTGAATTTTTGGGATCAGTTCGAACAATTCCTCTTGACTCTTCTCTCTAAATTCTGGACCTTCAATGGCTATACCATCATCTGTTAAAATCCCACATTCTCTAGCTATAGCCTTTGCAGTATCAATGTTGTCACCTGTAACCATCCTTACTGTTATACCAGCTGAACGACATAATGCAACTGATTCTTTAACACCGGGACGAACAGGATCCTTAATGCCAAAAATTCCAATACAAGTATACCCAGAAACTGGAATCGGGTCTTCAGGTGAGAATCCCTTTTCCAAGTCCATGTAGGCAATGCATAGAGTTCTAAGTGCCTCACTTGCAAATTGGTTTATTGTAACCGTAAGACGGTTCCTAGATTCTTCATCAAGTGGAACAACCTCACCTTTGGAATTGATAACGTTGTCACAGGCAGCCAGAATTATTTCAGAAGCTCCTTTAGTGTGGGCTCTCAAGCCTCCTCCCTCAGGAAGCTCCACAACTACACCCATCCTTTTCTTTACAGAGTTAAATGGCTCAACTTTAACAAGCTTACATGCATTTCTCTCTGCCTTAAAGTTCCCACCTAGAGATATCCCAAACTCCAATATTGCAGTATCTGTAGGTGTCCCCAACACCTCACGTTTTCCATTTTCATTAACCACAACATCTCCTCCAGTGTTAAGAAATATTGACTGTAGCAGCACTTTCACAGTGTTAAGAAGTATTGGCTGTAGCAGCAGTGTCACAGCAGAATAAAGGCTATCAGAAGGTAAGGTAGAAGAAGCATCACTGCTCACTTCCTTCTTATCCATGCAAATGCATGTTTTCACAACTTTCATGCGGTTGGTAGTTAATGTTCCAGTCTTGTCACTGCATATTGTCGTGGCTGATCCCATGGTTTCACAAGCTGCTAAGTTTCGGACAAGGGCTTTGTCATTCATCATCTTCTTCATAGCAAAAGCAAGGCTCAATGTGACAGCTAATGGCAGCCCCTCTGGAACAGCAACAACAACGATTATAACTGCAACAGCAATGAATTCCAAAGTTTGCAACGCCTCATCTCCAGACCAGGTCAAGAGGCTTCCTTCTTGGAACTTACGGGTCAAAAGGCCTTGCACTAAAACTGCAAAAGTAACTACAGCAAAGAACAGGCCTATCTTCCCGATGATGGTTGCCACTCCATTTAACTTCACCTGCAATGGGGTTTCATCATTTCCTCCTTCACTGAGACTTGCCATCAACTTACCCCATTGAGTCCTCATCCCAACTGAGGTAACCATCATTTTGCAAGAGCCATTTCTGACCTTAGCACCTGAAAGAAGAAATGGATTTTCAGAACTCACCATCACTGGCTCACTCTCCCCAGTTAAACTTGACACATCAATCATCACAGAGAATCCTGAAAGAAACAGGCCATCTGCTGGGACTTGGTCTCCTATAGCAAGATGCACAATGTCGCCGGGAAGTAAATCATATATCGACATTTTCTGCCTATAACCATTTCTTGTGACCTGAATGGTGATCTGCTTCTTCTCTTTGTCCAAGTCCTTGAATTGTAATGATTGGCGGTAATCACTTGTCGCTGTCACAAAGACAACCAGTAAGATACTTGCAACAATTCCAAGAACATCTTGGGTCCCATGGGGCCATCCTTCCATTGCTATGCCAACTATGAGAGACACAAGAGCACATACTCCACAAGGATCATGAGACTCATGTCTTGAAGGGCTTTGCAAACAAAAACCCAGAAACTCCGAGCCTCACTCTCGGTAAATTTGTTGATTCCATAAATCTTTTGTCTCTTGTCAAGAAGATTAGTGTCATTGCTAAGCCCATCAGTGATTGATGCTGAAAGCTTGCCTGCAAGACCATTAACCCCGCCATGATATTGCAGCTTCTTTATGTGACGACCTTCAACAATAGACCCCAATTCTTCTGCGCAGATCTGAAAACCTTCAGCTTTAACAACCTCGGGTAAAACATAATCACTTTGTGACACACCTTGAGTAAAATGAATTGCCGCTTTGGAAACCAGAATAGCAATCCTCAGCTCCTGCATAAAAAAGACAATGAATATTACAGAAATATTAACATCGAATGTGGCATTACAAAGGAGAAGGTAGGGGAATATGCTCTTTTAAAATCATTTTTCAAGTTCATTTGCTAGAAAAAATATAATCCGTACATTCTGTCAGACACTAATAAAAAATATGAAGGAAGAGAGAATCTGAAGCTGGATTAAGAACTAACTAAAAAAACATGCAATCACTTACCTGAAACAAGAACTAGAAGAAGAAGAAATCGCAAGGGGCATGGAAAATCAAGAGAATAACTGTGTAGGGAAGGCATTTCCAACCCCCATCAACTTCAAATTTATGGCCAAGTAGTAGTTGATTGATATAGTGCCCTTATTTTTGAAATCGTTGATATAGTACCAATTCTCTGGATTTGGATTAAACATGTATATCAACAAAGCAATCTAACCTTTCATGAGGCCGGAGCCACTCTGCTTCCTTCACGGTTTAACTCATTAACAATATTAGTATAATCACATAACACTTGATGGTAGGGCCTTTGTATTGCATGAAATCTCATATAGTAAGCCATAAAGTTTATTGCGTGTGAACAATACGACTTCTTATAAATTTATTATATATGTATGTGTGTGTTCTACAGTAGGTCGCATCAAGAGAAGCTTCAAAGGATTATGTTTTTTTTTTTTAAAAAAAAAAAACAACTAGAAATCTTCTAGTTTAGCTGCATTTTGGAACATTCTTCCTCTCAGTAAGTATCTTCGACCATAAATTATAAAAATATTCTTTTGCATAACCAATGGAGGAGAGGCAATGCTCCTCTGTCTTGACATTTTGGCTAAATAAAAAATATCTTTTTTCCACCACAAAAAAAAAAAAAAGAAAATCTTCAGGCACACAAATCTAAAATATTTTGAAATCACAGCATTATCGCATTGCAATCACCCCTCCCCCACCCAAAAGAAAAAGACGAGTCCGATAAAATACTATGATCTATGAAGCAGATACAACAGCAAAAACAGGTGAGAAAAAAGAGAGTCACACAGATGCAAAAATCAGTGAACAATTAATAAATAAATAAATTTAACACTTTAAGATATGTTTAACAAAAAATTAGGAAAATTTAAGTATTAAAACTTGAAATATTTCTTTTGTGAAAACATCATTTACGGACGTTTTTAGTATGTTGCTGTGCCAGGCATGAAGAGTTAGTCTGATTCATCCCTCCCAGTTTTACGGAATAGAGTTGAAGTGCAGGTAGAAGACAAGCTAAAGAACAGAACAGTGAAGAACATAATGTTTGGCTTTGATGGAATCAAAATTTCTTATGAGAGGGCTTTTCATAAGTCCCTTTCCTTTGCTTTCATCAATTAATTGTTCGTATAGTTTTGAACCATAGGCTGATTCAAATAAGAAGCATCTTGAATCTGTCCCAACAGTCTCCAACAGAGGACCATACATACATGAACGATTCATACAAGATAGAAATACCTGATTGGTACGACGCATCGCATCCGCTTCGTCTCGCTTGGAGAGATTGGCTGCGAAACGAAAGCGTCGTTTGGGGTTCTTCACTATGCTGCACAGGTTCCTCCATTTTTCAAGAGCTTCTCTTGATGAGTCCTCAGATCTCACTCTTGTAAAGCTTTCTTCTAATAAACATTTCTCCATCGCGTAACAGTATCCTTTGCTTTGCTCTTATCTTCTTTGCGTTCTAATTTTTCCTCCTCGTATTGTGTCCTTATATTCCCTTCTTCGTCAGCTTTATATATCAATGCTGAGAGTCGGGACTCCACTAACACGGCGAGGGGGAAATCGAAGCCTCGGCGAGAACTCGAAGTATAGGACCATTTCCACGAAGTATCGTCAGACAAGTCTGCCAAAACAAGTAAGAACACTCGTAATCGGTGGGGACCTCAAGGAGGGCGAATGTGACTTTCTTAGCAGCTGCTAAAGCCGCGAGGACTTGATTCAGAGTAGCAAGAACACGATACCATCTCTGTAGAGGGGTGAAGTAGTAACAGGGCATTGTGATGTTCTTCTGAATTGAATGAACGGTCTCCTTCTCCTCCTTGTCTGTTTTTTTTTTTTTTGGCTCAGAAAGGAGATGTTCTTGCTATTAAATAACAACAGGCGTACAAACTATAAGTCCAGAATGGAAATTAAAACAACTGGGCAATACAAGGCCAGAAAGCAAGAACCGAATAAATGGCAAGCAAACTACTAATACTAAATCAGTCAACAATCAAATAAGATCAGAAGGTTTTGAGCAAAAAAAAAAAATAAGATCAGAAGGTTGGCGATCTTCATGAGAAATAATAACCTCCATACTCTCCAAGGTTAGCAAAGAAAGTAAAGGAGGTGACGGTTGTGAAACTCACCCTATCGGTGATAGGTACACCTCTTTACAGGCTTCAGCTGCAAGACAATCAGTTACACGATTACCCCTTCTAGGAGTGAACGAAATATAAAACCCAACCTTGGAGTCTAGGAGATTAATAATATCATGGACAATACCTCTACTCTTCCAATCAAATAAGTCAGCTGACCTTTCAACAACACAAGTATGTAAAAGTAGGCAGTCAGTCTCAAATATTACTTTATCATGACCCAAATCCATAACAAGCATCAAAGCTCTCTTCAACGCCAAAGCCTCCTTGTCTGTTTATTATTTAGCTATCTTTTTTTAATCAGTTTGTCAGATTTCTTTTTAAGTTTGTTTTAATAATAATTTTTTTTTTGTCTTCAGTTAATTATGATGCTATTGAAAGTGGAGCTTGAATCACCAAGAGGGGGGGTGAATTGGGGATTCTCAAATTCTTTTCTGAATGCTCTATTTTTGGGATAAGAAGTAGAAGTAAAAACAGAGTATAGAGAAGAGAAGCAAGACATAAAGATTTATACACTATAACAATTGATTACATACTCGCAACTCAAGAGTAATTCTCTCTCTAGAACTTACTCCCCCTTACAAGTTGTAATCAATAACTCAATCTCCAAGTTCCCTTGACTTGAGATACTTTACAATAAATGATTTACAATCAAGAAACTCTCTCTAAGAGTAGATATGATAACACTGAAGAATGAATGTATCAAAAGATACTTTACAACAGAAAACTCAAAGAGTAGTTGAAACTTTAATGATTTTCGTTTTCTCACAGATTGGTTGTTGAGAAGACTTGAATGCATATCTATTTATAGGTAGAGATCATTAAATGACCGTTATAAATCCTAATGTGACCGTTGCCAGCATTGGAGGATGATTAGTGAAGGTTTTGCTCTTCTTCTCTCTCTACTCTTTGGTTAATCCAGCTTTGCAGATGTTCAGAGTTGACTCTCTGACTATTAATTCATTGAAGGAGCAGTTTGCTGGATGTAGAAGGCAAGCATTAACTTCTACAAAACGTGTGGAGAATGTTTGTCCAAAAGCATGCAAGGTTTCTGCACTCTTCATTTAATGTGCTGACATGCTTTTTGCTTTGTGCTCAATCTCCACTTAATCCTGTCTAAATCATCTGAAACTCACTAATAAACTGATTAAACATAGTTAAGAATAGTAATGAGTGATGATACAAAGTATTGAGATCAAACATAAGCATTTCATAAAACCGTTCTGTTTGAAATTCAACTTTCGCGATGGAAACTCGAGTTAGTTCATCCAAACTCGAGTTTTCATGCTTCAGTAATCTTTCAGTAATTGACTGAAACTCGAGTTTCAAATCCAAACTCGAGTTTTCTCTTTTCAGAGACAAACATCGCGATTTGGCATTTTGGACAAGCTTTGTGAACAGTGCAAAACTCGAGTCATTAAGTGACTAACTCGAGTTTTGGACTCTTGATGAAAAATCATGTTTTAGTCTAAAATCTCAAAACTGGAGTTTCCAAAAAAAAAACTGGAGTTTTCAAAACGTTCAAATTTGACAGAGCTCTCTGCCTGGTCAAAACTCGAGTTTCAAAACCAAACTCGAGTTTTCTCATTCGTTGAAAACTTTGGAAACTTCTCTGTAAGGCCGAAACTCGAGTTTTCATATCTTAACTCGAGTTTCCTCGTTTATGAGAAAACTTTGAAAGACTTAGTCGAAATGAGGAATGATGTTTTCACAATGTCAGAGTCAAGCATTGTTCTTAGGTGATGTAAACTCGAGTTTTCTAAGGTTAACTCGAGTTTCCATAAAACGTTGGAAACTTAGAGAACTCTCTGTATAGCCTAAACTCGAGTTTCCAAATGGAAACTAGAGTTTTGGTATATTTGAAAAACTTGGTTGCTCTTTGTCTTGTCAAAACTCGAGTTTTCAAAATTAAACTCGAGTTTGCTTTGTCTGTGAAAAATTTGAAGGCTCTCTGTATGACCAAAACTCGAGTTTTCAAATCCTAACTCGAGTTTGTCTTTCTTTATAAAACCTTGAGCACTTCACTGTCAGGTCAAAACTCGAGTTTCCAAACTGAAACTCGAGTTTGCCTTTGACAGTAAGTTTTTCAACTTACAAAGACAAACTTCATCTGAGTTTACAATTGTCTGTTATCATCAAAACCAATAGAGAACTAACAACTATATGTATTTTCTTTCACCTTTCCCTTATTATTATTATTCTCTCTCACTCGTTTTTTAAAATCTTGTAATTCTTTAAGATAAACCGAGGGAGTAAATTAATAATTTGCTAGAAAGAGGTGAACTGCATGCCAACTTGGCAACTTGTGCGCCTAAAATTAATGACTATATTTATAGAATACTGTACTTGTCAGGGGAAAAAAGTTATCACTCAAGCTAGCATAAGCCACATGTAGGAAAAAATGTAATAAGAGATTATTAACTAAACATCTTAATATCTTTTGAGATCACCAAAGTCCAGGATAATTTATTTTACCTTTTTGTTATAACGTCGATTTTGAGGGAATTTTATAAATCAACAGTGAGTTTGCGGTGCTTTTGTCTTTGGCTTTTGATAAAATAAAAGTGACCTAACTTTTGTCAGAGGCCAGCAGACCTCCTAAAAATAGTATTTTATTGACTACTAGGGTGTGTATGACAACCATTTTGTTCCCCGACATTGTTTCTGAGATGAAACAGTTTTTTCTGATTCTGTGCCTTGAAAGGATTCTGAGAATCAAAATTACGTTTGTGAACTCATTTTATTTTTACTCCGAGAATAAGAATTATGTTTATTAATACTTTTTTTTTCTCCCGAGAATTACAAAGAGCGCCGTTGGGCATGAACTCGTAAACCAGAAGTATGTGAGAATTTTCAGAGCAAAAGCCTCTGAGTCTAACGAGATTAATATGTTGGATACTACCTAAAAAAACAAAAGAATACATACAAGAAAAGAAAACTTCAATTTAACATAGAAAAATAACAATTAAGAGTCAACTAAGTTATTACAACGAATGATCATAAAAACATTCTTCGATTTTTCATTCATTGAAAATATTGCATTATATCTTCATCATCAATCTTACATATCATGTTCAACATAAGTTAGCACGCATGAGTTAAACCAATAATCACTTATTCAATTGCGCAACTTATCCTTAACAAAAGTCATTGCGGTAAAATGAGATTTTTCTAAACTACACAACCCACAAAGTAAGTGATTTTTCCATAGAATATCTTATATCAAAGAAAATGAGAATCTTCATTTTTAATTCATTTTTACCATTTTATATTCTTATTATGCGTGTGTGTATGAAACAATTTCTAATTTTTCAGCTCAAAAATTTTGTTTTTGTAAAATGTTTTTCTCCTTTCTCTTTCTTACGCTTCAAATGTCTTTTCACCTCTACCAAAAAAAAAAATTGTCTTTTCACAGGACCTTCTCTCCCACACGCAAATACCCGCAAGTCCGAAATCATAATCTGTATCCTCCTCTCTCTCTCTCTCTCATTCTTCCCCATCCCTCACCCACCACTCTTCACCTTCGTCCTCCGCTACGGGCCTACCGCCTCATCGCGTCTTCTCCACCGCAATGCCCATCACCAACGAAAAACACAACCATCGCCTACCAACCTTCACTTTTCTCTTCGATCTCGCTCAACGATGGCCCTCCCTCCACTCCCAAGTAAGTAAAAAAAAACAGAGAGGGACACAAGTTTGTGTCCGCAAGTGCGGACCTTTGTCCCAACGTGGCTCCGCCACCGATACTACCTATGGTGAAAACTTCAGCTCTAAACTCCTTTTCTTCACTGCCTGGTCTCTCAAGTCGCTACACTGCTACGCGTGTTAAATCTGGTAATTCTCCTTGAAATACTGTCCCAAACCCACCGTGACCTACCTTCCCTAAGAATAACTTAAGATTCAGAACACGAATCAATCCATCTTCGTCTAGTTTCTTCTTCTTCCACCTTCGATTTAGCAATACCAACAATCTCACCACTATAAACCCTAGAAAAGCAATTGCCCCAATGATGGTGCCAGTCAGAGTTTGCCGATTCAATTTCTTCTCAGATTCTCCTCGTTGCACCCTAACAAACAAATTGCCATCAATAGAGGTTCCAGAAGATGAATTGCGGAGATTCAAAATTGAGCCGTAAAAGTTCTAGCAGGAGCTGGTTCTTAGGTTGAAAGATAAGCCAATACAATCGCATGAACTTAAACAATTAGTCTCGCAACTGCTTCGAGATTTGAAGGGAGGAGAAGGAAAAAAAAAACTTACGAATTAGTCAGAAACTTAAAGGTGGAAGGAGGAAGGAGGAAGGAGTCTTTTTTAGGAAAAAATGATTCTGATTTTGTGCTCTGGAATAGAAAAGTAGAAATTTTTAGCTTCTTTTTTTTTTATTCCTTAACAAAAAAAATAAACTGGTTCATCCCGGGAACAAAAAAAAAATGGATTTACCAAACACAATTCCTATCCATTTTTGTTCATGGGAACAGGAAATTAAAAAAAAAAAAAAATCATTCTAGGAGTGTTACCATGCACACCCCTAGTATTATAGTACTCCCAGAACGCATTGAGCATTAAATAATCCATATGAGTTTTGACGGGGTGGAAATAGGCTAGGTCTCCATCAAGCGGTCTACAATCTGATCTGTTTAGAGCCTGATCAGAGGTCTAACCTATTTGTTAAAAAGGTCAAGTTAAGACCTAAATGTGTAAATAAGACAGGTCTGTTTTATAAAGGCCTGGCCTGTAAGCCTTCAGGCTTGGCCTGTTTATACATTAAATAAATATAATTATATATATCATATAAATAATACACTCCCTCCGTCCCTAATTATAGGAGCAAATTTTGGAGTTGGTTTTGGTCCTAATTATAAGAGCAAGTTTTAACTTTTATCAATTTTTTCCTATAATACCCCTATTTATACTTATTATTAGGAGCATTATATATATGTGTGTTTACATATATATGTATATTTGTGTTTATGTTTATGTGTGTCAATATATATATGTGTGAACACACACACACATATATAAACATATGTGTGTGTAGATATATGAGTGTGTGTCTCTATATATGTAGATAGATCTATATGTATACACATATACACACACACATATATGTTTATATAGCAATACCATTATTTCAATTAGAAAGCGTGTGGAAAGAAAATTAGATCTATATGTATACACATGGCTATATAAAAAGCAACTAATATACATATATAAACTAATATGTCATGGATATCTAACGTAAGACAAATTAGAAACACTTATAATTAGGACAACTTGTGTCATTTTAAATTTATATAAGGACATTTTAGGAAAATGAGTAAAATTAACTAATTTAACTCCTCTCCTTAATTCTCCCAAAATCGGTTAAATTGCTCCTATAATTAGGGACGGAGGTAGTAATATTTATTATTTTTCATTCTTATATTCTACTAAAAACTTATATTTATATAGTTTTGATAGGCTCAAAGTGCACAAAACCTATTTATGGCCTCCAATGCCTACAATATGAGGTATTTTAAAAGGCCTACATTGTAAGTAGACATTTAAAAAGGTTTCAAGCTCGACCAAACCTTATAAAGGCTCAGACCTGAGGCTAAAAAATAGTATGCATTCAAGCTCAGGCCTTCTACCACTATTACAAATTTAGGCCTATTTAGCCAAATTCTGATCTAGCTTGACTTATTTTCTTCACTAGTCCTGACAATATAGATATTTTTTGATTATTTTTCTTTGTTTATATAGATAGACTAATTCCGTTGTGGGTCCACTCCCCCACAACTTTCTGGATGAAGTTTCCGTTATTATAGTTATGTTCCTATTTGCCATGGGACGCACTAAATTGGGTTTAAAGTTAGGGTTAAGGTGTATTTTTGCCAACAAATTATTACTAGAGGAGCGTCTAGCACAAATATTAATTAAGTGTATCTTAAATACCAACAAACAATTAAAAATGTGCAGATTAGCCAACAAACTTTTAAAAAGGTGAAGTCAGCACAACGCCGTTAGACAAAAGTTAATGTCCGTTATCTAAGGTGCAGATTGGCCAACGAACTTTTATTCCAGGAGCACCCAACACAAAAAAGTTTTACTCAGGAGCTCCCAGCACAAAATTCTTAATTTCACTAAATTAAATAATTTTTTTGTCTATTATCATTATTCAAAACTACTTGTATAGATATCTATGGACAAAAATTACTCATTTGCCAAAATAAACAAAAGTTTTAATTAAAAATATAATTATATGATTTAAATAAAACTCAAGGTGTTTTATAATTTATTATATATGTTTAAAAAAATGATTTATTTTTATTTTAGAAGAAATTTATGTGAGTTAATAAATTCATTTAATATTAATAAAATTTAAAAAATCTATTATATCCGGAAAGAAATGAAAAGGGTTTAATTTTTATTTTTATAAAAAAGAGTTTAATGGATATCAACATTGACACTTAATAATATAAATCCGGCAACTTGATGATATTTTTATTAATTAAATTATCTATTGATTATATCAATATGGGACTTGTTGATTTTTTTTTAAAAAAAGTCCCATAAATAATTTGCTGAGGCTAAGATACTTAATTAATGACAGTTTTTTTTTCAACTTTATATTATTAAGTGTTAATGTTGATATCCATTAAACTCTTTTTATAAAAATAAAAATTAAACTCATTTCATTTCTTTCCGGATATAATAGATTTTTTAGTTTTATTTAAATCATATAATCATATTTTTAATTAAAAATTTTGTTTATTTTGGCAAATAAGTAATTTTTGTTTATAGATATCTATACAAGTAGTTTTGAATAATGATAATAGACAAAAAAAATTATTTAATTTAGTGAAATTAAGAGTTTTGTGATGGGAGCTCCTGAGTAAAACTTTTTTGTGCTGGGTGCTCCTGAAATAAAAGTTTGTTAGCCAATTTACACCTTAGATAACGGACATTAACTTTTTTCTAACGACGTTGTCTTGATGCACATTTTTAAAAGTTTGTTGGCTAATCTGCACATTTTTAATTGTTTGTTGGTATTTAAGATACACTTAATTAATATTTGTGCTGGACGCTCCTCGGGCAATAGTTTGTTGGCAAAAATGCACCTTAACCCTAAATATTTACGTGATAAAAGTGCCATCTTGAATGAGTTTGGTTACTTGGCTCTCCTTCAACAACTAGTTTGCCTTTCACTATATCCTTTTATTGAAGCAAATATATTTTTTCTGAATTATATTTTATTTAGGGAAAATTAATATTTTATTATTTCAATTATTGACTTAATTATAACTTTGTCCCTCACCAATAACTTTGCATGACTCCGTTCTTAATTATTAACTTAATTTTAACTCACCGTTTGATCCTGAGTTTCCTAGTTGTTACCCAAATATATAAAATGATCGTCGCTACTTCCCATATTTCAAGAATGCAATACGAGTAATTGATGGGGCTCACATCTGTTGTGAGGTGAGCGAATCTGAGCACGACAGATATGTCAGGAGAAAGGGATGTCCAACACAAAATATCATGGCAGTATGTGATTGAGATATGTGCTTTACTTATGTGTTGGCATGCTGGGAGGGTACGACACATAATGCACGTTTGTTCAACACCACTATCACTACTCCAGCTTTGAATTTTCCCCATCCACCTCAAGTTATATCTTCAACACCATCACTATAATTACATTTTTTCCTCGTGTTTATTTCACTTTTCCTATAATTTCTAAGTGTCACAAAATTTCCTCACTTATCAGTAAAATATTACTTGGTCGATGCTGGCTATCTAACACCAATTGGATATATTAGTCCGTATAGACGTGAACGTTATCACCTTCCACAATTCAGGCGACAACCAGGATTTTGAAATACTAACGAGTACTTCAATTATTATCATTCAAGTTTGAGGTGCACTATAGAAATGATATTTGGAGTCTGGAAGAATAGGTTTAATATATTGTGAAATATGCCCTCTTATAGCTTTGTAACTCAAATCCACATAGTTTGTGCAACAATGGCTGTACACAATCTCATTCGGAGATTTTCGAGTTCTAATGTGGAATTTGAATGAGCTGACGTAGGAGATTTGGGTGATGAAGATGATAATGATCCACTTGATGAGGGCTCTTCATCAAATATCCATACATTATCTTCACCACAAATGAATCGTCTTCGTGATAGAATCAGAGACAAATTTGTCAGGCATAGCAATAAGAGAAATTAATGTATTGTTTGTATACACTTTATTTTATAAACAATTTTATCCATTAAATATATTTAATTAAGGAATTTATTGTTTATTAATTTTTTTAATAATCATTTAAATTTTTTTCAAATTAAAATTAAATTTTTTATTATCTCAATATATACAACTAATATGTATATGTAGTATTCAATATGATTTATGCCATTGTTATTAAAATTTTTTCGAGTTTTTCCTCCGACGTGTAGAATTTTAGAAACATGAAAAAATTTTGGTAACAGGAAAAACCATTCTGACAACATAAAAAACCATTTTGACAACAATATTTTCATAGAGAAATTTTAATAACAGGAAAAAGTCATTTTAACAACATGAAAAGCCATTTTAACAACGAGACTTTTTTGATGTTGGAATTTTATAATTAACATTAAAAAAGTCCCTAAGGAGCTTTAGGGTTGGGACTTTTTTAATATTTTCTCTTTTCTTTATTACCTCATTGATATTTTCTTAGAGATTTTTTTATATAGGGATGGAGAGAGTAATTTAATAGGAGTATTCTATTTTTTGATATAAAAATTTTAGGAAAATGGTTGGGCTTACCCATAATCCAAGGGCAGGGCACTTGGAGTCCAGTTCACAGGGCATGCTGGACAGAAAGTACACATGCCTCCACCTCTACCAGCGTTTCCATTGCTTTCTAGACCCCTAGGATGCCTCCCCTAGCGCCTTGACTAAGGCAGGGATCGAACACCCTCCCTTGAGGTGAGGAAGTCCAACCCCTTACCAATTGAACTCAAAGACAAGGGGTTAATAAGAGTATTCTGCTAAAACGAGGTGAAGTGCTTGGCCGGGTCCAACTTCTGCGACTGAAATTAATGACTGCACTATATTTATGGTAGTGGGTCCTTGGCTGTGTGTTGCCTGTTGCCCTCCTTTGCTTCAACGGCGCTGGTTTTGGTGTAAAACATTATTAGTCCAGCTCTAAAAAACACTTTATGATATTAAAAAATTATTCTAGAATCTTAGAAAATACATTTCGAAGTTCTGACATAAAAAAAATATTTCAGAATGCTAACAAGATTGGAAATTAAACCAGAGCTGGAGTTAGAAAAGCTAGCACATTTCATTTAATATTGCAGCCATAGTAAGTATTTATCATTTTTTTTTTTGGTCAAAGTATTTATCATATTGAATCAAAATGATGGACCATTCGCTATCAAACACCTGTTTTTTTCTTTACTTTTTTTTTCCTGGGTACAACTAGACAACTTATTTGTCTTCATGGAACAACGACCAGGTGTCACTAGCACGGCTTCATAAGCATAATACCTAATTAAGCACCAAGATGGTTGTATTTATAAGTTTATTTTGATTAAATCTCACATACTAAGGAGATGTAGTTAACTTAATGGTTATGGAGTACATTTTCAACTTTACCCACATTTATGTTTGAATATTTTTTAATTGTTTCTTTTCTCTCTATCTTTATAAGTGCAATTTATATGACTAAAATTGTCATAATCTCATTTATTACATGAAATTTGACTTATAAATAAAAATAATCTTTTTAGTCAAAATAAACTTATAAATAATATCAAAATTGTATGTTTTAAGTTGGAAACGACCTAGATTACCGTGGATTCATCACAACCGTTATCAAAACTAAGCACACGCCGGTAATTCCCTCGAAAGTTTATAAACTAAACTTGTATACTTTTTGTACTTCAAAACTACTCAATTTTAAAATTAGCTGTAAACAGTTATAATATAAATCATGAATATATAGAAAATTACTTATTTTAATTTCATGGGGAAAAATCTATCACGCTGGTTGTTTGATATTTCTTACTATTCATTTCTAATAATTATAACTTTATAATGTAATACTCTTTCTGGTCCTAATTATAATACGTAGTTGACTTTTTTAGAAAGATTAAAGAAGCAAATTAAATTACTTTAGAGTATTTTTTTCTTCAAATTAATTAGTTTAACTTATATATTAATATATAATTTAAGGATACACAACATATGAAATGATTAAATAACTTATTTAGTGGAAGTCAACTAGGTCTTATATTAAGACGAATGTAATAATTAATATTTATTTTTTATTTTTTATTTAAAAAAAAAAACTCATTTTTCTCACCACAGCTTGGTTCGGTCTTTCTTTCATCAACCTCGCGGCATCTAGCACTACTAGATCCCTGTTTCCCGTCCTCTCCCTCTCTTACGTGGCCGCGCGAGCTTGCAAGTCCTGCGAAGATGAGCAAAGGACCAGGCCTTTTCTCCGACATCGGCAAGAAAGCTAAAGGTGATTGCTTCCTAAATATGAATTATTCCTTTGTTGAATGTCTCGCGCTTGTATGATGATTTCGTAATAATAGTCTGAGGGGAAAAAAGATGAAGAAACTTAATCGTTCTTTTCTTGCTTTTAGATCTTCTAACCAAGGACTACAGCTCCGATCAGAAGTTTACCGTTTCTACCTACAGTGGTGCTGGAGTGGTAAAGCGTTCGAAATTTTAATAGCTTTCCATTTTTATTTTTATTTTACAACTTGTATTTGGCTTATTTCCTCGTTCCTATTTCTCTGTTGAAGGCGTTATTCCCTTTCTCAGATATTCTCCTATGTTCTTTGAACAAGTTTGAGCCCTTTCTTTTTGTACCTTTTTTAAAAATGATTATACAGAGGCCTAAATTCGACCCTTATGTATATATCTCTATTCGTTTTATGGTCAACATCCAACCTATGATTCATTTCATAATTGCCGCGCTGTACTACTTGCGTGAAAATTCGGTTATTATGTGTCAGTTCGGGTAATATTGAAAAGATAACTGGTTAGTGTCCAGTTTTGCTTTGTTGTTTAAATGCATGATGAAGTTGCCTCTAGAAGCAGGATATATATATTTTTTTCTCTTATATGGTAACAAAGTATGAGATTTCTAGAGCTGCTTAAATTGATTCGTATACTATAAAAAGAGGAAATGCTGAGTGCTTTATGGGAATGCGCCAGGCTAAGATTTCTGTCTTAGTAAATTTTCATGATGTCATTTCCATTTTTTCTCATCTTGTGTACGAATAAATCTTATTATCCCTGTCTGCCTTCTGTGGACATGCATGCTTTTGAAACATGGGTAAAATATTCTGGGTGTTTTCTATCATTTTTTGAATAAAAATATGGCATGTAAACTTTTTGAACAAACGTTTCATCGAATTTATAGTCCTAACATAAGGGACCACGTTGCTTATTCTTTGCTGTCTTCAAAATGTGAACAATTTTTGGTAGGACATGACTTTTGATTGATGTTCTTGGTGCCTTGGTAAGGTGTTGAGGTTCTGCTATAAAGAAATGTAGATCCTGAGGTTAAATTGATACTTGCAATTTAATATGTAGAAATATAAATTAACCGAAGGGATATCGTCCACATTCATTCTAATGAAGTGTGGAGTGTCTAGTGAGATTTGCCATTTGTAGTCACTCACAAATCATAATCACTGAAAGCACTGTTCAAGTTGGGTGATTGTATACAAGAAAGTAATGTGTATTTACTATTAAGCTATTTGGAAACTTGACTCAGAACATCAGTGATAGGCTGAGAATGGACAGCTGAGTTTGAGATCATTTTCGAGTAGGATAGAATTCCAAATGTTGGTATGGGTCTGATTTTGTTTTCTTCCTTTTGTTTATCCATTCAGGCCCTTACTTCGACGGCTGTGAAGAAAGGAGGACTCTCCACTGGGGATGTGGCAGCACAGTACAAGCAAAAGAACAGTATCATTGATATCAAAGTTGACACCGAATCAAATGTGGGTTGCTTTGTTTGATAGGTTGTTACAGTGTATACTCTACTTTGGAAAATCACTTAATTTGCTTTTGGCAGATCTCTACAAAGCTTACATTCACTGACATTGTGCCATCCACAAAAACCATCGCTTCATTTAAGCTGCCTGATTATAATTCTGGCAAGGTATAGAAGTTTTTATCTACTGGCTGGAGAATTTTCCCTCACAATACTGATTCTGAAAATATGTTCATTTTGGCTTTGGCAGTTGGAGGTTCAATACTTCCATGACCATGCTACTGTAACAACAGTCATCGCTTTGAAACAGTCACCTATCATTGATTTTTCTGCCGCCATTGGTACTCCAACCATTGCGTTTGGTGCCGAGGCAGGCTATGATACCACATCTGGTGGTTTCAACAAATATACAGCTGGGATTGGTGTGACCAGACCCGATTCACATGCTTCAATAATTCTGTAAGTTTTTGGCATTTGGCATCATGATTGTTCCAAATTAGTAATTTGCAATCATATTCAGTCTTCTAAATTGTTTCAGTGGCGACAAGGGAGACAGCATTAGAGCATCATATGTACATCATCTAGACCAGTCTAAGAAAAGTTCTGCTGTAGGAGAAATGAGTAGAAAGTTTTCCACAAATGAGAACACTTTTACGGTTGGAGGGTCATTTGCTGTGGACCATCTGACGCAGATCAAAGCAAGGCTCAACAATCATGGGAAGCTTGGGGCTATCCTCCAGCATGAGATCATTCCAAAGTCATTGTTAACCATTTCTGGAGAGGTTGACACAAAGGCCTTAGAAAGAAACCCCAAGCTTGGGTTGGCAATTGCCCTCAAACCTTGAAGGTTTTCTAATGTTGAAATTTATATTATTGGAATTTAGAACTTGAATTCAATATTTTTGGGTGGCCCGAAATGGTAGGGCAGAATAAGTAGTTTCAAAGATTTCTAGGTTCGTAACTGGGAATTAAATGTTCAGGTATCCTGGAATCAGCTACGACCTCCTCTTCCCCCTCATTTTTCCGTATAATTTTCCTCGTTACTCCTTATTTACGTTGTTGTAGTCTTCTTTTCTGAGATGTGGCAGTCTCAACTCAAGTTTTAAATGGTTGTTCGCCGCTTGTTTTTTGTTTAATTCTAATATCATGGTTGCTTTTCTTTTATTTGGCCTCGGGCTCATCGCAGATGGCAAAATAAAAGGTCCTGTTATTCGATCGCGGGTCGCAGAAGAGATGGAACAAGAATAGACTGGATGTTATCCCAAGTAATCACAAAAAACGGTTTTTGCCAGGGCAAGTTTATGTCAAATGGGAAAATGCATTGGTGAATCTATAATGAATTTCAAATAAAAAATATTGACAATTAAAAGGTAGTTAAAAATGTTTATAATTTTAAACAGAAAGTTTTCTTTCTGCCCTTAATGTCTCGTTATGTTATGAGTTATCCCCAACCCATCTTCAGTTGGTGAACTAGGACCACCATTTCAACTAATCCAATGACTTCTAAATAGAAGATTGAAGCTTTTAAAAATAACTTTTCAATTATGATTTACGATATACGAAATAAATATGTAATGAGTTTTGTATCGAGTTATGTGCATAAACACTTTCAAAACCTCTAAAAGTGATCCCAAACATGCATATGACAATTTCACAAACTTTTAACCTGACATGATTACTTTATTTAGTTTCCTTTAATATCTCATCAGAAACTATTCAAACTTATTTAAAAAGTAAATATCAAATAAACATTATTATAATTCAATACAAAAAATTAATAAAATGGCAACATTCCGATACCCATCTACTAACGGGGACGCTCTACTCTCTTTAGGAAAGTTGCGTTTTTAAGGAGCAGATTTCCTGAAAATTTCTTCTCTCATTTTCTTTTCAGAATCCCATTTCCATCATTGGATATAAAAATGGACGGTTCAGATTTAATATTTTCAAAAACAATTATAATAGTTTTATAAATTAATTTTTTTTATAAATTTTGTTTGTATTAAAGGTATAAATTGTGTAGATCATGATTTAATAGTTTAATTTTATTTATTCATGTTTAAAATAATAGTTTTATAAAATATTAAATCTGGACCATTGGTTTTTTTAATCTGAGGGTGGAGATTAGATACTGAGAAGAAAATGAGAGAAGTAGAATCCATCAACACCCTGCTTGATTAATTCTCTATTAAAACCTAAAAACTGCTGCCAATAGCTTTGTAGTCTAACATTATGGAGGCTCCACCTTTAATTTAAAAAAAAAAAAACACACATACCGTTGACTACAAAGTACAAAAACATAACTTCTTTCTATGCACAAGCAGATCCTCAACAACATCCCTTCTTCCGAAATCTCGCTCCATCTATAAGATTATGAATAACGAACATCCACACAACACAATTGGCGAAATTGGCCTCCAATCCAGTCTAAGAAGCATACTACAATCGTTAAGACACAATTCCTTAACTAAAAGGACTCTTTTAACACTCACTATAACATCGTATCCTTTTATGAATTAAGTTTGGGATGACAATACACGGAATTCAATCACACCCGTTCAAATATGTCAAAACTTAACACGTTAAGATTGGCGCCAACAACCAAGAATAGGAACAGCTAATCGATGAGACACATTGAGGTCTTAGTAGTCTAACTATGAATGGTATCCAGACAATGCAAATAAGACTATAACCCCTACTAAGTGAATCGTAAACTAAGGGGAACAAATGGAATGACATGCAAAACCACGCACCATTGATTACAGTTGACCAAATTGGATGTTACTGGCATCGCACTGGATGATACCACCCAACATGTTTAAGAAACATTGAACGGAGCACAAGGTCAACGAAGGCAATTAATTACTCAATAAATTAACACACTATTGAATGAAATCTCGACCATCTATATCGAAGACAAAAAAAAAAAAACACTCCCGTTATAGAAGAAGCACCAATTTCTATGCCTCAACACAATCATATGCGAACTCAAGAGCAGTGATAATGAGTCAGATGAATAACCAGGTACACAATAATTTTAGAAGCAACATCAAAACATTTCTTCGAAGCAAGAAAAACTCGAGCCATCCAAATACTTGAATTGCTCATAATGAAAACAAGTCCCGCGATGATATATTATCCAGTTTTCACTTAGTAAGCGAAACAACCTAATAGATAAAATAGAAAAACAGATCTAATAAAATTTTTCACCGACTAATCAACATTTTGCATAATGTCCTCAGCAGTAAACTTGGTGCCCTTGACCTTGTCGGCGGCCGCACGTCCCTTGGCCTTGCGATCAAGCAAGGACTTGCGGTCCTTATCCAATCTCAGCTTTGAGATGACAACTTTCGAAGGGTGAACCCCAACATTCACGGTTGAACCATTTACCTTCTCACGAGTAATCCGCTCGATGTGAATGACCCATTTGCGGCGGTAGACCTGAACCACCTTTCCCTCACGACCTTTGTAGGTGCCGCGAACAACTTGAACCTCGTCGTCCTTGCGAACTGGCATGGACCGCACGTTGTATTTGGATCGAAGGTCGGTTGAAAGAGGCGCGCTCATCAGAATACGGCGAACGCTGGACGGCGCCGTGAAGTGCGCCTTCCTGTTCTTGCGACGAGAGCTGGAGACCCGTGGGTTATACTTCATTTTGGCTCTCGACGAAGGGTCTCTACCTGCGGCTTCCTTCTGGCTTCTGCTAGGTTCAGCAAGAAAACTTTTTAGGGTTTGTGAATTTATACATCGATGGCGTAAGTGAAGTAAGGGCTAACTTCGCGTATTTGCCTTTTGAGCTTGGACCGGGTTTTGTTATCTTAACAAAAGCAAGGCCCGATATTTTGAATATGGGCACGTGGCATGGGCAATGTAGGCCTAGCTTGACTGGGCCACAAGCTTACACAGAGCCCATTTTGGTTCCAGAAACTAATAGAGTACTATCTTTTTTCTTTTTCTTTTTCTTTTTGGATAATAAAGGCAAGCCGAAGCTTGAAAATGTAAAATAGGAACTAGATTATAGGACTCTAGCTCCTAATACAACAAGTAGAAAGATACTAAGAGTTACATGATTGCTTATCCTTCAAAACTATATCCAGGCAACCAATGTTGTTAAAATCGAGATCCTATACAAGATCGGGAGGGGGTGTGAAGATCGTAAATCGCGGGATCGACACGGATCGTAAGATCCTATTATCTAAGATATAAAGTTATATTCGATTATATATATGCATGTAAAATAACTAACATCAATTATAAAACTCATAAACATAATATAAAAGTAACAATAACAATATTAATATCAGAAAGCAAAGGTTATGCAATCGAATAGCACATAGTAATTTTCAATGAAAAATAAATTAAATATTTTGACTGGCATACTTATAAATAAAAAATAAAGTACCCATACCAAACAAAAGTTAAAAAAGTAAAAAAACAAAAAACAAAAAAAAAAAACCAGCCAAACCAAGTCATTTCATTATCTTATTCTTTCTTTTTTTTGTCAATAATTTCATTATTTTATTCATTAACTAAACAAATTTTTTTTTCCGTTTTCCTTTTGCTTGGAAGAGAACAGTACGAAGACTCCTTTAGTATTAAAAGTTAAAATAAAAAAGAAAAATAGTGAAGAATTCAGAGTATCCACAGTGGCCACAATAGTATGTGGCATTCACATTATGACTATTTCTTTAATAGCCTCCATTGGTAATCAAAATTTGTCCTCTTCTCTTAAAATATACAAAAACGTATGTACAATGCTTCAGCCATTAATTAAGACCAGCAAATAAGTTTTCTAATGGCCCACACCAACCATTAAAAGTTAAAACAAAGCCAAAAATTTCATCGACTATTTGACTATTCTCCAGCTCTCCTGTCGTCCTCCTAAGTCCTAACTCCTAACAGCTAACACTCAGCGGCCATTGAAAAAAATTGTGGGTCGTGAATATTGAATCGTGATCTTACCTGAGAGTCAGAGACAGAGAGTAGAACTGTGGAAGTTCGTCTTCCTTGAGCCGTTGAGCGGTGGAGTTGCGGGGACTGGGGAGGGCTCGTGATCAAGTATTATCTCCGGTGGCGGCAAAGCTTCTGGAGTGAGGAAGAAAAGTCGTCGAAAGCAGCAACAGGTCTGAGGTCAGGGCTCCTAAATTCCAAAAATCTTAGGGTTCTGAAATTGTTTCGATTCAACTTTGGGTCTTGGCTGGTCATGGGTATTCCGTATTTGGCCTTTTTTTTTTCCTTTTTGATTTACAAAACGAAACAGGATCGTGCGATGCGTTTTTCTACGATTCCCCGTCGATCTTATCGTTCCAACTGAATCTGCGATTTCTGAGGCCATCTGGATCGTTTAGCTTCTGAACATCGCGATTTTGTGCGATCCAGCGATTTAAATCGCGATTTTCATAACATTGCAGGCAACATCTGGGGATAGTTGGAATCATGACCACATCAGCACCAATGGCAACACTATGGCCCATCTTGGCCATGTAATCAGCACAAGAGATGTTTTCTCTTGGAGTATGATGAAGCTCCACGTCCCAGTCTTGGAATAGAAGGTCTCTAGTCGCCCCAACAATCTCTTTAAGGGGATGATCAGTAGAGCAATCTCTCATAAGGGTATTGACAGCATCAAGAGAGTCAGAGTTTATAACGATTCTCTGGAGCCCCATCTGAAGACCAATTTGTAACCCTATCAAGATAGCATAAATTTCAGCTTCAATGACAGAAAGAAGACCAAGGGGTTTGCAAAAACCCATCAACCAATCCCCTTGAGTATTTCTTAATACTCCCCCACACGCTGCTTGATGTTGTTGGAGCACCGATCCGTCCACATCAATGCGGACTGTGTTTTCAGGAGGGGGTGTCCATGATTTCTCCTCTATCTTGTCCAGTTGGAAAATCTGGTGGTTTAGCTTTTCATTTGCTCTATTTTCCATGAGAAGGTAGTTGCACCGGTGTAGCATCTCCCTTGTTTCTGTGCTTTCCCCCTGAAATAGAAATTTACATCTGGTGGTCCAAAGAATCCAACACCCCAAGCTAAATATTCTTGTCCATGAGAAGTTCTGGAATCTCCCTTTACCAGGCTTGTGCCTGATATTCCAGTTAAGCCAAACCTGCAAGCTACCAGAAAAAAGCTGAGAAAAATAGTTAGGTTTTAAAATCATTTTCCACAAATTTCTAGCACGCTCACAATCACGAATTATGTGAATCACACTTTCCTCACTATTGCATTGAAAAGGACAACCATTATCGTTGGTAAGGCCCCTCCTGGCCCGAAGAGAGTTGGTGACAAGTCTCTCGTGGCCAACTAGCCACATAAAGTATTTAACTTTTTCGGGAAGTTGCCATTTCCACACATAGGCCCAGAAGTTGTTGTTACTAGCTGCTTCACCGTGTGAGAGATACTGGTACGCTGATTTGATAGAGAAACTCCCATCCTTTGCTGCTCTCCAAGTAAAGCAATCCGGGCAATTGCTGCATGGTGGATTTAGTTGTAAAATGATGTTTATAATATCCGGAGGTAGAACTCCAAGCCATCTGTGATAGTCCCATTGTCCATTTGACAGAAGATGATCCCTAATCGTCTCATCCTTGTTGACAGATGAGGAAATCGAATAAAGGATAAGATAGGTTGAGCAAGAGGAAGCCGAGGTCGATCCGAACTTGGTACCCTCCCGTTATTGACCTTTTACCAACACCACCGAGAAAACAATCCCAAACTTCAACAATCGCTTTCCAAGCAGATGAGGAGTTTCTCTTTCTGGAGATATTAGGAAGGTACAGGTTACCACAATTATATTTGGACCGCAAACATTGAACCCAGAGGGCATCTCTCTTTGTTAAGAGACTCCAGCATAGTTTCATAATAAATGCTTTGTTCTGGCGACGAAGATTTTTGAAACCCAGACCCCCTTGTTTCCTAGCTTGCTTTATTTTTTCCCAAGCAATAAGATGCATTTTCCTCACGCCTTCTTCCTGGGACCATAGGAAATTCTTGGAAATTCTCTCAATTTCTCTAATTGTACATATTGGAAGGAGAGATGATTGCATGCAGTGGCTAGGCAGGGAAGATAGTATAGACTTGATAAGAATTGAGCGTCCTGCGATAGTCAGAAATTTGCTTTTCCATGATGACAACTTTTTCCTGACTCTTTGCACAATAGGGTTATAGGTGGCCTGAGAAATTCTCTTGTGGATGATCGGAACCCCCAAATATTTTCCAAGGTCAGCAGTAATCCCAATCCCAAGGAGTTGACTCAACTCAAGAGCTTTGTTGAAGTTAACTTTTCTAGAGCATAATATTCGAGATTTGTCAAGGTTGATTCTATGCCCCGAGACTTCGCAAAAGCTTTGCATTACTTTCCAAACTTCAATCATTTGATTACTAGAAGCTTCTGTGAAAAGGAAGAGGTCATCGGCAAAGAACAGGTGAGAGATGTGAGGGCTACCTCGCTTGAAAAGAAAAGGTTTCCACCGATGCCCTTCACATTCAGCTTTAATTAAATGGCCCAGGCGCTCCATGCAAAGAACAAAAATATATGGGCTCAGGGGTCTAACTCCTCTAGATGGGGTAAAGCTCGGGCTTTCATCACCATTCCAGAAAATAGACATAAAGGTAGTAGAAATACAGGCCATAATGAGATCAATAAGGTTGTTCTCCAAGTTAAGACATTTAAGGGTATTTTTGATAAACCCCCAATCTAACCTGTCGAAAGCTTTTTCCATATCAATTTTGATTGCTACAAATCCTTTCTTCCTCCCGTTCAATCTCATGGAGTGGATAATTTCTTGAGCAATAAGAATATTATTACAGCTAGATCTATTAGCAATAAAACTACACTGCTCTTGACTAATAAGATGGGGCATGATCCCCTTTAGCCTGGTAGCAAGGAGCTTAGTAATGATTTTGAAGCTCACGTTGCAAAGGGAGATAGGACGAAATTCCTTCAACGTAGCTGGATTGTCAACCTTGGGAATAAGAACAACATTGGATTGATTTATGCTAGACAACTTTGAAGGATTGTTGAAGCATTCTTCAATGAAATCACATATTTTATCACCTATAACAGACCACTGAGATTGGAAAAAGTGAGCCTGAAGGCCATCACGACCCGGAGCTTTGAAAGCTCCAATGGCAAAGGCCGCATTTTTTATCTCGACTTTGTAGATAGTTCTTGATAGAAGGCGAAACATATTTTCGTCAATGGCGGGGAAATTGGAACACCACCCCTCAGGGTCCCTCACGATTACATCCCTGGTGTAGAGTTTCTTAAAGAAATCATGGGCCATCGATTTCAAAGTGGCATGATCTTCAATCCATTCCCCTTCATTGTTTTTTATGGCTCCAATCCTCTGTTTCTTCCTTTTAACCATGGTTGAGGCATGAAAAAACCTTGTATTTCTGTCACCTCCCTGAAGCCATTTACTTCTAGATTTTTGGAACCAGACAATTTCTTCCTGAGTTGCCACTTTATGGTATTCTTCGCATAGCTTTCTTTCAAGGCGAAATAAACCAGTTTGGATATTCATTTTCCTACTTTTGTCAATGCCTTCTAAGCGCCGCATCAACTGATGTTTCTTCTTGGTGAAATTTCCCACACGATTCTCATTCCACTCCAAAGCCGATTCTTTAAAGTTGTGAAGACCATCAGCCAATTATTCTCTCGCCAGGCTTTAGCGGTGATATCTTTGAAGTCATTCTCAAGGGACCAAGCAACCTTATAAGAGAAGGATTTTTGAAAACCTTTGCGTTGGAGAGAGGGATTAGAATTCACAACCACAATCCTATGATCAGATTTAAATTTCAGCTCATGACGAACGATGGAATTGGGTGAACAGATAAGCCAGTTGAGATTGGTGAAAACCCAATCCAATCTTTCCTTCAAGCCCTGTTTTTCCCAAGTAAACTTCTCCCCTTGAAAACTTGCTTCAATAAGCCCTGTATCATCGATACAATCCCTAAACTGATGCATTGAGGTCCATGAAGGGTCAACCCTCCCAATTTGTCCATTGGGGAAAGAAATGCATTAAAATCACCAAGGACTAACCAAGGAAGGGTAGAGCTATTGGCTAAAAGACGAAGGGAGTCCCATAACATGTGCCTGCCAATAGAGTTAGTTTCACCATAAACCACAGTGATAAGGCTTGAAAAATTATTTACCTGATTGTAGACTTGACAGTGGAGCATTTGGGTGGTAGAGGATAAATAGGTAATGTCAAAATTTTCCTTGTCCCACAAGAGCCAAATACCGCCAGAGAACCCACTAGATTCCACACAAATCCAGTGACTAAACCCAAGCTTACGACAAACAGTATCAGCTCTAGCCCTGCTAATCCGAGGCTCCAGAAGACAGAGAATATCAATATTATATTTTTTGACAATATCTTTAACAACTATGGGGAAAGTTCGATTACCGGCCTTCTACAATTCCTTGAGGCTATAATCTTTATTTTTTTCTTGACCTTGTACTCTGTCGTATAAATTCATGCAGCAATCATATCAAATATATATATATATATATATTCATGCAGCAATTTATGATCTTTTCTCTACTTTTTTACAATTTATCCAATATCTAATAATTTAAACTTTTTTACAATTTATCCTGTTGAAAGGGGATCATATCTCATCTCTTACTAAATATTAATTTTTGCATTTTTTAAAATTTTGTATTGATTATTTTATTAAAATGAACAAATAATTGTCTAAAAAAGAAAAAGAAAAAGAAAAAATGGATTGGAAAGAAAACGGGAATTGCCATTATCAGCCGCCGCACAAGCACGGCGGTGAAAGGCGAATCTTGGACAATTTTTGAGGCGGCTGTGAGAGCCCAGACCTTAAGAAATATCGAACTGCTTCGCTCTGAAGGTCACATAAACAACAGAACCCGAATTCGCTGGATTTATCTTTACTTGTTTTTCTGCAAAGGAAGTAACTCTATCGGGGCAGTGAATCAAACCCTATTCTGAAGCTATCCTGGAGGCGGCACGATGGGGAAGAAGCAGCATAGCAAGGATCGGATGTTTATCACTAAAACAGAGTGGGCGACGGAATGGGGAGGAGCCAAATCCAAAGAAAATCGTACCCCTTTTAAACGACTTCCTTTCTATTGCTGCGCGTACGTACTTTCTCTATTCACATTCCGATATTTGAAATCGGCTGTCTCTCACTGATGTTATCGTTGAATTTGAAATTTATAATATGTACTCTTCTTGGGTTCAGGCTTACATTTACGCCGTTTGAGTATCCGGTGTGCACAGCTGATGGGAGCGTTTTTGATGTTATGTGGGTACCTTTACTTTCCATCGCGTCACAATTTTGAGTTTTCCCAGTCGATTTATGCTCAGGTGCTGTTTAAATTTTTTATTTAATTAACAGTGCTTTCGCAATTCGATTGTAGGAATATTACCCCGTATGTGATCAAATATGGAAAGCATCCCGTCACCGGAGCTCCGCTTAAGCAGGACGACCTCATTCCACTAACTTTCCACAAGAATTCAGATGGTAATTACTGATTTTGATTACACTAATTTTGGACTTTAATACACTCTGCTTCTCCTCTAACCAGCATTTATCTCCACTGCATGTTTTTGAATGGCTTATCTGGAACAGCTGAGATATGTTGTTGGTAATGGTAACTATATCAGAAATCTTGGTGATTATTATTGCAAGTCTGGATAACTTAGTTTCTAAGTTCTTGTTGTTTTTTACACGTTGACACCTACGGGATATTGGTCTGGTGAATAGAATGTATTGAAAGCTTTAAACTGTTGAAACCTATAATGAAACTAAAAGAACAAAATATTCGCACGTTGTTTTGAATTGTGTGGAGAGTATTTCTGTGACATTGTTATTTTTGCATGTTATAAGATTTTTCCCTCCATCCCAGCCCTGTGGATTGAAGGTTAGGCACTGAGGGTTGGTATGGTTTTCCTGAAATTACTTCCTCTAACCCTTCTCCTTTATTTTGCAGGGGAATATCAGTGCCCTGTGCTAAACAAAGTTTTCACTGAATTCACACATATTGTAGCGGTAAAGACCACAGGAAATGTTTTCTGCTATGAGGTTTGTGTTATCCAGGATTAGTAGTGTTAAATATACCAATTTTATTTGTCTCTATGTTGTGTATATGTGATATGTGAATTCTCGAAAACAGGCCATTAAAGAATTAAACATTAAGACCAAAAACTGGAAAGAGCTCCTGACTGACGAGCCATTCACTAAGGATGACCTCATAACTATTCAGGCAAGTGTTACCTTTGGATGAAGATGGTTTCTCTAATTTTTTGTTGGGTTGGCATTGATATCAAGCTGATATTCACGTGTATACTCTATGCAGAATCCTAATGCACTTGACAGCAAGGTTCTTCTGGATTTTGATCATATTAAAAATAATTTGAAAGTCGATGATGAAGGTGTGCAATGTCTTGCAGCTTCATCTTTTGTCAGCTATAATTCCGTCCTTTTATTTATTTATTGTTTATGTTGTTGTCTTGATGATATTGTTGATTCTATTCATGCTTGTATCGGCTATGATATCTCTGGTCTTCTTTTCTCAGAACTAAACAAAATGGGTTCAGATCCAACCTATAATATAAATGTGTCTGGAGATATCAAACAAATGCTTCAGGAGCTTGGGACTGAGAGAGCAAAGGAAACTGCCATACTTGGGGGAGGTGGGAGCAAGGCACAAAAGGAAAGGGCTGCTGCACTTACTGCCATATTAGCTGCAAGGTCACGTCTGAAGGAGGATTCCAAGTCAAGTGGTGATGCTGAAGCTCCTCAGGGATTTAGTATAGTAGATGCTGCTTCTGCTTCAGTGCATGGAAGAAGCGCAGCTGCTGCTAAAGCCTCATCAAGTGATAAAACTGCTGCCAGGATAGCTATGCACTTGGCTGGTGAGAGGGCTCCATTAAATGGGAAGCTGGTGAGTTTCACATATTTCATCTTCATCTTGCTTGGTTTAGTATAATATGTATTTTGAGCTTTTGTGCATTGAGGGATTGATTTGAATTCTTTTGCGTAAATATGAAGAGTTCCAGTGACCACTTTTCTTTGTCGTACTTGTTTTGTTAGTAGTTTTTCCATCCATGTCAATTGAATTCCATATCCATGTTTTCTGGTACACTTGACCTGGGTTGTTCATATGGATGCTGGATGCATTCAACAACTTCAAAGTTTTAATGAAAGTTCTACATTTCAGGTAAAAAGCCGATTCACGACTGGCGCTGCTTCACGATCCTTTACTTCGACATCTTTTGATCCAGTAACAGAAAATGAATATGAATATGTAAAAGTGGAGAAAAATCCGAAGAAGAAAGGATATGTACAACTGCATACAACTCATGGTGATTTGAACATTGAACTGCACTGTGATATAGCACCCAGGACATGTGAGAACTTTATCACACTTTGTGAGCGTGGATATTATAATGGAGTTGCATTTCATAGGAATATAAGGTATAGTGACCCTTTTCCTATGAACTTAATCCCCCCAAAAAAAAAAAAAAAATCTAATTATCATTCACATTTGTAGATCCTAATGCATATTTCTTCAGGAATTTCATGATACAAGGCGGTGATCCTACCGGGACTGGGAGAGGAGGTGAATCGATATGGGGAAAACCATTTAAAGATGAAGTTAACTCCAAATTACTTCATTCTGGTAGGGGTGTCGTTAGCATGGCAAATAGTGGTCCGCACACCAATGGCTCCCAGTTTTTCATCCTGTACAAATCTGCAAATCATTTAAACTATAAACACACAGTTTTTGGCGGAGTGGTTGGTGGCTTGACAGCATTGGCAGTCATGGAAAAGGTTCCTGTTGATGACGATGACCGACCTCTGGTAAGTCAAGATTTATCTTCATTTTCACTGTTTGTGTTGGTGTCAATAGACTTTTCCCCCTTTTGTTTGTTTAATTTTTCTCAAATGCATCAAGTTTCAAATTGAGTAATGAAAAATATACCATCACACAAACACAATGGGGTTCTGCTCTATGAGAAGATTCTTCTGCTATATGTGTTCATAAAATTTTTATTCTGAGTTCTGCATATCATGCATAACTTGAGTGATTGCAGGAGATTAGGCTTCCATTTGCAAGGTTGAGGTTTAGGATATATTGAGCTTTTTTTGGGCCTTGCTGTGCAACAGGAGCTTGCTGTCCATTGAATGGTGGCAAGGTTTTCTTGATTTGAAGAGTTCATATATTTATTCATGCTGAGACAATTGGTAGCTAAAAAAATTCCATGATTTTACTATGCTACGCCTTACACCTTGTTACATTTTATTTATCTTTTGTCTTGTAGGAGGAAATCAAGATAACTAGTGTCACAGTTTTTGTCAATCCCTACACAGAACCGGATGAGGAAGACCAGGAGAAGGCTGATGAGAAGAATGTGGAGGATGAAGATAAGGTTTGTTTCATACTCTTTAGTGCATTTCTTATTGGATATTTTTACTCCTGCAGTTTTTTATTGATTATTTTTGTTCCATTCTTTTGGTTTATTGTTCAGGATAAGGTTGGGTCATGGTATAGTAATCCTGGTGCCGGAACATCTGAATCTGGAGGAGGTGGCGGTGGTGTTGGCAAGTACTTGAAAGCCAGGAATGGTCAAGATTCTGCTACTGCTAACAATAGCACATCAGTTGTAGGAAAGAAAAGAAAAGTGGGAGTTGCCAGTGGTGAGTTTAAAGACTTTTCAGCATGGTGAGATTCCCAATCTTGTACCATTACCAGATGTTAAAAATTATTGTAGGCTTTTTGTAGCATTTATTTGAGGGGGAAACACATAACAGTGGGAGCATTTTTGCACTCCTCGTTTTTCTGATAGGATCTGTACAATAATAAGTGTATTCAGTGACAGTATATTGGTTACAACTTGCAAAAACAATCATTTTATCCCGAGCACCTTCTCCTTTCCTCTGAACTGAAAATGACAAGTTTCAATCATGTCCTGTTGCTGCTATGTCAGAATTATATAACGCGCTTCTGGGTGTAATTTGTTTGTCCTAACAAACAGTAGTATAATCTTCACTTTCTGAGGATCGAATTGGCTCTTCTATATCTGTTGAATTGTCTGACATGAATGCTGGATTCAGCAAAAGTTGCCTTTGACTACGAGCCTCCTAAACGGATTTTGATTTGTTTGCATTTGGCTGAATGCTTCTCTCCTTTACTATTTTACTTCGACTTTTGTTTTTGGCAACAAGTCAAGAGAAACATAAATTAGGCATCGGAATGAGGGATAGAGATTTCATGAGTTAGGATAGGTCTTGCAGTTGCAATGATTGATTTTAGGGCTAAACGGAGGAAGAGACAAAGAGGGAAGGTAAGGAGAATATTGGTCGGGCTAACTTCCTAAATCTTGCCCCTTTTCTGCAACATTCACTCAGCTTCAGATCCGACGAGTTCAATGAATTAAATTCCTGGTCCGCTCAGTTTTTTGTCTTTTCAAGAGATGAAATATCAGATAGAACGTGTTTTATTCAAAACAAACCAGTCAATCAGGCATACGCATGATGTTCCCTATTTGATGTTCCTTAATATTAATAATACTTTATCTTAAATTTACCCTCATTGGTTTTAATCATCATGTTTTAGTTCTTTAAAGGATAAAATGATTATGATTGTTATTAAATTATAAGGATTAATGTTTTCAATGGAATAAAACTTGAAAGGTCAAAACTAACACACCAGGAGGACCAACTTAATAGACTAAAGATTTTTTTTCCAACTACCAAAAGATTTCATTAACCACTGTAACAATACTTGCAATAAATGGCTCTGGTTTGTCGTAGGCCCAGCTTTAACAAAAGAACACATGGTCGGTTCTTATTAAATTATAAAGATTAATATTTTAAACGGAATAAAATTTAAGGGCTAAAACCAACAAAACAAAAGGACCAACTTGATGGATTAAAGATTTTTTTTTTCCAACCACCAAAAGATTGTATGAGCAACTATAACAATACTTTTTTTTTTTTGGTATCCCATTTGATTCATCAGAATTTTTGATTCTGACTAATCCGGATTCGGGTTCTGTAGTGGCAAAGACAATCCTTCCAACCGTGATAGCTCCATATTAGGCGGATTACAAGTGCGTTACCGCAGCTCGAACCCTAGACCTCTTAAGGGAATCCAACCCTACATTCTGCTGGACTAACCACCTGTTGGTAATGATAACAATACTTGTAACAAACATAGGGACGACTCTGGTGTGTCGTAGGCCCAGCTTTAACATAAGAACACATGGTCGTTTTCATTCGTTGATTGAAGAGCAAAATTGATCAAATGCCGAGTGATATTGTAAAAGTTTTGGAAATAAGCAGGACTTAATAATAATGATGGTTGCTGAAACTAAACTCTCAAGACGTGGTCAATCTCTGGGGCCGATCTCCAAACTCCAAAAGGAAGCATAATTTACAATTGAGGGCGGTGACATTTCAACTAATATCCCATCTTCCTATGGCTTTCAATACTAGTATAAATTAAAATAAAGTAGCCCTCGCCTGATTGAAGCAAAAGAAGAAGGGAATATTAATTTTATAGAAATCCAGCCGTGAACGTCACATGTCCCACATGCCTTCTTTATTTAATTGACATCATAGAAAAAGGTATTAAACTTTTAATATTTGTAGTTTAAATCTTCAACCGTATGATAATGGATATCCTTTCAGCCTTCACTCAAACCTGAACCTCACAATCAAATACAATTTGAAAGGAAAAAAAGCACTGAACCTTTCTGGAAGATAAGCATCATGGATCCAAATATAGATAATGAACTTGTGTCATTTTGCTTGAGATTATTGGCTAAGGAGAATGAGATACCTTGAAACCTCAAGACACAAGACCAGAAGGTCAAGCATCTGAATTGTTCCTATAGCTGAAGCTGCATGAAGAGAAATAAAAAATGAAAAATTAAACCTTGAAGGTTTCCAAGCAAGAGATCCCAAATAATAATTAATCAAAAAAGCAGCAGACACAGGGACATACCGAAGGCCCCTCCGACCAAACAATAATAAGTGAGGGTAACGTGGATAAGTATTTAACAAATTGCAATTTGCGACAAAGCACGTAGACTAAGGTAGACAGAAGTAGACGAATGAAAAATATGAAGCAGAGAGTGCATACAGATATATGGCTACTATATATATATTATATGCAATTATGCATGCTTGAATGAGAAAGGATATATGTAATGGAAGGTAGAGTTGGGTTAGGATTTAAATGGGTCTTATGAACCATGAAACGAGGGTGGGAATAAAGAGAAGAAAAGGCATGCCCTATAAGCTGGAAAAGAGAACACATTGGTAAAGCAAGTGAACATTATGTTATGGCAGATAAATATATATATGTAGTGGTAGTAGTATAGAAAAGGCAAAAAGTTACTTCTTTTGTGATGCGTTTGAGGGGTTATATGATAGATTCTGTAGATAAATATATGTAGTGGGTTTGATCATCATTGTTATCATTCCACGCCAATGCCTTTACTCTCTCGAGACTCATTTCACAGTCTCGCACGCCTGCGCCCACTCACTCATTCATTTTCCCTTCTTTTATATATTTCTCTCCCCCCAAAGCTAATCCACTCACAAATTTGGTTTCTCTCTCTCTCTCTAGCTTCCTCACTTTTTCTTTCGTATTTTTCATCTTTTGTCAGGTCAGGCACAAGCACAATCCTACGAGGCCATGAACTTAAAGTTTTTTACTTTTTTTGTTTCTCTCTCATCCCATTCCCAGTCAATGTCTCTCCACAAAAGAATATCCCAGAAAAGCAACAACCCCGGCCCCACCTTTTCTCCTTCCTCATCGGTTCCACAAAAAGGAATATAGCTATAGATGTAACCCAAATAGACTTGGAACCATGTCCACACTTATTGAAAGATTGACCCTTTATTGTTCTAACTACATTCCAAAATGGACCCAATTCCCTGTAGTAATCATTCCCCACCCAATTCCCAGTGTTAAAAACAACACTAAAGCTCGTTTGCTTCTGTGGAGAGACGCAAGCAATAAGCTGTTATAGTTTATTTGAATGCGGGTCTCTCTCTGTTTTTTGTGGATTAGATGATGGATACATTGTTCAGGCTAGTCAATTTTCAACAACCTGATCAATCCCTCAACTCCACCACCAGCCTCACTTCTAGCGGCTCCAAATCTTCAACACCCCAAAACTTCTACCCCCCATCACAACATCAACAACAACACCAAGAATGCTTCAACCTTTTCATGGATAATGAAGAAGACTTGTCCTCGTCTTCTTCCAAGCACTACTATAATCCCTGTCACCCCCATCACCACCCTCCTTCCTCCACCACCACCCCCACCCCCACCGCCGATTTCTCCTTCTCCCCCACCACCGCTGACTTCAACTTGGAACTCTCCGGCAACGACAAGTGGGACTCCGATCTCCTCCTCGAAACAGCTCGCGCCATCGCCGACAAAAACAGCCCTCGTATCCAACAACTCATGTGGATGCTCAATGAACTAACTTCCCCTTATGGTGACACTCATCAAAAACTCGCCTTTTACTTCCTCCAGGCCTTGTTCGCTCGCATGACTGACTCTGGCCTCCGTACGTACCGTACCTTAACCACCGCGTCTGACAAAAACTGCTCTTTTGAATCAACCAGAAAAACCGTCTTGAAGTTCCAAGAGGTAAGCCCTTGGACTACCTTCGGTCACGTCGCTTCCAATGGAGCCATATTAGAAGCCCTCGAATCAGAGCCTAAATTACACATACTCGATTTCAGCAACACATATTGCACCCAATGGCCTACCTTTTTAGAGTCCCTAGCCACCCGGACTGACGACGCCCCTCACCTCCGTTTAACCACCGTCCTCACCAACCGACCCGGCGCTTCCGACGCGGCGGTTCAAAAAGTCATGAAGGAAATAGGTGCTAGGATGGAGAAATTCGCGCGTCTCATGGGTGTGCCATTCAAATTCAACGTCATCCACCATAACGGTGATCTTTCAGAGTTGAAATTTTCGGAATTAGATATTAAAGATGACGAGGCTTTAGCTGTAAACTGTGTGAACACTTTGCATTCTGTCTCGGTCGTTGGTAATAACGGTACTAATCATCGTGACGCGTTGATATCGTCGTTTCGGAGGTTACAACCTAGGATAGTTACGATAGTGGAAGAAGAAGCTGATCTTGATGTTGGGTATGATGGTTTTGAATTTGTGAATGGATTTGAAGAATGCTTGAGGTGGTTTAGGGTTTATTTTGAGGCGTTGGAGGAGAGTTTTCCGAAGACGAGTAACGAAAGGCTTATTCTTGAGAGGGAGGCCGGACGATCGTTGGTTGACTTGGTGGCGTGTGATCCGTCGGTGTCGGTGGAGCGGCGGGAGAGGGCGGGACGGTGGTCGCAGCGTATGCATGGGGTTGGGTTCAATGCGGCGTCGTTTAGTGACGAGGTATGTGATGATGTGAGGGCGCTGCTGAGAAGATACAGGGAGGGGTGGTCAATGACACAGTGTTCCTCACACGCCGGAATATTCTTGTCGTGGAAGGAGCAGCCGGTGGTGTGGGCCAGTGCCTGGAGGCCTTGACGACATGATGCCATGAGCATGATGTGTTCGCACGTGATCTCCGTTTTTTTGGCACGTGCGTGGGGGGCCTAAATGAGAGTCTCTCAGCAATATGTGTTTTCTTTCTATATTTTTTTTATTTGAATTTCTTAGGGTAGGAAAGACATATGGATTGAGGAGGGATATGGGGAGGAACACGCTTGTATTAAAAATATGGAAATTGGAAAGGAATGAAGCACATTGATTTTCTTTATTCTTGTTGATGAACTTTTTTGTGTTTTTTTGGATTAGTATGGATTGAATATGGGTGAAAATTAAGTTGTAATTACTAACTAGTCACTCCCTCCAACCCTGATTTTGCTTTTAAGTAAATAGTTAAGATTTGTCCGGTACATTAAAGCATTTTTCTAAATGTATCCAATAATGCTTTAATTTAAAGTATTTTACGGTGCACTCATAACCGTGGAGTATTTTTTTCAAGGCGTCCCTAAAGTATTTTTGTAAAACAATTTTGCACTTAACAATTTAAATTAGGGATTTTCAAAGTATTTTGGTTTTGGTCGTCCCATCTCGGTTGCTCCGAACACAAATGAAAAGATAACTTAATTTAATTATAATGTAAAAATAAAGTAGGACTAGGATAAACGACTAGGACATATTGAGATTGGGACGGGATCCTGGATTACCTTTGAGATCCTGGTCCTGCTTTTTTTTTTACCTTATAAATTAAGTTATCTTTTCATTCTTATATTTTTTACCTATAAATTAAGTTATCATTTGATAAGATGTGTATCACATCTTTAATTGGGGTTAAATAGTATATATTGTAATATTAATCCTAACTATATAATTTATAAAGATAATAACGAAAATGATGGTGGTGGTGATAAAATGATATTCTTCAATTCTAAATCAATTTTTGTAACTATTATGTCTTTGTTAATTATTAAATGTTCACTTTAAACAATAGAATATGAAGAATTTAGTTAATATAACACTATTGTATTTTTTTTTTTTTAAAACGGGGATTTCCTGGTCTCGTCTCGGGACTACAAGGACCGGGACACAATTTGCATAATTTCAATCCCGTCTTGGGTTTTGAACACCCCTAGTTTGAACGATTTAGGATGTTGGATACATACACCTACAAAAATACGGAGTGTTAGATGCATCAAAAAAATAGTTTATGATACTAAACACACACGAAAAAATAAAAATTACTTTAGGGTGTTAAGTGCACCAGAAAAATACTCCAAAGTGATTATGCACGGACAAAATACTTTATGACATTGGATGTAACTAAAAAAAAAATAGTTAGATATGAAATCAATGGAAGTTCAAATGTTGTTACAACTATAAACGGATGGAACAGCAAAACTTTTCATTCTTGGAAGTTATGTTCTATTGATTGATTCATTTCTCTTTACCATGTTGTTATTGAGACATACCAAGTATTGAATCAATACGGTTTTATATGGGTTCATTCATATTATGATTAGTATAACTAATTGTCTATGCACATAACATTCAATTATTTTAAAAATGGAGTAGCTTAGCTGAAGAAAACAATTCTATTTTTTGTGCTAACTGATACTAGTTCAAATATACTAATATAGTATGGTGCTGGTCCAAATCTGACCTGAGAAGAGTTTGCATAAATAATAGCCAATCGCTAAGACGAATCATAATCATATTTTATGTGATCGCCTTGCATTTTTCACAATATTTAAGGTCTTGGTTTAGTTGTTGGACTTGGTCGACCGTACCTGTTCTTAATTTCTCTTGACAAATGGATCAAAAGAGCAATTGGGTTTGGTATTTGGTGTGAAAGGATGATATCAGCTAAAAGCAGATTAAGATTTAATTATGAATAAGAAACTAGTTGGTCATTACATATCAGCTAAAGGTCATCATCATGTTGTTTCTGGACCATATAGAATCATAGGGCGGCCACGGTGAGTTGTGTGTGGGGGAATCTCATGTAAAGGCGTAACAGTCATAGTGGCTTAAGGAATTTAGTGGCCTCCACGTACACAGACACGCTGTTTTGAAATATAAGTCTCTGTTTTTTTTATTGATATCTATCGTTCCTCCCAAGTCTTTCATCTTCATATTTGACAGAGATAACAGCTTTATGCTCTTTTATGACCCCACAAACCCTGAACTCTTTCTTTCTTTCATGGAGGGATCATCAATCATCAAGAGTAAGTTTTTGAAGAATTACTGAAAGGTTACAAGCTAAGGAGGAGATTTAGGGGCAGTTTGATTTTGTTTTTAAAAACAATAAAATCTGTTTGCTGAATTGTTTTCAAAAATAGAAAAACAAAAACAGTTTTTAGTTATTTTTTATTTGTTGAGGCTGCCATTTATTTACTATCGTCACTACATTATCAGTAACGACCACCACCATGCCACTTCAAAAACATATTTTTCAAAACAACTATTCAAACAGATTTTTTTTTTTTGGTTTTAATTTTAAAACTTGTTTTATAAATATGCTTATGAGAATGAAAAATAGAGAATAGAATCAAACAAGCCCTTAATCATTCAAAAAGTGTGAAATTAACTTAGGAGCATGTCATGCATGACAACTTTCATTGCAAGAAATGATATGTTTATGTTGCTTACTTGTTATTAAGATTTTTTGCTATGGAAATAACCATTTGATAACGCTAGGTATCTGTAAGTCTTTTTATGAGCAATTCCAATCTAAAAGTTATAAAAAAATGACCAAATTCATCTTAACCATTAAAAAATTAACGTTGACCGTTAATAATTGATATTGACTGTTAATATTTTCAATGACAATGGACAAAATTGCTACTTTTTCATTATTTCTAGAATAAAATTGTTGCTAAAAAAAGTTTCTGCTATATACTTAGCCTAAATGAGTAGTCCCTTTGAAGACAAAATTGCAGCTCAAGCCTTTTTGGTTATTTTCCTCTTCCTTAGGACCTAGTAATTCTCCCTAATTTTTGCCCTTGAAAACCAATAATGTATTCCTATTAAAATAAAAGCTATAAAGGGGGAAACAATATTTTTAAGTAATTAAACAATGGAAATTGAAAAGGAAATATTGTAAGCAGTCGGTTCATCTCTTAAGTTTTGCATTTCTTGAACTGCTCCACTTTTACATACCCACTCTTCACCCCTTTGCATATATTCTTCTTTTTCACTTTCCCATTCGGATTATAAAATAATGCTTGTTGCTTTCGTTGAGTATTATTTAAGGGACTTTGATGGTGGCCCATGCCTTCTTCTGCACGTTTAAGCTCTGAAATTATTTTCTATTACACTGACAACGACCAGCTGATCCCTTTGTTTTAATGGGACCAGGTTCGACTGTATAATTTCCTGCCACAGTACCTCAGGATTCTTGTCAATGTCTTGGTTTCTTTTGGTTCCGAAAACTCTTTACTTCACAGAAAAATTAACCGAGACGAAACAGGTGGCAGAGAAAAAGCAAATAAATAATAGAGAAAAAAGCACGACTGAACTTACAAATGGAATTGATGTTTGACCCCGCGTTCTCCTCTTCCCTCTGATTGTTTAGGCCAACAGAAGATCAATAAAGATTTTGTAGATGGTCTTCATTAATGGTTTAAAACTAGATAGCTGATTGTTTAGTCTATTGCAGTTTAAAACAAATAAGGAAACACAATTGAAGAGACTAACAAGTAACAACCATAAAAGAATGAAGTTGTTGACTCGTATGGAATACGTGTAAATTTTACTCTTCTCATCATTGTCTGTAATTTGCCACTGTTACATTTTTATGATCGTGAGAGAAGTCTATGGGCTTAATGATGTGTTTATATCAATTCTCATGCAAAACAGCTTAATTTCTCCATGTGGGTCACTTTTGGGGTCGTTCGTCCTTTCAAGTTGTCCAGAAAGCTCGACAGGTCGCAGTTTCCTTCCCCACTTTACCGACCAGAAGAGCACCAGTAATGGAATCATTGGTTTGAAGTGGGATTCCAAGTCAGCTGCTTTTGAGATTCTGGGAAGATTTACTTTGTGAAGAGCACAAGATGACAAAAATTTGAAAGTTTCAATGACTCTTAGTATATCACTCTGATCCTATTTATAAGTCCATTTTAACTAAATCATTCGTATCGTTAGCTCAATGATTATGAGGGTAAATTTTTAACTTTGCCTTCATTTATAAATGAGTATCTTTTCACTTTCTTTTCTCTTTATTTTTATTGGTACAATTAATATGGACAAAATTGTCACAATCTCATTTATCATCTTGAAACTGGACTTATAAATATGACCAATTTTTTTGGTCAAAAGGGATTTATAAATAGGATCGGTAGCATTTCTAAAGGGGCATGTGGAACAATTTCAGATAGTGTAGCTCATAAAAGTGATGGGAAAAACGCCAATACTCACGTGAATGAATCATTTATACGTATACACACGACATCCTGATATAACTGATACACAATGCTGGCTTATTAGCAAAACTCTCCAGAGCAGACTACTCCATATGAATATATCTCAGACTAACACTGCCAACTTCCCAAAAGGAAACTGTCAGCCCACAGCAGGTTCTTCCTATATCCCAACATCTGCTGTGAGTGAGGCTTTAAGCAAGTGAATGGCAATGAAACTCAGCTGATAGATTCACTGAGCTTTCATATACGATCAAAGATATACAAAGAGGGAAAAAAAATTTATCTTAAACCCAACCCACCCGAGACAGTCTCCATTTTCTATGCCAATAGATAGAAACTCTTGACCACAATGGGAATTCAAAATTAAACTCCAGAGGCCTATCAGCAGGTCCTGCCACAATCAAAGGCAACCACACATATCTCGAGTCCCTTAAGTCAGCTGAATTCCATCGATCAGCCATGAAAATGAATGATACACAATGCTGGCTTATTAGCAAAACTCTCCACAGCAGACAACTCGATATGAATAAATCTCAGACATCCTGATATACACAATGCTGGCTTATTAGCAAAACTCTCCCCAGCAGACAACTCCATATGAATATATCTCAGACTAACACTGCCAACTTCCCAAAAGGAAACTGTCAGCCCACAGCAGGTTCTTCCTATATCCCAACATCTGCTGTGAGTGAGGCTTTAAGCAAGTGAATGGCAATGAAACTCAGCTGATAGATTCACTGAGACTTCATATACGATCAAAGATATACAAAGAGGGGAAACAAATCTATCTAAACCCAACCCACCCGAGACAGTCTCCATTTTCTATGCCAATAGATAGAAACTCTTGACCACAATGGGAATTCAAAATTGAACTCCAGAGGCCTATCAGCAGGTCCTGCCACAATCAAAGGCAACCACACATATCTCGAGTCCCTTAAGTCAGCTGAATTCCATCGATCAGCCATGAAAATGAACGAACCTGGGAGTCCAGGAAGAGGAAAAATAAAAGTGCTCTGAGAAAAGAAGGTTGTTTGTTGGAACACTTTGTTTCCTCCAATGCATGGATTTCCCAATGTCTCCCAAGGCCCCAGGATTGACTCAGCTGCATGAGCCAGTGCCTCATTTGGAGCCCATCCAGTGCAGCCTGATGTAATCATGTAATATGTACCACGGTGCTTGAACAGGGCTGGTGCTTCCCTGCGCTGTCCAACAAAAATCCTTCTCATAACAGATGTCACATTGAGATAATCTTCAGTAAGGGGTCCTATGTGCAGTTCGCTATTGTCCTCAGAGGAATATATTAGATACGCCACTCCATCATCATCCTTGAAAATGGTCATATCCCTGCTTTCACACCCATGAGGTCTTTGGCAACCAAGATAATCAAAAGGACCATCAGGAGCATCACTGATTGCTACACCAACAGCTGCCTTGGTATAGTTGGCATCATCAATATGCATCCACATCACATATTTTCTGGTCTTCTCATTGTAAATCACTTTTGGCCTTTCAAGTACATTGGACTTGTGAAGATCATGGGTTTCATTTGTTTCCTGGGCTGCCAGGACGATTCCCTCATTTTTCCAAGTCCACAAATCCTTGGATGAATAGCAGCCAACTCCTATAATGTCCACCTGATGGAGAAAGTGATGTAGATTAATGTAATATTTGTCACAAAGGTATGCAGCTTAGTAAATACAATATTGATTGAAAAACGTGTTCTCTTGACAGCAACAGAAAGATAAAGCTATAGTAGCGCAAAATAGTGTCATCATATTAAAAGAATATCAGGACTATAATTAAACAGTTTTGAAAATAGTTGCTTCATTCACAACAGTAACTGAGAAAATTTAATTTTATCAAGAACAAGTTCACTTGAAATTCATGAAGTAGAGGGAGAAAAGGGAAAAGCGCATATAATATAATACTATTAGGGGAGTGTATTAAGTGAGAAGAGAGTTCTTATATAAAAGGTGAGAAGAGGAAATAATCGCCCTTGTCATTAGACTACAAAGCAGTTATCAAAATTAAGAATTGTCATAAATGTGTTTCCAAATTTTCAACGAATGATTCTTGCATCAATAATTATCATTGGTTTGTGATTTAATGCTGATTAATTATACTTATCACATCTCACCTAGATCATTCATTTCCCCTGATAGAACCCCGTAATATTGGTGCTTTAGAATATCTCTAAAAGTTATACCTACTTAGACATGAAATCATGACATTGCATGCCAACTCAATTGCATTACCATTTTAGCTCGTGTCAAATAAAAGATAATAAATTTGATCAATTTATTTAAGTTATTGAAAAAGTTCCCGTGACCTCTGCAACCACCTAAAGCCCTACCCACAGGTTGAGATAACAGACCACCAAGTGGAAAGCTAACAATGATCTTTCCCTTTTATCATTTTTTTGGTACAATGGCATTTCAAGATTTTCTCCAACTTATGTAAAGCTTGAATAGTTTAAAGAGTTCAAGTGACCAATTTTTCTAGGGATTATCAAAATGCCAGAAGTAGTGGTTTCTTGGAAGTAAAGACTTCCTTTTAGTATTATGATAGGAAATCATAATAAGTGGACTTAGAACCTTAGATTGGAGATAAGAAATTTACACAATATCAGTTGTTCAAGAAAGTCCATTGTTCGTGGAATAGTGCCAAGTCATTGAGCCTTAAACTAAGTATACGGTAAGATCCTGATTATGTGATTAAATCTGGAATCAAACGGGAAATAGAATTACTCTATTTTAAAGAAAAACAAGTATCTCACTAACTCTTTAAGAATAGCCCAGGAGAATCTCCAATATCAATTTACTCTTTGAATATTCAATGCTTTATTCAATAGGCGAAAAACCAATAAATAGACGTAGCTTATAGAGAGAGACTCTAATTCAAATAGGTAACTACCCCTGATTCTAACAACTAACCCCTAGTATTGTGGATATTCCACTTATTTCTCAACTACTCAAAACTAATACTTAAAACAAATAATAAATAATTCCTAATTCATCCTAAGACATTTATTTTTCCTAGAATAAATCAAACCATAACGATTTGGGATACTATAAGTATATCAAGCAAAGTCATGACTCATGATACATATTAGATAGACAACACTGTACGAATCCTATTTGGCTCAAAATAAATGTGTGATTTTTTAAAAATAAATTGCTTTTCCCCCTGCAGTAATCTGGTTGGAGGTAGATCTGGTTCAGTTAAAATTATTAACTATATGCAAGTTGGATCACTTATTAAAGAAAGAAAAATAAAAGAGAAAAAAGGCACTAGCAACAGTGTTTATTCAGCATTAGTCATATCACCTGGACCATTTTCTCTACCTTGTGCCATTATCTTTTTATAGATTGATGAAGCTGTCAAGCTTATATCTCTCAGTATGGTATTATTTGCATGTGTTGGAAATCAACCCTTGATTCTAACATAATTAACTCCCGATTATGTGCTAGTCAATATTTCCTATTTAGTCTCTCATTATTACTAATTGTTATCTTATCATTAATTTCTGATTATTAAAATCGTTGATTTCTCTCTTCCTGATTGAACATCAGCCCCTATATATTGTAGTTTACCAATTCCTTCTCAACAAGACATATGAGAGAATACAAATTCCTCTGAACTTCTTCAATTTGCATCACGTTGGAATATTCTTACAACTACAGTATCTCCTCTGTCACATTAACAGATCATAATATATCCCCTTTTGTAGACTGATGATAATACGGTATTCTTATGCAGTTATGCTCATATTAACATTTGAAGAACTGAATAAGAACTTTTTAAAATACCATATTACTGCTAAAGATTTGGAGTATTGATAATGATATAAAGAATTATCAATGATCCTGAACTCAAAAAACAGGGTACTTTATTTGAAAGTTGAGACTGACATAAAGTGTAAGGCCCCTCAAACAACAATCTAACATGAATTAAATTCACATCTAAGTGAGCACCTGGGGAAAAGGAAGGATTCAGGAAGAAGTGAGATTCAAAAATACTTCTCTAATCTAGTGTGTTCCTTCTTATCATTTAACATAGCATTGGCATAGCCTCTTTAACAATCATTAATGTAACTTACTAGAATAGAATATACTCAATATAAACTAACTATACAAACTCTAATTGCTATAATGAAAATCAATTAGTTAAAAATAAGTTGTCTTTCAAATTAAATGACATACCCGTGTAATTCCATTTTGGGGAGATTGGTAGGTGGGCCCATCTTTATACTCACCGTACCAATAGTATGTCCTTGATATTTTATCAAACAGAATGCCCCCTCCATGGGCTTGAATAGGATTTCCATCAGTGTCCAACCAAATTCTCCCAGGATGGTAGTAATAACTATCATTTCCATTATTCTTCATTGGATCTATAGCACTCTCCTGCCCAGGAAAAAAGATGTGTCTCAGTTGGGACTCTTCATTCAGGAATTCATCTACCAGCGTGGTTGCCCGCTTAGGTCTACGTTTTTCTGCCCGAGGAGACCTCTTTCCTCTGGGTGGGGGAATTTGAATGTTCTCCTCATCCACTTGTTGAAGTTCACGATATAGAGGATGGTGACTTGCAAGCAATTGGAACTCTCCATACTCTGTGGCTTTGTGGCGAACATTGGAAAACAAATTAAGCAGCAGAAGGCAACCTAGCAAGCTCCATATCGCAACAGCTGTTGAGCATCTGCTCCCTCCACAACAACGTAAAGTTGCTGATTTCCTGTGTTTGTTCCTCATCCTCATTTTCTCTTTCTGTTATCTTCAAGATAATGTTTGGCCTTAACAAGTTGCAACCTATGGCCAATAACCCAGCTCAATATGAGTAAGGGGCTTCTAATCTACATTGTAGAGAAGAGAATACACATTCCCTGGGATAAATCAGTTTAGTGAAATGAAAGTACTGAAATTGGTGGCGCAGGGTTTCGTATTTGAACTTCGTCACTTTCCTGGTTACATGATTTATACATACATTTTGATTGAAAATTTAACTTGCTAGAAGCATAATACTCAATTAATTATCTGGCATCCTCTCTTACTCTAACATGTTTAGCCAGAACTAAGGAAATTTTTAAAGAACTAAGGGCCCCTTGGTGATCACCATGGAAAAAAATTCCCTTTCCAACACACAATAAGAGAAAGAAAGATGCGTTATAATTTTATTACCATTATTCAATTGTAAATTTTTATACTTATTTATTTTGTATGGTGGATGGCGTCTTTCCATTCTCCCAAGCACACAGTGAGACGGCATTACCATATTTGGTATCTTGACAGCAAATAGTAACCACCATCAATTCATCATATAAATTTTCAGCAAATGAAAAAGAATTAGTGCACACAGAAAATCAGACTTACCACTGACTCGTTACGGTAAAGAACATGGGACAAAACGATTTTTCCCATTAAAACATAGGCATCAGAGTTGGATCCCAAGCGTCAGGCGTCTAGATATTCCCACAAAACCATAAAATAGCTTAGCCCCAGAAGACATCGCTTCCGAATGAAGCAAACAGAAATCCATCAGCAGACACTCAGTAAAGAAAAAGGAGAAAGTACAGAATGACCAGAAGTGAGAACCCAAAAAGCAAAGTGTTGCCAGAGTACAAAAAAATCACCAGGTATCAGCCGTACTGCGAGAAGAAAAACTATCTCGGACATGGAATTCTCTTGCCAGTGATGCTGCCGGCAAAACCGCCCAACTGAGCTGAGCCCATTTGCCAGGGGAACTCCAAGTTAGAGGGAGGAATGGAGGATCATGAAACGGATATTAATTAGATGAGAAGAGAAGTTTTGGATCTGAGGATGACGACGTTGACTAGCTACCAAAGCTAATCTTTCTGTCCACCAGCGAAGTTCGGTCCCTAATCCCTAATGCCTCGAAGGTCTAGAAAGATTTACGCTTCTGAGCTTTCACTCTTCCTTCTTTCCTCCTTTGTTTATTTTTTCACACTGTACAGATGTTAGTGATATATCCTGCAAAAGAAAATACTAGGAGGATGACAGTCAACTGTTTAGGTATTTATATATTTTTTTTAAAAAAAATTAATTCAATTTGTTTGACTTAAATGTTTTTCTCCCATCGTATACAATAGTACAAGTCGTTGTTTAGTGTAAGTCTTTAGCATCTGACTTGGTTTAAGGGCTTCAGGGCGAAAATATTTTAGTAGTATTAAAAACAGGGCAAATCGAACTAACCCAGATGGAAACCACACTGTCGTCATCCACAGTGGAAATTTATGACAAATATGCATTACAAGGAGGATCATTCATCCACGTCTAACGTCTTCAATGTTCTAGACACTAAATTGGTTTTGTCATCAATAAAATTATATTTTTTGCTTTCCCTATTATATATAAAACTATTTTATACGTCAAATTATCCATTATCAGGAAAAAAAAAGAAGGGAAAATCCATACACGGCCCAATTATGACACAAAATTTCAAAAAAGACCCCAACAACTTTCACATACCAAAAAGGGCCCTAGGGCCTTTTTCTGGTATAAACGTTAACAATTAAAACAACCACATTAACAACAAAATCAATACCCGTTAACAACTAAATCAGTCGCATTAACAACAATATTTTAACAACTAAATCAGTCACATTAACAACAATATCAGCCCCGGTTAACAACTAAATCAGTTACATTAACAATTAACGTTTTAATGAAAAATCTCAAAAAAAGGCCCTAGGGCCCTTTTTGGTATGTGAAAGTTGTTGGGGTCTTTTTTGAAATTCTGGGTCTTAATTGGGCCCCTGTATGAATTTTCCCAAAAAAGAATGACGTGTGGTTTGTTATGATTAATGTATGTAGTTTATGGGAAAAACACTTCTCATGTTGTAGGAGAAGTGTTTTCTCATGTCACACATACATGAAATGGTGGAATCCACACACACACACATATATATATATATATAATGCTCATTATATATATGTGTGGGTCCTACCATTTCATGTGTGTGTAGGAATTTTCTTCTAATTCTCATACAACAAGAGAAGTTTAAACCCATAGTTTATTTTCTCAACCCAGACAAAGTTGGAAAGTGAGATTTTCTTGCTTTGGCCACGTTTATGGAATGACATACAAGTATTTCCTTCAATTTTTAATATAAGACATATTTAGTTAATTAATTTTAGCCTTAAATGTTAAATATGTTTTTAATTGAATTATATTGATATTGCATCAACAATAATCAAATAGGAAAGAGAATAAAAGAATTAAGAAAGATGATTAAGGTATTTTAGAAGATATTAACATATTAACTAATTTAACTAATATCATTAATCTAATTTAAATTAGATAAATCTATCTTATATTAAAGAGTGAATGGAGTAATATACGACGTGTCAGGTTGAAAATGTTTCGGCTGTGTACAGGGAGTAATAGAGAGAAGAGTAGTGTGTTCATCAATTTGGACCGATGGGGATTTAACTAAATTTATTTTTTATATTTTGAATAATTTTTTATTTTAATATAAGTAAAATTCAAAATATCTGCTTATATTTTATGGGAAGGGTTGGAAGTTGAGTTCTGACTTCTGCATATTTATCCACAAATAAAAACTGACTTTTGACTAATCCGAGGTAAAGATTTTCATATCTGACTTTTGACTAACCAGCATGAAGATTTTGATAATCTATCTATAACCCAAAGCAAAATGAAGAAAATCAACAAATATAAACCCTTTAAGAATTTTATGATTAAAAAATAAATAAATAAAATATAGGAAAATTTTCATATAAGGATCACTGCAACAATTTTATTTCAGATGGTATAGAAATATGAAATTTCACGGCACAATTTTGAGACCAAAATGAAATAAATTTCTGAGGCAAAAAGACCAAAATGACCCTGCAGAAAGAAAGGAGAAACACCCTTGGACTTTCATTAGTTTATTGGTGATGCCTTGAAGAAGTTTGTGGTTTTGCCTGAGACAGAAATGCTGTTATGATTTTTTCCCACACTTCTAAAGTTAATCTCAATGTGCAATGAAGTTATATGAGAGGAAATATTGTGGAAAGTATTTCCATATCTTGCCGGAGAATAATTCTATGGTGGCTTCAATAAATGTGTTGCCATCCCTGAATTGAAAATGAAGCGTGAGGTTATTCAGAATGCCAAAAAATGCAGGTGAAGACTTGACTAAATTTATCAAAGTTAAGCTCAATATCTTCTTTCACAAAGTCAACACCAAACAATATCTTATTTCTCCAATACCAGAGAAACCAACATGTTACCCAAAATATCACCCCCCATTCTACTTTCCATCAACTAATCCAACAGATTTCAAGTTATGTACAAACCAAACCAGTCTCTACACTGAAAATCAAAGAAATTAGGAATATTCATACCTGCAACAAGTTGATTCCATGTTCTCTGTGATTCGCCATAATCTCTCAATACATGTAAGACATTCTCATCCTTCTCCCTTCCTCTACAACATATCGGTGATCCTATTCCTTCTCTACTCCTTCTTACAAAGCTTTTTAACCAAATCTATGGCAGCCATCCACGTAAAGGTTTGAATGCGCCTACGGCCCTTCCACTTCCATATTAATTTCCCTAAATATGCATGATGAGGCCTCATAACACATCTCTCAATTAATGGAGCTCCTTTGTCAATCCATTTATCCATCGAAAATCTCGCCTTCCTTCCATTGTTCACCTCCATCCCATCCTGCGTTTTTAACAATCTTTGTCCACAACGTACTCTCCCAACTTTTTCCATAGTGTAGAGTCAAATTCTTTTACAACGCAATACTCAGTTAGGACTGGACCTCTTCGATCCATACTAACTTATCAGCATAGTAGAATATGATTTTTGAGGTTTCAAAATTATGTCCCAGCCCACTATACACAGATGCGACTCATTTAAGCTTTCAAGCTTTTTCAACTTACACATTGTATCCCAACTCACAGTTATGTGCAACTACCTCATCATTCCCACCACCTCAAATAAAATTCCTTTGTATCTTTTCAATTTCATTACACACTCTCACTGCGATATCCTCATGAAGCATATTGTATACTGGGATTTATTGAGTAACCTCTTGCACCAAAGTTAATTTCCCAACAAATACAAATGAGAGACTATTGGCTTTCCACCTACTTAATTTCTTTTGCACTTTGTCCAGTAAAAACTGGGATTTTTTCTTTAGTTCTTCTTCCATATGAATTATGAGAGTCAAGGTATCTTCCCAACTCTTCTGTTTGCTGAAAACCTCAACACCCTACTAATTCTTTCCTCTTAGCCTCAGCCACATTCCTAGAAAACATAATTACCATTTTCTGCTTATTAATTTTTGCTCTGACATTTCAAAATGTATTTTTGGTTTAAAACGTATTCTTAATAAGTGATATATTGTATCAAAAAAAAAAATAAGTGATATATAATTAAAAATATATATTATATATATATATATTTTTGACTTCATCTTGTTGGATATATTTTGTGAGTTTACTAACATTTTTATTAAATTGGATTATGGCCCCTATCTGCTTAATGATATGGTTAATTTTTCTTTCTGTTCTACTATAACTATTACTTTATAATGTTTTTATTTTATTATGAATATCGTTTTGCCTTATTGTTAAAAAATATTAAATTGGATTACTGATTGCTTATATTTTAATTATTATATATTTATATAATATTAATTTAATTTAATTATTAAGTCACCAGCCTGACCTCGATCTGACCGTCATTTAATATTATTCATTTAACATTAAATCTCACTCATTAAAATATGATCCAATGGTTGAGACATTAAGTGGAGAGAGAAGTTAGAGAAGACACTCATTTCCTAAAATTAAATGAGATGTTGTGTTGTACATGGTCAATTTGCTTCGTTTGCATGTAACATCCCTAATTTTTATTCTAAAACTAAATAATAGTTTAGGAGAGATTAATTTATAGTAATTAAAATTTATCATGTAATTACTTCATATGGGAGTAAAATTTCTAAAGTAATTACATCAAGGAAGACTTCGGAAGCTTAAGCTACTTTTACTAACAATAGTGCTTCCAGCTTTTTAGTATATGTTGGATTATTGTATATTGCCACGTTAGGGCTCATTTTGCATGCTCTAGTTTATTTTAAATATTTTGTTAAATGATGAATGGTTTGATCAAACCCTTAATTAGTTATTATTTTATGGAAAAATGGATGATGTTACATTGCACAACCACTACTTAACTTTGTTTAATTACCACTTTTTATTAGTAACATTAACGGTATTAAATTTTATGGACTAAAAGTACACTTTATAAAATTAAGGGACTAAGATGAACACTCAAGTAAAAGGAACAAAAATATATTTAGCCTATTGAAATATATTAAAGTTTTAAAATTAAGATTTTAAATAATTTCTAAATTTCTAATATATTAATTCATTAGGTTAAGATGCGTCAACACCCTGAAGTATATTTCCAGTTGTGTTCAAAACTCCAAAGTAATAAAAAAAAATATTTTTATATAGTTTTAGTTTTTTTCCTACATTATAAATATTTAAAATCTTAATAGTTTGTAATTTTATGTGGAGATGTTATAATAAAGGAGAGAAAAATGGAGTATAGATAATTAAAAAAGGGTTGGGGGCTTCATTTATTTGAAAAATGCTTGTGTGAACCTGGTTTGAAAGTGCGAAGAACGAGTTCTGTACAAAACTAAACTCCTTAGTAGTATTATGGTAAATATTCTTGAAAGTGTAGCATCTTGATATATATATATATTTTTTTTACTGTGTGTATTATTTGGCTCAAAATGCCTATGGTCTGGAAACTCAAAAGGTTTTCTTGCCAAAATTTACTCTTGAGTGAATCATTTTGTTAATTACATTATCGGAAAACTCGTTCTACACGTTTGGAGAATTAAACGAGTCCATTATCAGACGATGATCTCATCACGTTGCACTAAAGCAGGCATGCCCTCGCCCAAAAAATTTTCCATTCTGATACAGTCTTGTTGCCGTCACCATAAACTCTTCCTTTAACCATAAGTACAAGGGCGCAAACTAAAGTTTATAACGACCTATAAAGTCTAACAAAATGTTTCACCCATCAATCCCGCATATTGCGAATTTACATGCCTGTATTTTGTAATTAGATGTACAGTCACAAAATACAGGCAGGAGACGTAATGGAGGATAGCTGGTGACGATGCTGCCTGAAGTTCTCACCATCTGCAAAGTATTTTCAACCATTAAACAAGATTAGAAAAAATTGGAACACGACATCACAAATTAAAGATGTCACGAGGAATTCAAGCAGGAAAAAAGTCGATACAAAGAATGCCAGGGGCATCTACTGACACAGATGGGGATTCATGTTCAATAGCATTGGAGATGAACTAGTAAAGAAGACAAGAATTTTATGCAGCCTGTAATTCATGAGCAATTAGATGTTGGGCTTTGGGAAACCAGAGAATGGAGCAGCAAACTAGACATTTGAACTAGTTCGCAAATTTACTAGTGTTTCATAGATGAGCCGGGTTAAAAGATGGGCAAATTTAAACTAGTTTGCAGTGTTTAAGCCCTTGTGATGTAACCCTAAAAAATACTAGTATTAAAAAAACAGTTTTTGCAGTATGATCTTTGCCCATCTACCGGTCAAACTCCTATAGATGTGAAGCGAAACTAAAAAAATTAATTAGAAAAGTCGACAATATTTACTACTTAAAACTTCATTCTTTCAAGTTTCCGAGTGACTAGCCAGAGAGGGAAGAGCACCGGTACCACATCATTTGAGTAGTCAACACAAGATAAAGCATTCTAAAATGGTAAAAGAACCATATGATAAATCTAAGAACAACACATCTTGAGGGATCAATAACTTGGGACTCTAAGTTAGAAAACTACCAAATTTGCAGTGTTCTGCATTTTAGTGCTTTCATTGCTGCTTTTGCAAACACTTGTGCGGCCTCTGCTTCAGCTTCTGCAGCTTCTGCCTCCCTAGCTGCTGCCTCTGCCTCAGCAATTGCCGCTTCTGCTTCAGCAACTGCCTTTGCAGCAGCTGCAGCAGCTTCTTGGGCTGTCACGCCCTTCATTTTTGATAGCTCTGCGTCAATCTGAGATTTTGAAAGTATGTTGACATTGGTCTTCTCCGCTTTTGGAGAATCTTTGGGCCTTCCTTCCAGGAGTAACAAGTTAGAGGGTCTTCTTTTCTCAGAGATTGCAGAACTTGGAGTGATCCTGTACTTGTGTTTTACCTATCAAACATTTGAATATATATAGTAGTAAATCATTTTTGGTTAGTACTAATAGGCAACATCAAACATGTCATGAGGAATTTAAGTCATGATTGACAATTTTTCAATATGATCTTGAAGGCTCCAACCATCATTCAGATAAACTCTCATGCATTACAGGTTTGCGGGCAAAATTTCCACTCCTTGGGCTACTTTCAAAAAGATGATATCCAAATGATTAATTTACATGCATTACAAGTATAGCATTCACTGAAAGAAAGATTACCTTGGTCAATTTGCCACTAGCCACCATATGCTTCAGTTTCGTTGACAATAACTTTCTGAGGTTCGGTGGAGAACAATAATGCTCCTGTAGAGATGAAAACTGATAAAACCTACTTTCAAAGAGACAATGCATGCATATGCAGCTAAAAAATAACAGATTCCAGCTGCAATATCCACCAAAACTAAAAGTAAAACTATGCTACCTGATATGATAGACAAAATAAGGCATAAAATAATGGTTGGTTTAACTAACGCCGTGATTTGTGATCAGTGCTACAACAAAAGATCACCAGTTCATCATACATGAGGAAAAAAGCACATGTCAAGGCTTGGTCAATCAAGTATCCGACACAAAAGGGAGGAACAAAGCTTTTTTCACATGCTGCGGAAAGAATTTACATGTCATAGCTTAGCAGAAAATGCTGGCAATCAATGAACAACATAAGGACCTCGAAAAGAGAGAAACATGTGCAAACGGTTTTACAGATATCTTATGTTGACGCAAAGCCAACAGCTAGATAGATACATCCACTTTGTCACGGAATGAAGATGTCTACTTAAGCAGGATTTCAAGCAATCTTTTTTGCATTTCTAGTTTACAAACATAATAATTTGATCATGATTTATTTATATTTTGAGAAGTTTAGATTCTAAATCACTAGCAGAAAATGTGAAGTATAGCTACCTCTATGTAAGCAGCAATAGCAGCCCTGTCAGTACCCTTTGGCTCCTTCAAATTGATAATAGCCTCTAATATAAAATTATCCAACCTGACATTATTTAAAAACAATATTGTTACCTAATCAGCAGTTATGTTAAGCAGAAGTCAGGTCACTCATCTTTCAAACAAGCCTTTTATGGAGAGTTAAGTAAGATTGGGTAAAATTTCAAAAGTATTCTATGTAGTTGTATTTTATGACATGGATGAAATATTTACGACAAAAACACTAAAAGCAATCACAACCGCAGAGTGTGCTTTTCCTGATATCACAACATTTTTGCAATATTCATACATCTCAACTTGAGGATTACAGGTACATATTATCACATTGAACCAAAATTATCACAAAAACCTTCTAGGGCTTCATTGTCATCAGGCAAGACTCCCTTCATCAACCACCAAGAAAAGATCTTTTCTAATGCATAGAGCAATACAAAAACCTTATAAGGCTTCATTGCAAAGAGTAAAAAATGTACACATCCATACAATCCAGTTGGAGGCAGTGACCAAGCATGAAAGTGGCAAGAATTTTTCTTGCTTTCCATTTTCCCCCTTCCCTACATAGCTTACATAACAATCTTTTTTCATGCATCTTTTCCATGCTTAGAGCAAAGTAAATCATGGATTAATTGGAACACAAAAACCCCATTTGAAAGATGAGTATTATTGACAGTTTTATAATGTCAGTCCATATGCTAGCAAAACAGAATGGCAATCAGCCCACCACCATGATTATCCTTTCTCTTTCTTCAGATAATGAATGGAAAATATATTAACAGGAAATAATGTAACCTAGATATTTGTTCTTTTGGGTTAGCAGGCTGTGACGGTCTGCCAGCAACTGCTAGAGGCTTAGTATCAAGAACTTCTTCACCATGTTGAACAACAGTACTCAATGCCAAATGGTTGTTATCATTTTTGGGGGTCGGTAGGTTCTTTTTAAGCGCAAGTTTTGCCTTCTGTCTGGATCCCCATATTGCAGTCACATTTATATTCCTCCATTTATCCTGCTCAAAATTCAGAATATATATCAGGATCCATAATAACCTTGCAAATTTTGCAATAGAAGTATGGTCATTTGGAAAATTAATTTTACATTTCTAAGCTGAAACAATAATTTCTGTGCTGTCATACTAACCACAGCAAGCTAAACTCTTGACATACCTTTAGATCTACATTTGAACGCATGCGCAAAATAGCACTGAACTCTGGGTCTGTAAGTATAGTGCGCCACTTTCCTGCCCCATGTTTGATTACTCCAGCTTTCAGTGCCGCTTCTTCCTCAGCAGTCCATTTTTGCTTTGGAGCACCCATTAAAAGCAGTCCAGAACCCTTCTATAACAGTCTAATATTTGCTTATATTCTATAGAAAGGGTTGGAAGTTGAGTTCTGATTTCTGCATGTTTATCCACAAACATAAACCGACTTTTGACTAATCCAATGTGAAGATTTTGATCAGACTTTTGATTAACCCAATATGAAGATTTTGATAATCTACAAACCAAAGCAAAATGAAGAAAGTCAACAAATGTAGCCCTCCAAGAATTTTATGATTCAAAAAATAAATAAAATATAACCCATCGTGGAAATACCCAGCACAGAAACATCAGCAGACTTAATTCCTAAAATCACTTCAACCTGATCCACTATACAATAATACTTTTCAAAGGAAACGCAGAAGTGAAAAGAATGATTTTGTGAGAAGAGATAACTAGAGGTGAATGTTACACTAGCTTATATGGGAATCAAAAGAGGATATGGCAGAAATCAAAATGAGAAGATCGCAACATATGGTTTTAAAATTCTACACACAATTAAATTTCGTATAATACCATATCCACAAAAATTAGTTCTGCCTGAATATGTAATTTTAAGTTTTCTTTTGATTTTCATTTCCCAAATTTATATGCCATCCAAACAAGAGAAGATAAAAAATTTATCTACTTCCTCGATTTCGTTTCACTTACTTTCTTTCCCTCCTCCTTTGCTCTCAAATAATCACAATGTTCATCAAAAAATCTACTTCAAAAGGTCGACAACCAACCTTTCTGGTTAAGAGTAATATCTCAGCACTTCATTGCAATGCCTGTGCAATTCGGCTTTATGATTGCAACAAACTGTAGCAAAAACACCCAGAAAAAGTTACACTACCTATTTTAGCTTCTAATACAAACAGTTCGAAAGCTAACCACGATTCACAAAAATTGCCGCGAATAATCTGAGTATTATACAAAATGAGGACTTAATTTTCTCAGTTTGGAATTCAGTGAGTCGTTGCTATTGGCATTAAAGGGAAACAAAACGCCAATAAAAAGAAACTATTTTATCTCCTAGTCTCGTACAGATACAATCAACAAAATTTGAGCGAAACGATTGTAGAAATCAGCGCCGAATGTATATGATTAAACTAGTATCACCTACAATAACACAAGCAGAAAAATAGTGGTTTGCAATTTCATATAGAGCAAAATGCGCAACTTCCTCCCAGAAGAGAAGAACGAAACACAACGAAGCAATCGATGAAATTAGGAGTACCGCATCAAAGCATCGCGAAGCCGACGAAAATCGGAAAAGGTTATATTAAGGCAGGGAAATCGAACCAAACCAAAGTTTTGCAAAGAACAGGAGAAGAAAGAAAAAAGAAAAAGAAAAACTCATCCGAACGAGGAAAATGGGTGTTTTATTCAGTTTATTGATATATTTTTTATCGTACCAGGAAAAATAGAAGGAAAAGGAAATTAAGTAGGGAAAATCTTTTAAGGTCTCAATTGACTAAGAAAATTGACTAAGAAAATGTCAAAAGAGTCTTACAAAATTCTGATTGCAAAAAAGGTTATAAGATATTGTTAAAACTCACAGATGTAGTTGTTAATCACCTACTGAATGAGTTATAATGAAAATTTTTTGACATGAGAATTTTCTGTAGGACTTTTTTGATCCCTTAGGTTAAAGGGATTTTTCCCAATTAAGTAACCATTCTACTAGAATTATTCTTCATTGATTCCTTTCTCCATTTTCTTTCTATTGAATTGAATGTCTATACTATTTGATCAAGTTTCAATAGGTACAATTTAATGTTATATTAATATTTTTATATAAAATTTAATCTCAACCACTAAAACTTGAGATAAAGGAAGTATAAGATAAAGATGAAAAAGACAGAGAAATACTATCAAAATTAGTAAAAGATAAATAAGTATGTTGAATTTTAATAATTCCAAAAGGACTATTTGAAATTTCGAAACGTTACAAAAATTGAGAAATTACATAACTACCTTTAATTTTTATCTAATAAAAAATCCTCAATCCCCTTCCGGTTGCCAGAGCTCCGGCAACAGTCGTCATCGGAATTCGGAATTCCGGTGACCGGCCACCCGAGCTATATTTTTAAAAAAAAAAAAAAAAATCAACCGAAAGTCGTCAATATAAATTGACTTGTTAATAGCGATTACAAATACCCGTTTACAACTTTAGAATCGTTATCAACAACTCAAATATCTATAATGACCACTTTAGCCTTAGAAATTTAAAAAAAAATGTCATTGGAGCTCCGATGAAAGTTATTGGGAGATATTCAATAAGTACCATTTTAACACTTTAAAATCAATATTGATAACTCACAATTCAAGTATTTATATTAACAACTTTAACATGAAAAATTCAAAAGAAAATATTAGTCACCAAAGCTATGGTGAAAGTTATTAGGAAATATTCAACAAATACTCCGTTTACAACTTTAATATTGCTACTAATAACTCAAATATCTATATTGATAACTTTTGCTTGATTTTTTTTTAAATGTTAGGCCGCTAGAGCTCTAACAGCCAACAAGGGATTGAGGGTTTTTTATTTAAAAAACTATTGGATAGTTAGCAATTTCTTGAATTTTACAACATTTCAAAATTTCAAATCAGCCCAGATAGAATTATTAAAATTCAACATATTTATTTATCTTTCACCAATTTTAATGATATTTTTCTTTCTTTTTCCTTAAGATAAATCATATTGATCATAAACTATAAATACTGTCGAAGTGAAGGAGGGGAAGTGAAGAGAGGAGAAGAAGAGCATTTCAATAATTTGTTTTAATATTTGTTCATTAACAAATCCTGGCAAGGTAATATTTCTCTGATTTAAATGATTAAAATGCCATAATATTTTTCTTTTAGGATCCCAATTGTCATTTACCCAGTTTTATAGACAATGTCATGGGCCGCCGGGCTAGTGCGTGTGATAAGCGGGTCGCTCTCAGGGGGAAAAAAAAGAGAGAATAAAACCCCAAAAAGCGCAGGTTTATATATTCCGGTCAAAATAACCTGTATATATGCGCGCGAAAGACACAGGTAGGGAAGGGGGGAGAGAAAAAGAGGAAAATAAACCAGTCGGCGCTACCGATTGGACAAGAACAAGATTGCATAGCCAGTTTGCCTAACCCACCAACCAAAAAAATAAGAACAAGGCAAAACGCTAGCCCTGCACAAATTATCTACCAATTGTAATTCCACTTCTGTCGGGTAGAAGCCTCTTCATGTAATACTTGGCATTACGGGACAGATTAATTTTGGCCCTTCTCTTCTCCGGTATATGATCAATTGAACATTCTGAAAATCCCCGGCTTACAAACCTGTCAAGCATTAGTTGAAGACCTTTTCGTCAGACAATCCCTGGTGGAGCAAATAACATACTTGAAAGTGCACAATTAACATGAAAATGACAGGGATATGAACCTATCAACTTCTTGAACTTTAACCCCATGCACATTTTTATATCTAGTGTCTATAAGACTGACAACTGATGACCATAACTTTCAAGAAAAATATCTTTTCTTCGCACAATCTTTGTAGTTTTTTTCTTTGGACCAGCCACAATCACTTGAGTTAGAATGATCAATAACCTTGTATCAAATCATCAATGACCAAGGTAGTTTTGAAATAATCCTCTAAGTAACAAACCCGGATTTCTTGAAATGAGAGGGAAGAAAAAACACAGATTTTAAACAACAAAGGGGTTAATGAACAAATGGAGAATCCAAGACCAAAAGGAAAACAAACAGAAGAAAGCAGCAATCATTCACTGTACTCATGAAATGCATTTGGGACAGTTCCATACCAATCTGCTGTACGAGTCGTAAGCAGGAAAAGCTTATTCAACCCAAGTGACGAAGCCTTCTTCTCAACATAGTCTGCATATATTAGGTCACAGGATTAAATAAAAGCTGAAGGAAGAACATGTGACAAGCGGCTATATAGAGAAACAAAACCAAAAGACTACAATAATACAGCTGTTGGATTAAATTTCCTTTAAAAAAAAAAAGCACCCTCCTTTTTAAAACTCCATGTATGAATAAATAAAATATATGCCCTTGTGCACGAGAGGATTTTAAACTCTACTGGTTGCAGATACAAATTGCTAACAGCTGAAAATACAACAATGAAAAATGCTTGAAAATAGCTTTAATCGCAGGAATGATTCAAAGTGCTTGTTTGCACTGTAGAATTCACAGATCGAAGCACCCTAAAGTGTGTAATCACCAATATAGTGGGACCATGAAATGAGATTCTAAGGCAACGATAAGATATGTATTTAGAATCATACAGGGCATTGAAAAAGTGAAATGGTCTTGATCATCAATAATGCACACTATGATCAAATAAAAATGCAAGAATATTTGTAGCAATAAACAGTAGTTCGACAATGATGGATGTACAAACTTGATAAAGGGAATGTCTTCATAACTCAACACCGCTACTTTACTTTCTGCAAAATCTTTTGTAACAAAAATGATTACAAATTGTTCGATTCTCTTAATCTGTGTCAGAAAAAAAGACAGAAAAATACCCATGACAACCCAATACATCCTGTACATGGTCACTAACTATTGAGGACAAGACATAGTAAATCCATCTTATTAGGGGAAAAGGAAAAAAAGGAATGTAAACCCAAATGAGCACCAACATACCAAGCAATTTGTCACCCTGCCCTTGGTTTCGACAGTCTGGTGATACTGCAATGGCAGCAACCTCTCCACACTTCTCCTCGAAGAAAGGAAAAAGTGCAGCACAAGCAATTATTTGACCCTCCCTTTCCACAACACAGAATGAATCCATTGATTGATGCAACTATAAACAGAAAATGGTACAATTTTAGAGGCAACATGACAAATTCAACAGTTACAGACGTATAAGCAATGACATCTGATAAAGCTATGAAGGATATAAATTAGAAGCTAAAAAAGACCTCCTCATCGGTCCTGTTAATCAATACACCAGATGCCTCCAAAGGTTGAATAAGTTGTTTTATCCCGGGAACATCTGCAGCCCGAGCCATTCGAGTGCCTTCATACAGATCACTACATTGACAATGATCTTATAAAATCAATGACTTCAGGAGAAAAAATTTGCCAACAGAAGAAAAAGAAAGCTTTATCAGGTATAACCACATCAACAAATGAACTAGAAAGCCTACTGCCAGGAGCTTCAAGGAAGGTAATCAAATCAAAGGCAAAGAGGGCCATTAAGGCACTAGACCTCTAAAACACCTAAGGCGAGAGGCACAAACAAAGATGAACATCCAAGTGACTAGGTTTGTAACTTCCGAAATTATCTGATGAACATTGGCCAGCATTCACTTACTATAGGAGGAAGCCCAAGATTTGAGTGTGTGGTGCCTAACATGTGAGTGGGGAGTATTTGTGGAAATCACATAAGACAGTTAGTATGAGTGATATATGTATGAGGCATTAGGTTAGAGGGGGCATGGAAATCATTGAGTGATTGTGAGGAGAGTGGAGTGCCTCTTGAACACACTATTTCTGTTTTGTTGCTTTCATCTTTGTATTCATCCATTAGAGCTATACTCTAGAGTTGTTTTATTGTTGAATCATATCATTTCCAGTGGTGTTTTCCATCAAAGGTATCAGAGCACTCGATCTTGGGCATGGTTAATACAAGAATGGACGCGAGGATAGACAAACACGATTCCAGATTGAGCCTCGCCGAGCAGAATATTGATCATTTAAGTAACGATATGTCTACTGTCAAGTGTGATCTCACCACCCTGAAATCGCTTATGCAGGAATTCATTGCAGAATTTCAAGCGGGCAAACAACCATTGATAGTCGAACAACAAGCTGATGCATCTTAATCCAAACCTCCTTTGGGGTCTGTTGTTCAAGATGCCAAGGTCAACAAACAACCTGTCAGAGAGGTTTTTCAAGCCGAGCGGTACTTCAAGGTCAATTGTGTGGCCGAAGCTGACAAGTTAGATGTGTCAGTGTTGTGTTTTGAAGGTTGTGCTCTCAATTGGTTTCAGTGGAAAGAGGTTCGTTCACCAGTTCGTAGTTGGAATGACCTCAAGCGTGACTTGATTATGCGCTTCCATCCATCGCAGTATAGAAGTACGTATGAGATGCTAATGGCGTTAAGCCAAACCACGAATGTGGCTGATTACATTGAGCGTTTTGAGTTGTTGTCTACTACTTTGGGAAATTGTGACGAGGATTCGTTGGTCATGGCTTTCATGAATGAGTATGCGTTGACATCAAAGCTGATCTCCATTTGCTCAACTCAAATCACTTTCAAACTTCATGGATATGGCTTTACGGTTAGAGGAAAGGAATTGGGTTATGTCCCATTCTATAGGCCTTGGGTTATGTCCATTCTATGGGCCTTAAGAGCAATGAGCAGCAGAGCTTATGGGCCGAAAGCAAGGGATCAGGTTACCAGGTTGCCCCAATACGAACATCTCTTGCTAGGGATTATTTGACCTTGTCGAAACCAGCTTCTTCACCAGCCTCTATTACTTTGCCAGAATTGAAGAAGGTTGAGCGGTCCAAGAGTACAACCATACCAGTCACTTGTACAAGCCAAACTGTTCCTCAAAAATACACAAATGTCGATATTGAACGGTGGCGCGAACAAGGGCTCTGTTTTAAATGCGATGAAATGCAACGGATCACGAAATCTTGGTGATCTTCTCTATCTAATGAAGGGGGAGCCCAACCATCATTGTAAGAAGAAGTAGCTACAAGTGTTGATCCTGTCAGAGGACGCCAACACCGGTGACGACATAAGTATTGCCATCCAAGTAGAGACTGAGTCAGAACCTAAACAATCAACTGATACTCCCACAGGATAGCTCGTGTCCTTATCACTAAAAGCTTTAGCCAGTTTCACAGGAGGTAAAACTATTAAACTCATGGGATCGCCCCTTGGTAAGGATGTTATTGTTCTCATTGATTGTAGTGCTACTCATAGTTTTATATTCACTATGATTTAGTCCAATCCCTTTCACTTCCACTGAATTTCAATGTTGCTTTTATTGTCCAAGTTGGGGATTTAAGAAATGTATAGGGTCGTGATGGGGTATGTCGAGATATATCGATAACTATTCAGGGGCTTCATATTACTCATTCTTTGTACCCTTTTCAACTAGGTGGTTTTGATATAATCTTGGGAGCTGACTGGTTAGCCACACTCAATGAAGTTTTTGTGAATTGGAAATGTTCTACCTTGAAGATCGATATTGGGGGTGAATGGATTTGCTTGAGAGGCAATCCGGCATTGAGTAAAACACCCATGTCTTTTAATGCTCTTTGCCGAACCACAACTATGATGAAGAGGTTTTATCAGTCGAATTTGTTGAGCTCCAAATGAAGCAATTGACTTATGTTCCCCCCAAGGTTGACATTCAGAAGCTTCTAAGGGAGTTCCCTGCATTTCAAACTCCTCTCAAAGGGCTGCCCCAGTTAGAGAAGTTGACCATGCCATTGATTTGCAACTAGGGGTTTCTCCTCCAAATATACAGTTTTACCGGTATCCCCACTACCAGAAAGTTGAAATAGAACGCTTAGTCAAGGAGATGTTAGATGCTAGGATCATTCAACCTAGCAAGAGCCGTTTCTCTAGGTCAGTGCTCTTGGTTCGTAAGAAAGATGGAAGTTGGCGATTTTGCATTGATTATAGGGCCCTCAACAAGCTTAGAATTCAGGATAAGTTCCCCATTCCTGCGATTGAAGAACTTTTGGATGAATTAGGAAGTGCCAGAGTATTTTCTAAGTTGGATCTTAAATTGGGATACCATCAAATCCGTATGAAGAAGGGGGAAGAGCAAAAGACTGCATTTCGGACGCATGATGGCCATTATGAATTTTTGGTCATGCCTTTTGGTCTTAAAAATACACCCTCAACATTCCAATCCTTGATGAATGACATTTTCTAACAACACCTCCAGAAATCTATACTCGTCTTCATTGATGACATTCTGGTTTACAATGACAGCTGAGACTCCCATTTACAGCATCTCTAGATTACCCTCAAAATTTTGCAGCAGCACTTTCTGGTTATTAATGTTAGAAAATGTGTTTTTGCTCAATCATAGTTGGAGTATTTGGGTCATGTCATTTTTACTGAGAGTGTTCATGCTGACGCAAACAAGATTCAAAGTATGGTCACTTGGCCTCGTCCCACTAATCTTAAAGCATTAAGGGGGTTCCTTGGTTTGACCGGCTATTATCGCCGATTTGTACGCCATTATGGCATTATTGCAGCACCTCTAACTTCCCTTCTAGAGAAAAATGCCTTTGACAAGCTGAAATCAGCAATGACCACAACCCCAGTTTTAGCTCTTCTAGATTTTTCTCAACCCTTTATTGTGGAAACCGATGCTTCAGGAGCTGGGTTAGGTGCTGTCTTAATGAAATCTGGCCCGCCAATAGCTTATTTCAGCCACTCCTTGTCTACTAGAAAGCACCAATGTTCTGTTTGTGAATAAGAACTTATGGCCATTGTCTTTCTGTCGGAAAATGGTGATACTATTTACTGAGACGCCCTTTCATTATTCGAACCGATCAAAAAGCACTCAAGTTTTTACTTGAGCAACGAATTCTTGATAAGACACAACAAGGCTGGGTCTCCAAGCTTTTGGGGTACACTTTTCAGATTCAATATAAGCCCGGAACGGCTAATTTTGCTGCAGATGCTTTATCCAGACGTGATGAGAATATGGAACTTCATGCTATTTCCGTGCAGTAACCTGGGGACTTGTCTAATTGGGATGCTGAGATACAGCAAGATGCTTCCTTATCCTCAATACTGCAGTCCATTATGAGTGGCCAACCTATACCACAAGGGTATACTATGAAGGAAGGACTCTTATTCTTCAAAGGCAGTTTGGTGTTGTCTAAGTCCTAGGCCAAAATTCCAATCCTCTTAAGGGAATTCCACGATTCTCCGATTGGGGGGCATTCTGGTTACCTCCGTACATACAGACGTCTCTCTTCACTCTTTTATTGTTATGGGATGCATCGAGATGTCTAGAAATATGTCACTGTTTGTGAAGTTTGTCAAAGAAACAAACATTCGGCTTTGAGCCCCGCTGGTTTACTACAGCCTTTGCCTATACCAGATCATGAGTAGACCAATATCTCCATGGATTTCATTTCAGGATTACCAAAATCCCAGCAATATGACACTATTTCGGGGTTGTGGATCATTTCACGAAGTTTGCTCATTTTCTTCCACTCCGTCATCCATATACAGCTCTTTGGCCGAGATTTTTGTCAAGGAAGTGGTCAGACTACATGGGTTTCCTCATTCAATCGTTTCAAACAGGGATAAGCTTTTCTAGAGTAACTTTTGGGAAGAGATTTTTTTGAGCTGCGGGTACACAATTGTGCCATAGTTCAAGTTACCATCATCTGAGCAATAACCAAACTGAGGTAGTCAATCGTAGTTTAGAAACCTGCCTCCATTGTTTCTGTAGTGATAAACCTCCCACTTGGAGCAAGTGGCTTTGTTGGGCTGAATATTGGTTTAACACCAATTTTAATCGATCCACTGGCATGACTCCTTTTCAGGCCCTTTATGGACAGGATCCTCCTAACTTGAATTTACAACCATATCGCCATCGTTCACTGGCCAAGTGTCCTAATGAGAAGCTTAGTCCTTGCTTCTATGGTCCTTTCCCGGTGCCCGAAAGGGTAGGCCCTGTTGCTTATCGCCTACAATTACCACCAGAAGCACAACTTCATCTTGTCTTTCATATCTCTCAGCTCAAAAAGTTTTTATCCTCCTATGACCAATCTCAACCTTTACCTTTCATGTTAACTGCTGACATGGAGCTGCAAGTTACTCCCCAAGCTGTTCTGAAACATAGTAAATTGACAGATGGCCGTATTGAGCTTCTCATTAAATGGACACTTGGGAAGATTATGACCTGATTCACAAACAGTTCCCTTCCTTTCAGCTTGAGGACAAGGCTCCTCTTGATTCCCCCGAGGGGGGGGGTTTAATGATGAACATGGGCCGACATTCACTTACTATAAGAGGAAGCCCAAGATTTGAGTGTGTGTGTGGTGCTTAACATGTGAGTAGGGGGTATATGTGGAAATTATATATGACAGTTAGTATGAGTGATATATGTATGAGGCATTCGGTTAGAGGGGGGCATGGAAATCATTGAGTAATTGTGACGAGTGTGGAGTGCCTCTTGAATGCACTATTTTTGTTTGTTGCTTTCAACTTTATATCCATTAGAGCTATACTATGTGGAGTTGTTTTCCTGTTGAATCAGATCATTTCCAGTGGTGTTTTCCATCATCATCCTATTACCATTTTACTTTTTTCAGCTGGGTTTATATAAGCTTATCCTTTTCTTGTTGCTCTATAAACATGAAGACACCAAAGATCCATGATTGGAACCCCAGAAAAAAGGAAGGAAGGAAGCGAGCCTTACAGTGCCTGAATGCAAGCACTGTGAGAGCTGTTGGCCATGAAGAACACCTCACCTCTGTGCCTTCGATTGCATTAGCTTCAGGCAGGCTATCCTCTGCATTAGATCTAGGAGAGTTAATCCCATAAACACAGGAGGATTTGTTAATTACTTAATTTTGGGGGTTTTAGGAAAAGGAGAGGGAGGAAGATCTTTTCAAGACACAGATGTGTTGAACATATGCATGCTCTTCAACACTTGAGTTATTAGAGTGACGTTTTTCAGATTCCGGTAATAGTTATCTCTAGCAACATATATTTCTTTACCTTATTCCCACCAGTCCCTGTTAATCACTCACATAGTGATATATTTCAATTAACTACTCAACTTCATTTACAATCTATATATTCATATAAGGTGGAGAGAAAGGAATGCGTAATACTTAGAGTCAGATCATATTCTTACACAATCTGGTAAAATTAATGCCACGAGGGTCATCTAGAAATGCATACCTGGCCACCATTGTCCCCATCCCATCTCTCTTAAACAATTCCAACAGCAAAACTCCACTAATAGTTCCATCCAATAAGTGAACTCTTTGAACACCTCTCTGACAAAAGTTGGATGGCACTATTAGAAATAAAGTTGAGGCATGTGAACTGGAATTTTAAGCATCGCCATCACATTTCAACAAAATAATTCCTTAAATAAACTAAAATGTCAAGGGAAACTACATATTATACAGTAGCATTTATTATGTATTGTAGTAGCAGAAACATGGTAACATCTGGGTAATCTCAGAGTGGTCTTGACTTGGCAAGTGGTTACATTCTCACAACTACTTGCATATAGGTAATTAGCTATAGCAATTTCTCATATAGAAGTCGATACTCTTAACTGCACTTTTTGGTTATAATCCTAGAAACTACATATTATACAGTAGCATTTATTATGTATTGTAGTAGCAGAAACATGAAAAACATGGTAACATCTGGGTAATCTCAGAGTGGTCTTGACTTGGCAAGTGGTTGCATTCTCACAACTACTTGCATATAGCTAATTAGCTATAGCAATTTCTCATATAGAAGTTGACACTCTTAACTGCACTTTTTGGTTATAATCCTAGAAACACAGAATATTGTACAATATATCCATATAGAATGTAATCTGTTGGCAGTTTCATCCCTAACAATTGACATAGCTGAATTACAATAGATAGACCAATGATGGAAGGTGACAGAGGGTAAGAGCTTAAGCATAAGGAAGAGGAAAAGTTCAGAGATCTTAAGTTAGGAAAGGACCATAATGTACTTACTCTGCAAACAAAAGCTGCTGCAGCCAATTCTGACAGGTAACCATTCATTCGACTAAGCCGCTCTTGACCTCCAATAGCGAAGCCTTGTTCACCAGACCATAGGCCATTCCCATTATTGAAACCAACACCATTATGAAAGGTTGCAATATGGTTTCTGTTAAAAGCATCTCCATTCTGTGGGGAAAGGACTGTTCCATCAGAACTTTTATAACCAACAGAGCTGAAATTATCCTCATCAACAGCTTTGACATAGTTAGCAGCTATTTCACTTTGCTCGGCCCTTTTACGAATTAACAAATCTGCTTCTTCAAGAGGCAAGTAACGAATAAGGTGTCCATTCTCATCAAGTAACGGACCATCTATGATGCAAATAAGCTTGTCTGCTCCAATAGCTAATGCACAAGCAGTTGCAACTTCATAAGTGCTGGAGAAGTGGAAATATCATTAGTATGTAGTTACTAATCCTAACTGTTCGGATGACGATGACAACAATAACAAGAAGCCTTATCCCACTAGGTGGAGTCAAGGAGAACTAAAATTTAAGACTTGGGAACTCTCATGCGTATCCATTCATATTTCATATGAGACGCCAAAGCAGTTGATTCACATATCATATGCAATACCCATTACCCATTGATACATGAATACCAGATAACAAATTTTAGAAGACCATATCCCAAACACAAATAGCAGAACGTCAAGCTAGTACTTCACAAGGGATACTTATTTAAGGATTACATTTGAGGAAAAAAAGACAAATAAGTAACACAGAATTTAACAATTGACAAAATATCATATCTTAGCATGCCATCACAAAAAATAAAGTTGTACTACGCCTTTTTTTTTGGCCTAGTAGAAAGGTATTGTTGGAAGCCCTAAAACATACTTGCAATTTAATATTTCTCCAGAGCTGGAATAGCCAAGGTTGCTTAAAAGAACTATATCTCCACCATCAAGCCTCTCACGCATGCGGGAAACATCGACTTTCTTAACTTCTCCAGTTGATCCATAGTCGATTCCATCAACAACCCCTCTTCTCTGCCAATATAAAAATTACAAATTCTTCCAGTCTCTTATAGTGATACAAACCAAAGACAGAGACGCAGCTTAAGAATGTTGTTATTATCTTAACCAAAGATAATGGCAGTTGAAATGAATTGATGCTTTAACAATGAATCATAAAATTCAAACCTTAGCTGCAAGAAAGTTACCACTAGCAACACTGACACCAACTTCATGCAAGCGACTATTGTCACCATGTCGACGAATATTGCACATGGACGGTCCAGGAGAAAGTTTTGCTTCTATCATCAACCTGATTCCGCCAGCTGCTTCCCTTGCAGCATCAAGAGATTTATCATCAGTGATCCTATACCGACCAACATACTTAGGTTGGCCCCCTGCAATAACAAGGCAGCTGATCATTCACAAATTAAGGACTCTCCTCTCCATAGGGGGAGGGGAAGGAAGTTTGGCTAAGCCAAAGATAATAAACAAGAGTGATCAATGAGAACCCTAATAATAACAAAATGATTGCTGAATATAAAACAAATGTTTTTTCCAGCTATTAGATTTTACTATGATCATACTTATTTATCACACAACTCAAATCCAAGGAGTTATTAATCATTAAAGAAGTTAATATTTTAACCAAATAAACATGAAATTATGGGGAAAATATTATTTTACATTTACCTACAATTGTATCATTATTATGGTCCGCATATTCAGGTTCATAAGATGATCACTCAATAAGCAATAACAAAAAATATAACATGAGGAGTGAAAGCATCGATTTAAGTTTCTAATGGGTGGGGGGGGGGGGGGGAACTAGATCATCAGCTTGGGTCCATATATTTGTTTGTGTGTGTGTGTGTGTCACTGCAGAAAGCATCAGCAACAATTATGACCAACCTCTCTCAGTCAAAAGTTTGTCTATTTGCAAATGGGTCCCCGGTACTAGAACAAACCGAATTCCCAGTTGATGAAGGAGAGCTATGTCCTGCAAGCAGAAAAGTGTTTATGTAGGCCGCTGAATTGAAGGGGATAGAAAATATTTCAAATGAAGCAAACTTTTTAGATATATCATTTCGACAAGTTCTGAAAAAGCTGAAGAGAGTTTAAATTTTGTCATAATAGAAGGACCTGCCTTGAGAATGGGATCTAAGAAAGGACTAGCCACAATTTCACCGGAAATAATCACGACGAAGATGCTACTCCTATGGGCCCATAAGTAAGGCCAGGCCTCGCGAAAAAAGCGCACAAATAGCTTGTCTTCCACTGCACCATAGCTCTCATCTTCCGCGTTCTCACCCAATTCTTCGCTGAGAACATTGCATTTGGTTGAGGTTCTCTTATTGAGCTTTGCTCTGGCATCGGGGGCAGCAGTTAAGGGTTTTAGGGAACGGAGTTTTACATTCAGTTGCGAGTAGAAATTGTGAGAAGGATAGCACAGGCCAGTACGAAAGTAGAAATCTGAAAATTTGGGAGGAGTGTGAAAAGAAATGCAAGAGCTCAATATTGAAGTCGCCATGGAGAAGCTATCGAGAGTAAACGAGATGTCAGGATGCAGGGCGGGAGCATGAGCGAACGACAAAAATATCTGGGAACGAGACGAGAAGCCACCATGGCGGCGGTGATGGGACCCAAATATCTTGGAAATTATTTTTTGTAACGTTACCAAGACTTAGTCTTCCCGATTATTTTAGTATTCATTTCCGCTCACGGAGGCCCCCGAATCTGGGTACGTTCCGTTTTTTGCTTCCGGCCAGTCAATCTGCCATAACCTTCGCGCGCACATATATTCTTTCATTGGTCATATAGCAAATGATCTGTAGACCGAAGCTACATCATTTGGGTTAGTGATGGCGCACAAAAAATTAGAAAACAAAAAACAAAAAAGCCATGAATCAATTTCCGATCGAGCAACGTCGTGATATATGTGCCGCTAATACTGTCGGATCTGGCTTCCATCCTCTTCTCTTCCCATCCTCTTCCTCATCTGAGCCGTTGAATGAAGATCTGAACGGTTGAAATTTTTTTAAAAAAATTACCGCATGCGGTGTAAATTCAATGTAAAAAAGGTAGAGGACGATAGCTGGGTCCCATATTGTCATAACCTAATCACTGATCTCTAAAACCTAAACAACATGAAAGGAGGATGAAAGATATAGTAACTTGACCAGGAACTAACTAGCACATAAATTCAAGAAAATTAGAGGAATTTTACAAGAGACCTGGAAGTTTGGTAATGTCGAAGCAACATTTATCAGTACCAGCCTACTTGCTTAAGATATTCCTGTTCGCACGCCATGGCTGCATTATCCATTTATGAACAAGAAGAAAACATGAACAGTGCATCGCAGAATTAATAGATATTTCATTCCAAATTTGCTGTTCATCCTACTCTACTCTGTTAATCCAAGTCCAAATGAATTCCGATGAGAGAGAAATAAATTGTTGAAGTTGACAGTATAATTCATGCCACACAGCAGACCAAACTTTGATATTTTGAGTGTATCTCAAAATATACACATCTAATTGATCTTAAACCGGTGGCCTATGAAACTATACTCAGGAGGCGTTCAACCACAATTTGACCCACTCAAAACGGAGTTTAGACCAAGGAGATACAGCCTTCGAAAGTTTACATATGATATTCTGGAACAAACTCAACCTAGGCTCGGTTTTCTAGACATATTTCACATTATACACAACCAAATGTGGTGAAACCAATTCCATATGAAACTAAACTCAATAAGTGTTTCACAAAATTTTGAAGCAACAAAAAAGAGCTTCATACGAAGGAGATTCCAATTTCGAAAGTTGAAGGTTGCTGAAACTCTGTTTTCTGGGCAGTCCTCATTCATCTGATCATAACGATTAAAATACATTGAGTTTGGAGTTGATTCTTTTTTCATTGGAAAGAAGACATCAAGAGCTTTCTGGGGATATGCCATTTGCTAATTTTAGGGTTATATTTGAAGAGATATGGTCACTGGAAGTTGAGCTATGTTCTGAAACGTTGATATTTAAACTTGTGGTAGGTAGCTTCTCAGCTTTCCCTCTAGCCATATAGTCAAAACAAAGTTTTCCTGGACAATCAATGAACTTTTTTTTTCCCATCAAGCTGATCTGCTTATTCTTATTTAAACTTTTGTTTGAAAATAACAGTTAATATGAATTGAATCCATCATGCTAAGTGTATAGTATCTTATGCAGCTACAATCCATAACATCGTTCAGCAGCACATTTCTAGGAACAGTCGCACATATACCGTGTGAGGTGTTAAAGCAGCAATTGCAGGTTGGTCTTTATGACAATATGACCGACACTTATATCACGACGTTGCTCGATCCGAAATTGATTCATGGGTTTATTGTTTTTTTTTGTAATAGCGTCATTTTCTATTACTAATATTTTTTCTGGTCTTTATTATAAGACACAAACTAACAAGTTTATGTAGTTCTTTTTATAAGGTACTTACTTATATATATATATATAAATATAAGATAAAAATTATTTAGATTAAGAGTTTATAGTAATTAGTAAGGGTAATATTGAAAATTACTTAGATTCTAGAATAACTTTATTGACTTTAACTACTTTTATTGATTTATGAAAAAAAATTAGTTAGTACATTATAATAAAAATCAGAGGAGTACATTCAATTGATAAGTTGACGTTGGGAACAAGCTTTCATTAAACGTGTAATCATTCATTTTTTTAGGGACAATAAAGTATTTTGCCCGCAAAGGCCTAAGCTATTTTATAAGGGGCACTATGCATCCTATGCCTATACCATTAATTGAGTTCATGTCATTTTCCAAAGGTTAAAATTGTTACCCCTCCATCCTCACCTTCTTATAAAAATATATTTAAAGAATTGATCTATAAGATATTTTCTTTAGGGTTAAATAGTAATTTTGCCCGAATTTTTTTTAGGTTTAATTTTACCCCGAAAATATCAAAAGGTAGTAATGTTGCCCTCCCCTAACAATAATGCCTAACGCGATTAGCCCACACTTGAATGTGACACCTCAAACTTGAGTATATACAAATATTTTTCCCCCTCGCACACTGAGAGTGTGCACGCAAAAAAAAAAAAATCCATTCAAGCGGTCACATTCGAGTGTGTACTAACGCCGTCAGTGTCTACCGTTAGGGGAGGGCAACATTGTTACCTTGTGATACTTCCGAAGCAAAATTAAACCCAAAAAAACTTTCAGGACAAAATTGTTCCTGGGGTGTACTTTCGGGGCAAAATTGCTACTTAATCCTATTTTTTTATATGAGTCAAACTTTTCAAAATTTATCTTTATTAGTGTTCCTTCAACCATAATCAATAAATCAATAAAGAGAGCAATGAGGGAATTAATAAATATAAATAGGGTATTATAGAAAATATATTTTATATTAAATCACTATCTTAATCATAATTGTTGGGGTATTCAGGTAAATACCAAATTGAGGCCTACACAATAGACAACAATGGCATGAGATTACCCGTAAGCTCCCACTCATGGGGAGCTATCATGCCACTTATGGACGATATGAGTCAGACTTACGTTCGATTTGAAATCCTGGTGTTTTCATCCCACTCCTCCTATATTTTCATATTTATCAACAATGCCATTTTTGTGGTTTACTGATTTGCCCCCGAGTCAGTCCTCCTTACCGACTCACTTACGAGTCTTGGGACGATCGCGCTTGACACGGAGACACGGAGTTACTGACAATGACACATCGCACCACTAGCCCAACGAAAAAAACAAAAACCTATGACGGTCGGGAATCTCGTCCAAGCAAAACATTCCGGTCATTAACTGAATCGGAAGTCGGAACGACTACTCAGTACGTCGACAAAAGTATTGAACTCAAGCAACCGGCGTGTGTGTGTGTATGAGAGAGAGAGAGAGAGAGAGACGCACCTTGAGAATGTCGTCCAGGTGGGGGCTGGCAATAATTTCAGCAGAAATGAGGAGGACGAATATGCCGTCTCTGTGAATAGAGATATAAGGCTGAGCCTCTCGCAGGACATTGACAAAATCTTGGTCTTCGTCGGCGGTACCATAACCGTCACCGTCTCCTCTGCTCCGGTCCCACTCGCATCCTCTCACCACAAATCCTGCTGCTTTCTTTCTGGTTTGTGACCTCCTCATAAAACCACAAGATCTTGCTCTGGGCCCGACACTGAAGGCCTGAAATTTATGGCCGCCTGAAAGCCAGCTTTCTCTTTGGCTTCTAGGCCACGCCGGTAGCTTTGAGCTTGAACTACAGGTAGCCATTGCGTTTGGACCTGCAGACTCAGTTCCCAGGGGGTCGAAGGACAGGTTATAGGAGCGTGGAGGAACATTCAGCCGGCATGATTTTTTTTTTCTCAAACAGCCGGCATCATTGATATTCGTTACTAAAATGAACTTGACTTGTTATAGTATCTATTTTAATTATGAACAAGTTTTCTATTGTTTTTATTTTATTTACCCTCTAATTTTATTTATAAGTTATTTACCCTCTAATTTTATTTATAAGTTATTTTTATGAAAAATCCCTAAAAGAAACTTTAAAAATAGTAAAGGATAAAATAATGTTTCAAATATTCATATTCTCATTTTTAAAGCACTATAAATATTTAAAACACCTTTTTGTCTTTTACTATTTCTAAAGTTCTTTATCTCTCTTTTACCTTATTTTCAATATGTTTTGTTAGAGCTAAAAAAATCTTAAACCCATTAACTATATTTTAAAATTTAATAACTTTTAAAATTTATCCTTACTGAATAGACATTACATTCCATCAGAATAAAATCCACACAATAACAAATAAAGAGTAATTGTACACTTATCATATGAAAAATTTAATGATATAATTTATAACAAATAAAGATTATGTCTCTAGTATAAGAGGTAATGATGTAATAATTCTCATTCTAAATTCTAAAACATAATGATCCACATAATTTGGAGAATATTCCAAAGAAGCGATGGTAAGAAAATAATATTATGCTAGACGGTTTGTAGTCAAGATTATCATCAGTCCGATCACCGGATCCTTAGAATAATCAGTGGGTATCTTAAGTGAGTGTTTGAGAAATCATAAAACCATGATTTCATAGTCATTTTTTACAAGCTGAGATAAAACTTGTCTCATATATACTTCTTAAATCATAAAAGCGCTATTTTCCAAAAACTAATATTGTGAGATCATTATAACTCCTTTGCTGTAGACATTTCAAGATCCTTTCTTACTGCTATGGAGAGAGATATTTAGGTTTTTATCAGGGAACCTCTTTTTCATCTGGGATTATCACATTCTTATGAAATACTCCTAAAAGAAAAGTGTAGAAAACAGTAGAATTGGGTTACGCGGCGAAACGGTGATGTTGGGGAGATGACGTACGTTACATAATACGAGCTAGTACCATATAATGATAAGAATGTCTTAATGTGGTGTTGAGGAGATAGCTCCTTATGTGTGAGGTGGACAGCACCAAGAGGTAAACGTGTGAGATCCGTGTGTGTGATCAGTTTGAGAGTAAAGACTGAGGAAGGGCGTAACCTGTTCACAAGTTGCAATCCATTGCGTCTAATGTGTTGCCATCGAGCATCTTTAAAAGAAGCCAATCGGGCCCTGGAGGACCATGTCTCAGTCGTGTCAGAAATGAAAACAGGTAAACGACAAGGATGAGAGAGGCCGTTTCAGGCTGATATTTCCCCACTAGTTAGCATTAGTAATAATCACCCAACACAAGAATGACTCAAGTGGGGCCGACGCTGAGTTACCTTAGCTTAAAAGCGAGGTCCGTTTCACTTGGCTAATAAATACTGGCAAGGGGATCTTTAAAAGAAGCCATTCGGGCCCTAGCTGCTCTCTATCATTGTCCTTCCCTATCTCTCGTCAGATCACTAATGAAATGATGAATAAGAAATTTAATCACAACAAAAATTTTCATAAGTGAGGTGTCAAATCCCAGCACACTGAAAATAGCAACAAGTTCATGCTGCGATCATTATAATTTTTTTTGTTATTTCGTTCTTTCCTTCCAATTTCATATAGTGATTTTGTCAAGTGACAGCTTTTCATAACCCTCAAATCTCAACAGAGATATATGAAATTAACTAATGAACTTATAGTTTAGTGGTATGAATAATCTCTTATAAGTGAAAAGTCGTGAATTTAATCTCGCTTATAACTCAGGCCGTTAGTGTTTGTCGTTGCAATTCACATAGAGAGAGAGATGGAAAAATGCTCATCGTCCCACCACATATTCCATCACAGTCCTAACCCAATCTAGAACACTCAGAAATGCTTGCCTTGCTGTGAGTGTTCAAGACTCGGCTTGGATGACGGGAGCGGATAAACTTGCTAATCCCAATCTCGTTGTTTCAGAATCATATTCGAAGTACGTACTAGAAAGGCTAAGAAGAAGGCAAGATGCCCATTGCCCCATTGATTCTACCACAACTTGCTGCTTTGGCATCAAAGCGTTCCCACTTCTTGTACTCCTCCTAGAGACAACCGCTTGGTGTTTGTCTACGGCAATAATAATTAGAAGGTTTCATAGTCCTTGTTCATCTGATTATCCGTTCACATTTTAGATTTAACCTAATAACTAGTAGTATTTACCTTGATTGAAGCCAGGTTACATGAACCAAATATGCACTGATCGAGCCCAAGTTTAATCAAACAACTAATAAAAAACATTATAATTCCATTTTCGTCCATTCTTAGAGAACTTTTTGTGAGAATAACTGTTCTGCTCATAATATGATTCTCAAGCTCTTTTGAACTTTTCTGCTTTTGCTTGAAGATGAAACTCATCATTCTCCATAACGCACTTCGAATGCTGGCTTGCTAATTAACAACAATGCTTTTTTGGCTCTTTCGCTTAAAAAACCAATTAAAAAAAATCAGTGCTATTATTAATTAATTGATGGATATGGAAATATTGCACTGTACATTATATCGCTATCAAGAGGGAACTCGTGTGTGTTTATAGCTATCAATCAAAATTAGTGATCAAACTCTTGCATAAGAAACCAATTAGGAGCCAGACACTTGTTCCAACCAACTCGGCTGCAATTTTTATAATCTCATAATTCTCACAAAAATATTGTGATTTGTGAATTGATGGTGATGGCCAAACAGCTTATATCTTCACATATCTATTCGAGACTATTTAATAAGTTTTATAATCTCATAATTCTCCTTACAGAATAGGAGCCTCTGACGTTCTTATTTATCATTTTGTATCGGATATATTTCATTTGATCCTAAATATAGGACATAGTTTGTAATGTAAATTGCAATACGAACTATATATGTCCTACATTTAGGACTGGAGGGAGGCAGTAGCTTATGCTTGGGTGTTTTCTAATTTTGAGACTTAACTGGATGATGAGGAAAAGTTGGTGCATATTCTGGAAAAGGTATCCCTAATTAAACGTAGAAAATTTTGGGTAAGAGTGGTCCTAATAAGTGTTTTAAGGACAGATATTAATTAATTCTATCGACAATCTTTGATACAACTCAATTTAACCAAGACCTAAATGGCTGAGATTTGCTAATATTTGAGGGACAGTATAGAAAGTACATTAGAGATAGATCCAGTGCAAATGGAGTTTTTCTAAGGACTGATAGATCCGAAACGTTTTCTCATTTAATTGATCCTGTCCGTGCTCATCAACTGTTCGCCATCCATTTAGAATTGTTCTATTAAAAAGAAAACTGTGGTGTTCTGTTGGATGATATCTATATAATCTAAACTAGTATATAATAATTATTCTGGTTTGGAGATATATATCTGTATGTAGTATTCAATAAGATTCATACCTTGTTTATTCATTTTCCATCTCAACTTGCTTTTTAAATAATAATCCAAATAAGTTTAAGTTTGAAAAAACACTACTTCTATCACTTTCAATTCAAACACAAATATAATTTAAGTTTTATCCTACCTTTAAGTTTGTTAAAGTTAGATTGAAAAAAAAAAAAAATCACTTCTATCACCGCTAATCCAAACATAGCAGTACATTACACAAGATATGAAGTACCTTCTCCTGTTTTTAATCTTTATGCACATTCTTACACGCTAGCAAATCATAATTTTCCCTACTATCGGACAAGATTTTTTTAATCAGACTATGTTGGTGGTCAAGGATTTTTTTGGTGCCAGAGATGAGCTTATTTTATTGACGGTGGAGAATTCGCATCAAAAAAACTAACCAAACATTAGTCAACTTGGTCGAAAGACAAGGGGAAAGAGAAAGAAAGGACAGACACTCACATGTCAAAATTCAGACCATAATGGAGTCTTTTAAAATATCTGAGTCATACTAATACATTTATGGGACAAGTTGTGGTCTATGATAAAAGCTAGCAAAACAAATCCTACTATTTTTTTTTTTTTTGCTCGGAAAAACAAATCCTACTATTGAATAGCAGAATATTGAAAAGAAGAAGATGATAATGATGCTGCCTCTTGGAATGACCACGAATGAGCTGAACATACACCTCTCTTCAAAAGCAAGAATCCAGCAGGCAACAGCAGCAGAGTGTTGCTAAACTGCAAGATATACAAACAAACTAGTAAGTTTTGGCTTTGAAGGCTAATTTATGTGCAATTTGAATTTTGATGCATATTACATTTTACTTTTCTCATCTGTTACAAAGAAGCCCAATCACAGTAACACAACAACAGGGGAACAGAGACATTATACTTGCAGACAAACAACACCGGTATTTTGATTTACAATCTTCGTAATATTTCCGAGAGTATTTTGAAAATATTTATATACTGTTCACAACCTTGGTTTTTTTTGGAAACCTTCTTACTAAACAGGCAGTGGGGGAACCAGGGGGTTAGGGTGGCCCCCACCCCCCTAATTTATGTTTTTTTTAAAATGGGAAATAGGGTCACATGATGGCGGAACCTTACTTGTCTTGTGGGTTGAAATTTATAGGCCTCTTGCAGTAAGTGACCTAATGACTAGCTGTGGCCCCCGCTCCTCATATATCATATATGGTTGATGGTTCATTCCTCTCTCATTAGGGTGAGCATTCGGTTTTTCGGTTAAAACTGAAAAACCGAAATATGCATATGTTAAAAATCGAACTGAAAACCAAACTGAAAAAATTGAATTATTTTGGTTTGGTTTTTCGGTTAATTCGTTTTAACCGAATTTTATATGAATAAAGTAGACATATAGGGCTTTCTAAATATATAAATTATGTAGCATTTTGAGTTCTATACAAGTAGTAACATATTTTTGAAGTTAAGCCTTATTTATGGAGTTATAAAATGAGCAGCGTTGAGAAAATATTAAACTGGGAATGATCCATGACTTTCTTGCTTCTGAGAATATTTTTCCTTGAAAATAGATATGTCAATGGTCATGAGGAATTTTGAAGCACTCAAAAACGATTTTTGTAGAATTAATTATGATTTTTTTTTTTTTTTTGCAAAAACCGAACTAAGCTAGTTTAAAAAACCGAACTGAACCAAAAAACCGAACACCGAATTATTCGGTTCGGTTTCGGTTTTGATTTGTTCACCCCTATTCCTCGCGGCTCATGCACAGTTGGCACTCGGCACAGAAGAAGCAATTGCTGCAAAGAACATAATAAGATTTAAGGTTCACATGTGCCCCCTTTTTATTCATTCCTCACAGTCGGCACAGAAGATTTATTTGGGTGTGTAGGTAGGTGATATAATTTATCTTTCTAGTCTCTTATTTTTAGTTTGATGGAATTTGTTTTATGAAAAATTCAGGGATTTGTTAGGTTTTCAAATTTTGAGGCTTCTAAATGATCATTTTGCTTTTAACGGAGATAATGAGGTTTGAGTAAAAGTTGTATGGTCTATATTTTTACTTGAGTGATTGATTTGAGGAAAATAAAGTTAGGGTTTAGTTAAAAAATTTGTGATTTATGATATGGAGTTTGTGATATGCAATTTGCGAAATGGAATGTGTCATATGAAATTTTATGAATTATATCTCTATGCGAAATGGAATGTGTGATATGGAATTTTGTGAATTAATTCATGCTCTTTATAGGTGATTATTATGAGGAAGAGTGCTACCATTGATACTTATTTTAAGAGAAAGAATAGTGAGTCTTTCCTGTCATCTACTACTAATGTTGAATTGTCAAATATTGAAACTCCTTCTTCAAAGTTTCATAGAATTGAAAATAAAGAGGTAGTTAAAGAAGTTGATCTTATTTCATTGGAAATAGATCTTGCTCTATGCCCTCCGCAATATGAAAATATCCTATAAATCAATAAGATAAAATTCGTCATACTTACTTTAAACTTGGTCCATTTTAGTGCTTCAAAATTATGTTTTTTCTGGGCTAGAGAAGAATCGACGTCATTTTTGCTCTTCTTAGTTTGATTTGTATCCATTTTAGTTAAACTATTCTCAAATAAAAATGATATATTTTGTTTGTCTTGTTATTTATTTAGCAAACTAGGTGACAGTGGTTATTTTGGACTTAATACATTTGTTGTTGGGAGATTTAGAAATGAGAAAAAGGTTAATGATGGAGAAAATTGTGTTTTTTTACGCCATATTAGAAAAAATGTTATCTCAATGTATAAAATTGCTATGAGTTCATGTGGTGATTTTATAAAATCAATTTCAACATATTGAGATATTGGTTGAAAAACTTACTTTCTCCGATCTCAACATTTGTTTTTACATTAGATCTATATTTTATTTTCAGTACTTTTATTTATAATATATTACAATCCAAAAAAAAAAAGAATTAAAATCCTAGGACCCATTTGGTAGAAAGAAGATTAGAGAAGGAAAAGGAAGATCCTAATCTTCCCATGAATTTTGGGTGTTTGGTAGATAGAAAGTCCAAAAAAAAAAATTCACGAGTTCGAACTTAATAAGAATATTTTTTTAAAAAAAATATATTTTTCTTTTTTATTTTGAATTAATTTCTTTTGAGGGTAAAATAGACATTTCCTAATTCTTTACCAACTACCACTCCTTCATTTTCTTCCTACCAAACAACTCAAGTCATCTTCCATCATCTTTCAAATCTTCATTTCCCCCTCTAAATTCATTTCCCTCCCCACCAATTCTCTGTACCAAACAGGTATTATCCGAGCTAAGGAACCATGAACTTAATCTCAAACAACGTCAGGTTCAACTCAATTGCAGACCAACTGATTTAGCTATTGAAGTTCCTGCCGTGAATCGATATTAACCCAAAATATGGTAGACAGAGTTCTTGAGAAAAAAACCAGTGTGTGCGCAGAAGCAATTCTACAAGAATCTCAGCAAATCTATCATGTACAAGAGTGAGAAAGAGAAGGGCACAAACCATCCTTCAAGAGGATAAGGCAGGAATCAAAGTGAGAAGATCATAACATGTGGTTTTAAAATTCTAGACACAATTAAATTTCGTATAATACCGTATCCACAAAAGTTAGCTATGCTTGAATATGTAATTTTAAGTTCTCTTTTGATTTTCATTTTCCACATTTATATGCCATCCAAACAAGAGAAGATAGAATTGCTATCTACTTCCTCGATTTCATTTCCCTTACTGTCTTTCCCTCCTCCTTTGTTCCCAAATAATCATAATGTTCATCAAAAGATCTACATCAAATTCAAAAGGTTCGACAGCCAACCTTTCTGGTAAAGAGTAATATCTCAGCACTTCATTGCAATGCCTGTGCAATTCGGCTTTATGATTGCAACAACTATACCAAAAACACACAGAAAAAGTTATACTACCTAATTTAGCTTCTAATACAAACAGTTTGAAAGCTAACCACGATTCACAAAAATTACCACGAATAATCTGAGTATTATGCAACATTTCCAGTTGCAAAGAAGGAAGAGGAGGACCTAATTTTCTCAGTTTGGGATTCAGCGAATCGTTGTGTTGATATTGGCATTAAAAGAAAATAAAACGCCAATAAAAAGAGTCTCTTTTATCTCCTAGCCTTATAGCAAAAACACACAGAAAAAGATACACTGCCTATTATAATATAAACAGACAGAAAGCAGCTCAATATTTACAATTATATCATTTTCTTCTCGATTTCTCAGCGCCCAGACAGACTGGCAAAATGAAGTAAAGAAAGTCCAACCTCACTCATCAGAGCAGGTCAGCTCAAACGAGAATAAGCATAGGGAAACAAAGATGAGAAAGATCTACCCAAACCGAGAAAAAGATCTAACCTGGAAGAGAACAAGAAGACGATAGAGGAAGAGTGGCAGAATGAGAAGGAAAATGGTGTCAGAGAAGTTGGAGCAAATGTTCAAAACCGAATGGGAAAATAAAGTTGTTACAATGTTCCTATTTCAAATTCTCCCTAAAATATAACCCATCCTGGATATACCCAGCACAGAAACATCAGCTGGACTAGATTCCTAAAATCACTTCAATCTAATCCAAAATACAACAATATTTTGCAAAGGAAAAGTGTTAGAGCTAATGTGTAATTAGGTTTCCTATAAGTGTAATTAGCATTCATTTATTCTTTGTATATGATTTAGAAGACTGTAGAATATTGTGTGCTAGCTGTATTGTGTGCCACGCGTCCTGCACATTTTCCTATGTAACAAACTCTGCTCATAACCGTTGTAGTATTTCTGCTATATATACACTACAGAGGCCAGCATATTTGCTTACCTCTTCAGTATCATTTCTCTGCATATTTCTCTGCTAGAATTCTCTCTATTATTCTCGGTTTCTCACTTGGTATCAAGAGCCGTGTTCTTTTTTTTTTTTTTTCCGATCCCTCACTATGTCTTCTTCCTCCCAAACTTCCGATGAACTGTGCCTACCTCTGTTCCTAAGTCCTACTCCCTATTCCACTCCTCTAGTCAAACCACGTCTATCAAGTGGATAGAGCGAATTTTTGGTTTGGGAATGCAGTAGTGTTGCCTCTCATCGAAGGTAGCAGTTGCGAGTCATATCACTCATCAATGGCCTCGTCCCGCCAATGACACGCTCCGTTGTAGGCTCTTCCCGACCACTCCAAATCCGAGTTCGAGGAGTGGTATGCCGTCGATCGCATGCTTGTCGGTTGGCTCCGCAATACTATGACCCGGGAAGTCGGAGCCCAGCTACTCCATTGTCGTACGGCTCTCGAGCTACGGGCGGCGCTCGCTCTCGACCGAGCGCCTTCTCAAGGTCACGAGTTATGGTGTACAGTCGAACTTCACCAAACTCGAAAGAATGGCATGCGGATGGAAGACTATCTCGCTAAGATGAAGAACATAGGCGACCAACTCGTTCTCGCCGAGCCCCGATTTCGATTGACGATCTCATTCTCCATACTCTAAATGGATGGACGCCGAGTACAACGCTATCGTTGTCAAATTAATAGATCAACTTGGTCTCGGTTGGGTTGACGCACAAGCTTCCTTACTCGCGTTTGAAAGCCGTCTTGAGCAACTTAACCAAGCGGCATCTTTGTCACTCTGACCCTCGGCCAACATGGTGTCACAAGGTTCATCGGGGACCTCTTCTCGTTCTTTCTCTTCGGCCGTGGTCCATGGCGCGATCCTCGTGGTGGTCGTGGTCGTCGATCTCGGGAGAGGACTGCAATCGTGGTAACTCCACCTCTGGCGGTGGCGGTGGTCGTCCTGTGCACCTCTTGTGATCGCCATGGTCACTACTTTGAGACCTGCTGCCAACGCCGGGAGGCTAACTCGTGTCTTCTCGCAGCAAAAGACTGATTCCACTCCCATACCTACTACGGCGATCCTCGGGTGATTGCTGATCCCGGCCGGTACATGGACAAATGGTGCAAGCCACCATATCACCTCGATTCCACTCACCTCGATTCGGTTGCACCATCGGGTAATAAATTCCTCTACACTTGTATCGCCATAAAAAGCGGATCCATGCTACTGGTCCAACTAAGTTGAGTCCTCAACTCCAACTTAAGGATGTTCTTGTGGTGCCCTCTGCCACTAAAAACCCGATCAGTGTAAACAAACTCGTTACGAGACAATCCTATTCTTTGTTACATTTTCTAATCTTGGTTGTGTTGTGAAGGAAAAAGCAAGCAGGTCAACTCCTAATGCGAGGAACCCCAAGACAGGGCCTCTACCCAATGAATAATGCATCGAGATCCGTTCAAATTCACATGGTTTGCCACAGGGGCGAAGAATGATGAGTTATTTCTTAGATGGCATTGCAGATTGGGCATCCTAGCAATAAAATTTTACGTCAAATTTTGCACTCTGTAATGTCAATATTCATGTTAATGATCGGTTAGTTTGTTCTGCGTGTCAATGTGGAAATCTAAGAAATTGTCATTCTCTCGTTCTATGTCTCATGCCTCTTCCCCATTAGAACTCATTCATACCGATCTCTGGGGTCCATCCCCAACTCAATCTGTCAATGGTTACAAATACTACATCCATTTTATCGACGATTTTAGTCGTTATACTTGGTTGTACCCACTCAAGCATAAAGGAGAAGCTATAAATGCATTCAATCACTTTCGAAGCTATCTTTGAAAAACAATTTGCCACACCCATTAAATCTATCCAATGTGATAACGGGCCGAGTTTAAGCCTTTTGCCTCTGTTCTTTGCAATTCTTTGGGATTGTTATTAGATATACTTGTCAGTATACGTCTGCCCAAAACGGTCGAGCGGAGCGTAAGCATCGGCACATTGTCGAGCTTGGACTGACTCTTCTTGCTCAATCACATTTACCACTCACTTCTTGACAGAGGCATTCCATATGGCTGTTTACCTCATCAATCGTCTTCCAACGGACACACTCAATGGTGATACTCCTCTTTGATTATTCAACACCAATCCAGTTACCATAGTTTGAAAAGTTTTGGGTGTGCGTGTTACCCATATCGAGACCTTATAATGCCCACAAACTTGATGCCATAGTCGGTGTATCTTTCTTGGACCGACTCCACAAAGACAAAGGCTATAAGTGCCTTAGTTCCTCCGGGACGCATTTATATTTCCGTCATGTAGTCTTTGATGATTCTGTTTTCCCCTGTTTCACGGAGCTTTTTCCGCGACAAGCTCGCCTCGGTCTGAACTATCTATTCCATTTATTATCATTCCATCGGAATCTCGAGAATGGTCAGTCTTCCATTTCGATAAGCCCGATTGCATCCTCTCGACTAGTCCATCATCGACCCTTGGTCCATCCATCATAGTCAACTTCCAACACCACCAAATGAGATTGCGCCCTCTCGGATGTGGCCCAAAATGAGGCCCATACCTCTCCTATGTCACGTGATGTGTCTCCTCCACTGACAAATAGTCACCCAATGGTGACTCGGGCAAAAAAACCGGGGTGTCAAGCCGCGATATCCGTTTGTCGGCCTTCTCCGATCTGAAACTCCATCGGTGCTCTCTCGGGCTCGTCTCCCTCGGTCTATCACCGAAGCTCTCTCTTCCCCACACTGGAAGCAAGCCATGGATGAGGAATATTTTGCACTCTGCGAAATAAAACGTGGCGGTGGTCCCATATGACGGTACTCAGCGATTGGTCGATTCTCGCCGGATTTTCAAAACCAAATTTCGAGCGATGGAGCGATTCTCAAGCATAAGGCACGCCTCGTTGCCAAAGGCTTTCAGCAGACTTCGAGGGTTGATTATTTGAAACCTTGATCCGTAGTCAAACCATCTCTTTGTAAGAATTATTCTTACTCTTGCTCTTACTTTCAATTGGGATGTTCGTCAATTGGATGTAAATAACGCCTTCTTAAATGGATTTCTTCAAGAAGCTGTGTTTATGTGTCAACCGCAGAGTTTCTCGATCCTCGAAACCCAATCATGTGTGTAAATTGACCAAAGCCATATATGGTCTCAAACAAGCCCCACGGGCTTGGTTTGATCGTCTTAAATCACACACTAACTAAATGGGGTTTTCAAAATTCTAGGAGTGATATTTCGTTATTTTCTCTCAAGAATAAGTCTCTTTGTGGTGTTTGTTAAGGTCTACGTGGATGACATTCTTGTGACAGGGGAACAATGATCGAAGGTCCATGGCTGGTCTCTGTGTCTACATAGGTGGTACCTTGATCTCTTGGGCATCTAGGAAACAAAGGTTGTTTCTAGAGCCGGCTACGAGTCCGAATACAGTGCACTTGCTGATGGTCTGCTGAATTAAAATGGTTGTGTGGTTTACTTACCGAACTTGGTTTATTTTTAAGGAGGCCATCTATCATTTGGTGTGACAACCTAAGTGCTCAAGCCCTTGCTTCTAATCCTGTTCATCACTCAAGAAGTAAACATATAGACATTGACGTGCATTTCATAAGAGATCAAGTTTTGAGTGGTGACATCAAAGTTGCTTATGTTCCATCTCAACATCAAATTGCTGATTGTCTTACAAAGGCTCTCACACATTCACAATTTTCTTATCTAAGAAGCAAACTCGGATTGTGTCCCACCCCTCTCGTTTGAGGGAATGTTAGAGCTAATGTGTAATTAGGTTTCCTATAAGTGTAATTAGCATTCATTTATTCTTTGTATATGCTTTAGAAGAGCGTAGAATATTGTGTGCTAGGCTGTATTGTGTGCCACGCGTCCCGCACATTTTCCTATGTAACAAACTCTGCTCATAACCGTTGTAGTATTTCGCTATATATACACTACGAGAGGCCAGCATATTTGCTTACCTCTTGATATCATTTCTCTGCATATTTCTCGCTAGAATTCTCTCTATTATTCTCGGTTTCTCACTAAAAGCAACAGTGAAAAGAGTGATTTTTTGAGAAGAGATAACTAGAGGTGAATGTTACACTAGCTTATGAGAAATCAAAAGAGGATATGGCAGGAATAAAAATGAGAAGATCAGAACATACGGTTCTAAAATTCTACACACAATTAAATTTCGTATAATACCATATCCACAAAAATTAGTTCTGCCTGAATATGTAATCATGTATCTTCAGTGAAAAGAATGAACAAAATGCATCCTTCAGCAACGATGACTCTCCTGACAAAAATTTAGACTGCAAAATGTCAAGAATGGAACAAAACAAAACGAAACAAATTAAAAGAGGGCATCAAGAAAAGAAACAAACCTCAGCTCATTAAGATTCGGGCTCATTTGGGTTGGGATGAATCAGCCACAGGCTTGTGGTTGTATTCATCCCCATTTCATAATCTTGTGCTTCCCAGAATTCTGAGGCACTGATACATAAGAAAAGGACTGCCATTTTTTTGAATATAACGTGAATGTCTTATTGCAGAACTTAAGAAGTGGAAAGCTCGTATTTTAAAAAGGGATAAGGTGAGTGTCCAGAATTTTTTTTTAAAAAGCAATTTTATCCTAAAAGTTTATAAAATGTTACAATTTTACCGTGTTATAATTTAATGTTAAGTTTGTTTGTTAAGTCAGTCAAACATCCTATATGGCATGTCATAGCTCAACTACCACGTCAGTATATCCAATATGCTGGCATCACACATTCTCATCTCTCTTCTTCATTCACTTTTTTCTCTGGGTATGTTGATGGACTTATTTTCTAATGGATTTTTTCTAATGTGATTTGTGTTTGGGATACAGTGGTAGAAATGACTTTTGTTTCTAATGGGCACCTGTTTGGCATAGCTTTTAAAAAGATGGATGGGATGAAAAATGACTGAAAAGGGCATGAATCAAATTCGCACAAACACACACATATGTTGTATAAAATGTGATAATTTGGGATAAAATATTAAATATAAATATAAATTTACTAAATAAAATAGTAAAATTACCATTAAAAAAATTACAACATAATGAAGTGCTTAAATAAACCTAGCCCTACAAGTTGGTCTCTAATTTGATCACGAAGACGATTCATTTGTGGTGAAGATAATGATGAGGATGCTTCATCAATTGGATTATCATTATCAAGTGGATCATCTTCATCACCCATATTTCCTTCTTGACTTCATCAAATTCCACATCATTTTGGGAATATCTCCAGGATAAAATTATGTATCGCCATTGTAGCGCAAACTATACGGACTTGTGTTCGAAATTTATATGAGTGCATATTTTGTAAGATGTGAAACCTATTCTTCGAGACTCAAAGGTCCTTTCTATCGTGCATCTCAAACTTGAATGATAAAAATTGAAGTACTCGTTGGGATTTGAAATCCCGTGTCGCCTGAATCGGAAGGTGATAACGCTCACGTTTATACGGTCCAATATATCCAATCGGTGTTGGATAGCGGCGTCGACCAAGTAATATTTTCCGATAAATGTTGACATTCATTTGACATTAGTAAATTATAGGAAATGTGAAATAAAAGCGAGAAATTAGTGTAATTGAAGTGAGGATGTCAGAGATATACCGTTAGGTGGATGGGGGAAGTTCATACGTGGAGTCTCGATCGCATTCCGAAAGACACGAGCATCATGTGCAGTACCCTCCCACCCTGCCAACACAAAAGTAAAGCACATATCCCAATCACAGACAGCCATGATATTCTGTGTGGGATATCCCTTTCTTCCAATATATTTGTCTTGCTTCGATTGGCTTACCACACACCTGATGTGCGTTCCATCAATTGCTCCTATGCAATTCTCGAAAAATGGGTGATAAATAACTTTGTGAGAGAAGCATCGCCAATGGTGGCATTAGAACCACCTCAACTTAATTCCAAACACAACATTTATTCTTATGTACTTCTGTAAAATGATTGTTTGTGATGATTCAGATATAAATCTTTTCGCATTCTTCGCATTCCTCTTATGAAAGCTTTTATCAATTCGACGGTGAAAAAAAAACCAAACAATAAATGCATAAACCAAACAATGAAGAGCAGAATGAAGAGCAAAGCAGAATGAAGAGCAAACCAAGAACAAGAATAAGAACGAGTAAATGCATAAATGAAGAAGAACAAGGATACGATGAATTACGGCTTATCGGCGAGATCGACGGCGACGCAATAGAAAGTATCACGGTCGAGATCCGGCGAGATCAACGGAGACACAATGGAGAAGAAGACCAGATCGGATCGAAGAACAAGAGTTGAATCGCAAAGACGAACATGAACCGAACAAGAGATGAAGCGAGGTAGGTCGGATTTAATAGAAGAAGCGGACGAGGTAGGTCGGACTTCATTGAACGGGAGGTAGCTCGCCATTAATTCGATTCGAGAAGAGAGGAGCCGAGCAATTAATTTTTCGATGAATGAGAGAGCGAGCGGAGAAGAGAGGAGGCCGAGCAATTAATGGGAGGCGAGAAATGAGAGAGCGAGGCGGAGAAGAGAGAGCGAGGCACGGGGTGGGATGGTAAAGTGAGGAGAGAGAACGAGACAAATAATATTGGGGCCCACTTGTTTTTGATGGGGTTGAAGCTAATGGGATAATAAGCTGCATTATCTAGCTTCCAAAAAATTATCCCATTACACCATGAAGCCCATTGGATTTTCACTCATCAAACACCCAAATTTTTTTGATGGACTTATTACCCATTTGATGGACTTATAAGTCCATATGAGGCTTTGCCAAACAGGCCCTATGTATGTTTGGTTTGAGAGAAGGGAAGGGGAGGGGAGGGGAGGGAGGAGAAAAATAAAAGGAGGGGAGATGAAAACTTGTGGGCCCCACTACACTCAATTTTGAAGAAAAAAATTCCCTCATCTCCTTTTTTTTTCTCTCCCCTCCCCTTCCCTCAATCCAAACATACCCTAAGGGCGGTTTGCTTCACGGAACTTTGGAGAGGGAGAGGGAACTTAACATAGTTCCTGCTGCTTGAAAATCCGTTTGACGTGGCTTGTTCCTGGGAAGTCACATTCCCGTTATCACCGAAGCTCCCACGAATGAGGGAAAGTGGGCTCCCTCCAAAAGTGGCGGGTCTTGAAATATTTCCTAAAAAGTGAATTAACAAGACTAAAAGCCCTTGTGAAATCATAAATCGAATCGAGCTTGGAGCCGGAAGAAGGAGCGAGGCGAAGGTTGAGACGACAGCATAAGCTTCAATCGAAGGAGTAGGCAAGCAAGATCGAATCGAGGTAAGTGAATGATTTTTTTTTGTTCATTGTGCATTGTGCGTTGTGCGTGTTAAAAACTTTCCGGAATGATTGCTTCTTCTTTTTCTTTTTCTTCATCTTGTTCTTTCTTCTTCTTCTTTTTTTCCAGAAAGATTATTATGAAATGAACAGAAAAGAACAGACTTGTATTGCTTCTTCTTCTTCTTTTTCTTTTTCTTCATCTTGTTCTTTCTCTCAGATTAAGAACTTCAACTTTTTAGTTTGGGCAAAAGGAAAATTTATCTTCTATTTAGTGTCTTGTTTCTTTTTGCAATTATTTATGGGGTAATGTCGAACCGATTTCGAATACTTCGTTGATGAATCGGGGGTCGACTAATTGGTGGGGTCATTGGCATTTGAACTTTGCGTTTCTTGTTATCTCTTCCTAGGTTTCAAGGAATTTCGGTTCCTCGTTGGTTTTTCATGTCCATGAATGGTTGGCAAATTTTATGTTTCCATGATTATTTGAACTCTTAAATGACTTTGGTCTTGCCTACAATTATTTTCACATTTGCTCTGCTGATATGTCCTTCTGTCTGATAATGCGTTCAAACGTGTGTACTTGTAAAGTTTGTATGTTCGAACTTAACGCTTACGTTCGAACTTCTTCATTTTGTTACGTAACATCGGTAGCATTGGTTTTATATGCGAGGTTTGCTTTTACGCAACTTTGTTTTTTCTTACCAACTCCACTTCACAATTTCAGGGTTTTAGCACTAAGTAATATCAATTTTTGATTTTTGCCGTCAAAGCAAAGAACTAGGTTCATTGTTCATCGATCCCTATTCCTCTTGCAATATTCATGTCCGCACTGCATTGCTTAATTTCGTGTTGTCCCCCTTTATTTCCTTCCATGTCCAGCGTCCTTCTCACCTCTCGGTAGCCGTTATGCTCGTCACGGTTGCGAGATCCTTTCGATGTCTGGTTACAATTTTCTTTCTCCACCAAGACGTGATTTGGTTTGACTCTCTATCCAATTCACAAAACAAAACAAAAAACAAAATTTCGGCTTTTTTGTTGGAGGGCATTATGGGAATTTTACCTAAGGTTCCTACTTAACTAACACCAATTCTTCTTACCAAGCAATTTATCTTCCCACAACTTACTTATATTCCCATGTCTACCAAACAGCTCAACTTTTTAAAGTTCCCTCTCAATCTTCCCTTCCCTTCCTTTAAGTTCCTTTCCCTTCTTTAAGTTCCTTTCCCTCCTTAAATGTTCCCTGAACCAAACGGGCCCTAAAGGGAGATTTTATATTACTCAGGTGCCTCTTGTTGTGTAGCAGGCGACTAAACCCAGATGGTTCAAATGGAATATTGGCTTTCAAGATGGCAGATGGTTCCCCAAGATGAAGAGCACTAGTTAACTAACCATAAGATTTCTTGGGTCATTATCACAATGTTGAAGGAGTAAGAGTGTATTTAGCGAGAAGAGAAGAAATGGACATGGAGGAAGAATTTTGATATAAGTTGTCTGATTCTTGGGCCAGTTATTTAAGAATGATTGGAGTGAGTATTACAATGTTGAAGAAGTCTTGTGAGAAGAGTATTCAGGGAGAAAGGAAAAGAAAAAGATGTAGGAAGAATTTTGTAATAAGTTGTAAGTGAGTATGTATTTATATGTTAAATTCTATCTAAATTAAAATTTTGAGGCGTTAAAATTAAAAGAGATAAAATATATATTAAACGGAGATAAAAAAATTTACTAGCTCAAGTCTACACGACTCACCTCCTCCAGGTTTGAATGGATTGAAACTAGATGAATCTATAAATGCGAAGCGAGAAGGTGAGGCAGATTTCACAGTAGCATAGACGATAACTGTGAAGTCCTACATTGGCTTGGAAGGGAAACTAAAGACCCTTTGTTTGGGTATCTCTCCTCTCGATGCATTTTGTTTTGGCGTAGAACATAAGTGTCTAGCCCTAGGTGGGCTAGTATATTGATGTAGGATCAAATAGCTCTCCCCCAAGTATCCATAGATGAGATACCTAAGAGGATTGAAGATCTCTGCGCACACATGAGGGCTTTCACCAAAGGGGTGTGGCTGAATCGTAAAGGAGAGAGCTTCGAAGATGTGTACCTTTTAGGTTAACCAACTATATATAGAGGCTACCTTAGGGTTTGGGTTTGGACTTGTTGGGCCTCTTGTGCTTCCAAGCCCAAATGTACTAGATGTCTCCTGTTGGGCCACACCTTGGATGAGCCTAATATTTGATTCCATAACAGTTGCCCCCAAGCTTGGTAGTTCAGGTATCTGAGCTGTCGAGATTAATTGACTTCTTTCCGAGATCCCCTGAATCCGACTTTGCTTTCGTATCAATTTTCCCGGGCTAATTGTCTGGTTTATATTCCTGCATTTAATAACATGTAAGCAAATCACAATAAATGGAAAATACTTACTGTTTGTGCAAATCGTTCAACGTGCTCATTTCGGATACTTGTTCGAGCTTGCATTAAACTTTCTGGTTGGATTCCGTGCGTGTTGACCGAGATTCGGGTTTATATACTTTAATCCCGAGATTTCGGTTTATAAATTGTAACCTCGAGATTAGGGTTATATATTCTAATACGGAGATTTCAGTTTATATACTTTAACTCCGAGATTCCGGGTTTATAAACTGTAACCTCGAGATTCTGGGTTATATATTCTAATACGGAGATTTCGGTTTATATACTTTAACTCCGAGATTCCGGGTTGATATTGGCGGCATTGCTGTCGTCAAATTGATTCCAATAAAGGAAACTAAAATGGACTTGCCGCCTCAATGCGGGCCCCGGATTTTAACTAGATTCAGTTAAAATCGGGTCCACCTTCTTAACTTTACACAGATCCCTGATTTAAACTAGATTCAGTTTAAATCGGGTCCGCCTTCTTACCTCTACACGGATCCCTGATTTAAAATAGATTCATTTCAAATCGAGTCCACCTTCTTAGCTTTACACGGATCCCTGGTTTAAACTAGATTCAGTTTAAATCGAGTCCGCCTTATTAACTGTACACGGATCCCTGGTTTAAACTAGATTTAGTTAAAATCGGGTCCGCCTTCTGCCTTTTTTCCTGCAAAACTTTAACAGAACTTATCTTGGCTTTACCGTATTCCAAATGTAGCACGTTTTAACCGTTATCCACGGAGCCCAGATTTTAACCAGATTCGGTTTAACCGGGGTCCGCCTTCATCCCTTTCGTAGGGATGGAACTCCACCGTTTACCCGGGGTCCAATTAAGGAGCGCGGATTTAATCTGCAAAAATAGATCTGGCGGTATTATCGTCACAACATGATCCATGAAAACGAGTTTGTGTACCTCGGATTCACGCATGTTTAAATTGGACATGATTTTCGAAGACGAGTTTGTTTACCCTAAATTCATACATGTTTTCCTTCGACGTGATTTTCAGAAATGGGTTTATGTACCTCAAATTCCTACATGTTTAGCTTTGACATGATTTTCGAAGACTGATTTCTTTACCATGACTTCATACATGTCTCCCGGTGATGAACAGTAAGGTCTTCCTATCGTTTCCTCAAGTAGTAGAGGGTAAATGCTTCTTGAAGCCAACCAATAATATGAACACAGACTTGTACAAATTGAAAAGAAGCATATTCGATAAGCATATTTGGTTGGCTCAGAATGCAGAATGCTTTTCCAGCCAAGATTAACAAGGATTTTGAAAATAGGAGATAATAATCTAAGGAAGAAGCTTTGCAATGATACGGTGATTTGGTTATGGTGTTGAAGAGTTGGGGTGTTAAAGCTTTGCTTCTACCGAGAGCCAAGCCTATCCTTCCACCAACATCGATTCAAACTCAAAATCGAACCACCTCCGTTCAAACATCTGATTGCTGCTCCTCCTGCTGACCTTCTTCGGTCGCGGGAATCAGAAATTTACCGATTCCCCACAGACGGCGCCAATGTTCTGGCGTAGAACATAAGTGTCTAGTCCTAGGTGGGCTAGTATATTGATGTAGGATCAAATAGCTCTCTCCTAGGTATCCATGGATGAGATACCTAAGAGGATAGGTGATCTCTGCGCACACATGAAGGCTTTCACCAAAGGGAGTGGGGTGTGTGCTCTGTGTGGCTGAATTGTAAAGGAGAGAGCTTCGAAGATGTGTACCTTTTAGGTTAACCAACTATATATAGAGGCTACCTTAGGGTTAGAGTTTGGACTTGTTGGGCCTCTTGTGCCTCCAAGCCCAAATGTACTAGATGTCTCCTATTGGGCCACACCTTGGATGAGTCTAATATTTGATTCCATAACACATTTTAAAACCATGAGAGATAAAAGGAGCCCCGAAGCGTACAATATCGAAAGTGTGATAATGGAATGTTACAGGTATTAAAGTATGGTTTGGGCCGATGGGCCCAGCATGCTGCTAAGATGTTATAATTGGCATCAGAGTCCGGTTATTGTTTGGCTTGTGATGTGAGAAGACAAAGAGCCAATTGTTTGGCTTATGATGTGTAAAGGCGATACGCGAGTAAATTCGGGTTTAGGGATGCAAGCGAGGGAACCAAGGGTTTTGGGAGGAAATGGACTAAGCTATTGGGCTATGCCGGGGAATATGTTTTTAACTATTGCTCTTATTATTGCATTTTTGTGTTTATTATTTTATGGGTTAAGTGGCATCTAGTACTCTGAAGTATTTGTTTAGGTGCATCTAATGTCCTAAAGTATTTTACGATGCACCCAGCACCCAGAATGTACCACAAAATACTTTAGGGCAATGGATGCACCTAAAAAATTACTTCAAGATACTGGATACACCCTAACCCTTAGTTTATTGTTGAATTTAATGTTGTCTTTAATAATTGTTTATTATTTTAGATGTTATTTAGCTTGATTGACGAATTTAATGATGTGCTTAAGTGTTTTTAATTCTTTTTTTATTGTGGACATTATAGCAGAAGTTTAACGGTTAATCAGGAGGGCTTTAAAATATAAGCTTTATTATTTCCTTTACAAATTTGAAGCTTATATTACGAACAAAAATAAATTTTAATAAGCAAGTCATAGTAAGTAGTGGACTAAGAGCAAGTGGTGGACTAAGTTTCTAAACTGACAATATTTATAAATGATGCAAAAGAGATTTACTGTGCTATACTTTTTTGAGAAAGTTCAAAATGATATTCATGAGTAGAATTATAAGTTAAAAGGTTCCATAGGAACAACAATTATTTTACAACAAAGAAATAAAGAAACTGTTGGAAGAAGAAGAAACTGTAATGGCAGAAACTGCAATCAATTAAAAGTAGTTAAAAGTACAGATGTCTCTAAGAATCATAAATTTCTATATACGTTTTTGTATAATGCTTATTTGAAATTATGATTTCGATATACGTTTTTGTAAATTGAGAAAATCCTTTTCATAGTATTTTATACATTTTCAATCATGATTGAAAATGTACTTTTCAAGATTCTAAATGTGTGTTTGGTTTGAAGGAAATGAGACCTAAAAAAACTTAAATATTAGCCTCTAACTTTAGACACGACCCGGGGCTCCCCATCAAACCAATATCATGCCTAAATCAGATATGATATGATTTGAATATGATGGCTGAGTTGCGATTTATTAGGGGCCTGTTTTTAATCTCTATACATATTCTGACACGCTGGTAAATTATAATTTTCCCTACTACCGGACAAAGATTCTTTTGATCAGATTATGATCATGGTCAAGAATTTCTTTGCTGCATGAGATGCATTTATTTTATTGACCGTAGAGAATTTACTTAAAAAAACTAACCAAACATTAGTCAACTTGAACGAAAGACAAGGGGAAAGAGAAAAGAAGGACAGACACTCACATGTCAAAATTCAGACCATAATGGAGTCTTAAAATATCTGAGTCATACTAATACATTTATGGGACAAGTTGTGGTCTATGATAAAAGCTAGCAAGAGAAATACTACTATTGAATCGCATAATATTGAAAAGAAGAAGATGATAATGATGCTGCCACTTGGGATGACCGCGAATGAGCTGAACATACACCTCTCTTCAAAAGCAAGCATCCAGCAGGCAACAACAGCAGAGTGCCGCTAAACTGCAAGATATACAAACAAAAGGCACAGAATTTAGTCTTTGAAGGCTAATTTATATGATGCAGTTTGATACGTATTACATGTGACTTTGTTGGCAAAAAAAAAAAATACATGCGATTTTTCTCATCTGTTACAAAGAATTACAATCACATTAACACAACAACAGGGGAACAGAGACATTATACAACAGAGAAACGATACTGGTATCTTGATTTACAATCTTCGCACATTTATTTTTCCGAGAGTATTTTGGAAATTATTTAAATCAAGTTCACACATTGTTTTCTGGCAATAGCCACTATGAGTTACAACCGGCGGATAAAGAAAGAAAGAAAATATCATATATATGATCTTTGTTGTATTTTATAATCCCAGCTAAAGAATCAAGAACTTCAATGATCAAATAACATCAGGTTCAAGTAAAACAGCAGCCCAACTGATTTAGCTAGTGAAGTTCCTGCCGTGAATAAATATCAATGCAAAACATGCTAGACACAGTTCTTGAGAGAAAAAACCAGTGTGTGTTCGTGTGCAGAAGCAAATCTACAAGAATCTCAGCAAAGCTATCAAGTACAAGAGTAAGGTAAGAGAAGGGCACATACCATCCTTCAAGAAAACCAGTTTCTTGCCTAGGAGGTGGGGCTTGGGCATACTGTGGGGCATACCCTTGTTGGGGGTAGCCTGGTGGAGGATATCCCTGTACTGGGTAGCCTGGTGGAGGATAAGAATCCTTTGGTGGATACCCTGTAGATTATTATTCAAGACAATCATTTCATCAGTCGATCTCACTCTCACGAATTGATTCAAGAACTGAATTCTGGAAAATGAAATTTCATGGCACAGAAGGAATCAAGCGAAGAAATATTACCCTGCGGAGGAGGAACACCAACCGGAGGCTGATGCTGGTGCTGATCGTAGTAACTCATATCGATGCGTAACCTGAAATTGGAATGATAATGACGGAAGTTGAGAGATTCTTGAGGGTCTTTTATAAGAAGTGAAGGGGAAACTTGGTAGCTGGAGGGAAGTTTCGTGGAGTGACTTAGGCAGGTGAGGAAACGAGTGAGGGCAACGCGTTTGATGCTGCAACAATGATCATAGAAGCTTGCTTCAAGATTAGTTACTTACTTTTACTCTCCCTCACTTGCTTTTGAATATCGTTCGCTCTTCTTCTTTTTTTTGGTTACTGCTTTGAGTGCTTTCTTTTTTCCAAAGCGCCTTTCCTTTTTGACTTTTTTTTTTTTTTGACCCTGAATAGCTTTTTCTAATCGTCATTGACGGTTCCAATCCGCGTCATCATCCTTTTTTTGCCGAATTTCTGAGAGATTTAAAACAATGAAGTTTACGCCTGGCCCACTTTCCCGTCTTATTATCTCTTTACTTCTTTCGGTTCTGTTGATATTATTTAACATTTTTTTTTAAAGGTCTAAACATATTAATTTATTTACCAATCTACTCTACAACGCTAGAGAATAATCAGTTTCGATATACCAAACTCTTCAATTCAACACGCACATATATCAATTCAACATGTTCTGAAATATGTAGAAGAATACAATGCAGTGTGTTGAAGGACAGGGATCAAAACGAAATGACGAAAGGAATGTCCTATAGTGGCTTAAAGGAAACGAAAGCCCTCTTTTTGTTTACAAAAAAGAGTAAAAAGAAACCTCTTGGTTATGTGACCATATTGTTCAAATTTGTCCTCTTTTTTTTTTTTTTTTTTTGATACAAGTTCGAACTCAGGATCTAAAGGAAACAATTCATTAATACCACCGCACTACTAATAGTGATTGTTCAAATTTGTCCTGATTTCGTGAAGGACGGTGAGGGACTGATTGGGATCAATACCAAAAACATATTGTCTGAGTAGCCCGAAGTGGAAATTTCAGTCCAATAACGAGAAAACAAAACCTTCATTGTGGGTTTGGGTTGGACCAACATGTCTGAGACCCAAAACTCGCCATTTTGCTCCAAACCTTAGAAGAACACCTTGTCTTTTGACTCAACTAACAAAAGGTTGGACTTATACAAAAAAACAAAAACAAAAGGTTGAACACTCTCACCAAAGGAAGGGGTTCTATCTCGAAGTTGGTGATGACACCTTGTGGAGGCATCCTAGGTGATGTGAACTTGTGGAAACGCAGGCCTTATATATACCTTGGGAGCAAAGCCATATCACTATCTCTTAAACTGTGAGTGAACCTAACCCCTCTCCTAAAATTTATATATAATAAAAAAGAAAACGCTTGTCATGTGACAAAAAACAAAGGACTATGTCCTATGCTGTTCACATATGAATTTTTACACTATTATGACAGTAATTGACTGTTAAATCATTTCATGACACGTATATGATTTAATGAGAAACAAAGAAAATGGGAAAGATCTTCACAGCTGGAGGCCATACTGTAAGAAGCAAAGTGCCTAAGCCATGTGGTGACGCAAATCCTAGACAATATTCAGAACAAAGATCTTCAATCAAACCATCGATGAAAAGGCAGGAATGTAGGAAAAGCAGGGGGTAAAGTGATTGCTTCATTGACCCTTCATTCAACCAAAAACAAAAGCAAGCCATGCTTAAATTACATAAAATTCATTCTAACGGCTGCCTAGTGGATCTAGCACTAACTACCCAAGAATTATCGTATATGTCTCTGTTTTTGTTAACTTCATGACAGAGTTGTTAGACATATATTAGGTCGTTAGGTGCTATTTCATATTCGGTCATCAAAAATTGAAGAGCCAGGGAGGAAAAGGGCTTTATAGCTAATCGACCTCATAACTCACTTGAATAGTTCGAAAGGAAACAAGTTTCAATATAGCACGACTTTCTGGTCCTCACTCCCATCATTAATGGATAGCTAAGAGTACATAGCGAGACTTTCCCATCTAACTTGTCCTCATTCACCAACTAGAACAAAAAGGGTATGGTAACGTGTAGTTACAACTGAACTTTACTCTCTCCCTCTCACTCCCATTTCTACCAACAAAATTTTAAAACAACGCATTGATACTTACAAGTTACAATCAAAACACAAAATCCTGATTTATGATCACAGGACACAGGCCACGATGGGCATTAATGCCAGGGACAAGACCTGGAAGCAAACCACAGTCCTGTTGTTAAAATACAAGAAAAGTACGTAGGACCACATCATCATCTGCACCCAATCACCCTGCAAGTTTCTTGTACAATGACCTGACGAAAAACACACAATAACAGCTCCTGTGGCAGCTGAGACACCCAACATCTTAATGCGACACAAAACCCAATCCAACGAAATGAGACATGGGTTCTAGTTTAACAGAAAGAAAACAAGGAGGATACAATGATTCACATTAAACAGGAACGGCTTAAGAAGAAGCAGTTTAATATACAAGCCTCCGCGTCTTTCACAAACCCTAGTGTCTCTAGCATATTACAAGAGTGAATGGAAGGTTTGCTCGTTGGTGTTTGATTTATTCATGGGGCAACAGTGAGCTCAATTTCCGAGTTCTGCAATACTATGTAAGGCTGGCCTCCACTGTCCTCCACCACTATGCCTCCCCACAGCTTTGCTTCTGCCATTGCTTGCCACTCGGTGAACTTCCTTTTCAACCTGACACTCACACCAAGAGTAATAAAGGCCAATTAGGTTTTTAAATGGCCTCACACGCCATGAAAGGAAAACAGAAAATGACAATTTAATTGATTCTTAACATGAAAGCTACATGAGGTTGGTTCCAACAGCCACCACCGGCCCTATGGGTTAAATTAAACACCTTTATCCCGAGCTTTCAAGGATTTAGAGCTCACTAGAATTCTCACATGATAAGCAAGATGTTGGCAAGAATATCTAATCATTAGATGCGTTTATTCTCTTCACACACCCCAAATCTAATTAGAACAGATCATATCTGAGATATCAGTCCACATATTTGAATTTAATTAGAACAAAGGTCGGATTCTTCCAAGAGCTATAGACATGATCATGTATAAGTTAACCCACTCTAAGCAGACGAATCCAACGAAAAGAAATAATAAATATGCCTTTGTGTATTGTGACTGAGAAAGGAAGAGGTAATCTTCTCTTTCAAATCAAAGCAGAATAGCTACATCCCAAACCCATCCAACTAAACACCAGTCCACCTTAACGATGTAGGTCTGATTATTAAAATCAGAATAGCTTCGAGTTAATGAAACTTGGAGTTACCATTCTATAATACTATTTACCTTCACGGCACTAGGATTTGAAGCTGTGTTATCTCTGTTCTTCATCTGAATCTCCATGCTTCCTCTCTGCTTCAGCAGTTTCCCAAGCTTCACGCATTTCTTGGCAGAAAATTCCTTCAAAACATCTTGAGGCCGCCATAAAGAAAAATGCTAATTAGAAGGGGAAAAACAGAGACAAGGAGAAGTAGCATGAAAAATAAATGAAGTTAGTTGTAAAACCTTCAAAACTGATCAAGCGATAAACATGACCCATAAGCAAAGTATCATCTGGTCGCAGAAGCTTGAGATGCTTCAAAGGCGTGCCGTCAGGAGACTTGAGGGTGGACGAGTTAACGATGAGTGCGACGTAGTGACCTGGGTTCGAGTTCATCACCTTTTGAGCGCTAACAGACCAGTAAATCCTCTCGATCTTGTTGTCTTGCGGGTGCTGAATTATAACGGTGGCCGCCTCCGCCGCCTGGCAATTTCCCATCTCACCGGAACTCCACCCAAACACCAAGATATGAAGGAGCAGAGAGCGAAGTGTCAAATAGGAAAGGGCTAGTAGTTGAAGAAAGTGAAGGGAACGTGTCGTGGGGTTTCAAGAAGATGACGTTTGAAATGGAGTTGAGAGGTGAGTGTGTGTTAGGAAAGGAAAGAGGGCCATGAGAAGTAATGCAGAAAGAAGCAGAGAGTTTCTGTGTGAATGAAATCTGACGCTAGTCTTCCAGGTTCACTGACGCACGCCAAGAATCATGGGGTGTTCTGGTGGATGTGACCGAGAGTGACCGGTAATCTAGATATACGCACTTCTTATATTTCTTATTAGTAGACTTCAAAAATGGTTGAGTTATGGACTGAGAAGAGAAGATGAAGAAGACGATGATGGCGATATTACCGTGGGTATTACCGTATTACAATTCCACAACAGTACATTCTTGTATGCTTCGTCCTCTCAGTAAATAGAGCTGTCATTTTCATAATTTCATGATATAATCTAATTTGTTCAGACCAGCTCTGTTTGTTGGGCCTGGTAGTGGGTACAGTCACTGTTGTCGTATAACCAAAGCCCACTTGTAACTCCCAACTTGCCTGTGGTCCATATAAACTTCTCACTTTTTTTTTTTTCGTTTCTTTACTCACTCAGTTCACCGGAATTTTTGGTTCTGACTAATCCAAATTCACCCCAAATCAAGCATACGGTTGTAAGGGAAGAGCTCCCAACACTATTTTCTCTATTTACACACCTCGAACTGAAAACGTGAATAAGGGAGAGCAAGTCTTTTATCAAATGACTCCCAACAAATATTGGTTAGACTTCTCATCCACATGTCTCCACTAAGGGTTAGGGAGCCCACAAAGGTTTCATGTATGTATAATGTATTGGTTTCATAACAAGTGTACGTTTTGGAAGTTTGAAAATGGCCAATTAGGCAATTCCACATTTTCAAAATATTTTATGCTTAAATGCCTGGTAAAATTATTTAAAACAATTCCAATATATAACGTGTTCTGTAGAGATAAAATGTTGTTTCGTGGCTAATTTGTTGCAGTATTACTTAATTTAGTTGTATGGTGATTGTAATTTTTATGAACAACGAACGGTGTTTAATTTTGGATAGATTTTTAATTTATACTCCTCTAATCCTTATTATAAAGCACCAACTAACTTTTCTCACAAATCAATAAAAGTAGTTAAAGTCAATAAAGTTGTCCTATAATCTAAGTAATTTCCAATATTACCCCTATTAATTGCACTTAACTCTAATATTATACTCCCTCTGGTCCTTATTATAAGGCACCAACTAAGCAAGTTTATTTGGTCCTTTTATAAGGCACTTGTTTGTTCCCAACGAGCATTGATTATTTTTTTCCATGTCTACCCCTAATTAATAAAGGTAATGGGTGAGAGTAATAATTAATATAATATTAGAGTTTAGTGTAATTACTTGTTTGTAACTTACCATTTTTAAAGTAAAAATTACCGTATGTTGCTAAAGTTTTAAAGCAGAGATGTTGATGATATTTGTTTGCGTTGAGCGGTATATAGTATAAACCAGCCGGCCGGATTTTCCTTATATTGGAAATTTTCTTTAACGTCCTAAAAAACTAAGAAAATATCAAAAAATTTACAGAAAATTCTAATATCAAAAAAATATCATTGACAACTCTTTTAATATGTGATTAACAACTTTATCTGTGAGTTTTAACAACTCTTTGAGACTTTTCTGATATCAGAATTTCCTGTGGGATTTTTTTGACATTTTTTTAGTTTCTTGAGACTTTAAAGGGGTTTTCCCACATTTTTTTGTTTTGGAGGGGCAAATGCGGAAGAGGATCCTCTCATAAGTATTCTTTTTCCTCATCCCTCCCCATCTCATCTGGACCGTTGATTGGGAAGATAAGAGAAAAATTAAAGTAGTATTGTGATATTTCAAATTGATTGGACGGATGTGATTTAGAGATAATGAGGGATAATGAGAAAAAGATGATGAGAGAAACTCCGACCGGACAAATGCTGACCACAGACCACATAACATAGGTGCGTGCCACGTGGGCACCTTTCTGTTCAGTGTTGGCATCCATTGGTGCCCAACAAGCTCCTCAAAATGGGCCAATTCCAATGGGATTGGCTTATATCCTTTGCGCGAGTTGGTCCGCTGCCATCCGCTGCTTTATGCGGCGTCGTTTTTAGCGCAAAAAGATGACCTGGTCCTCTTAAAAAAAAAATCAAGCCACTGTCGGGTAGTAAAAAGATAATTCAGGATACTGAATCGTGCAGAAAAAATTCTTCATGATCTTAAAAATTATTTTAGGATCTTGAAAAATATTTCAAAGATCTTTTGTACTAAGAAGATATCGACTTATACTAAAAAAATAATTTACGATATTAAAAATTATTTTATGATATAAAAAAAATCCTAAAGTATATTTTTAATAGCGGTAAGTATCTGAAATATTTTTTCAAGAGCATAAATTTTTTTAAAGATCATGAATTATTTTTTTAGTGCAAGTCTGTAATTTTTTTTTAAAGAGGACCAAGTCGCTAAAAACGACGCCGCATAAACCAGCGGATGGCAGCCGACCAACTCGCGCGCGCAAAGGAGATAAGCCAATCCAATTCCAATGTGTAATGCAAATGAGAAATGACATAAGATTTTTGGTAAAAGACAATGCCGTGTCGTTTATAACCACCAGTATGGAATCGGGAGACGCAACACCACTTGGACATCCTTATACTTTTTTAAGGAAATATATTCCATAGGAACATCAAACAAAAAAATACCTAGTATAAAAATAGCAATTTTCTACTTTATTTTATTTTTTACTCCCTCATATTCTAAATATAAAACTTATTTATAGAGTTGATCTTGACCATAAATATGTGACATATTTTTTATAGTTGTTAATCTTTTTTTAATTTACTCATATTGATGTTGTTACAATAATCAATTAGAAAAGAAAATGAGATAAGTAATGAATATAATTAAGATTCTTTTAAAAAATAGATGTCATATTAATTAACTTAATTAATTATTTTTAATTTAATTAAGTTAAATATATTAAGGATTAGGTGTATATGAAAGGAGGGCTAGATCAATTATGTGGATGAAACTCACATAAGGAAAGCCGTGCCTGTTAACTAGCACAAGTGCGTCATGTTAACAATTTAAAATACAGTTGCTTGAGAAATAAATAAGTGAAGATTGAAAACATAGTAAAATAATTTGAGAGACACGAAAGAGCAAGTGGGGATGCCGACATGCGATTAGTAGTTATGGCTCCCGCAAAAGATGAAGTACCCTCCAAAACGTGCCCAACTCAGAAACACAAGAATCGCATGTCGTCATTCCCCCTTTTCCTTGGCATCTTCGCATCTCCCGCAAGAATCTTCTGTCTCCTCTTTCTGGCGGTTTTGTCGTCATTCCCCCTTCTGCTTACGATCCAATTTCTCCCATCTTTATTCTCGTCTCTCGCCTTCATTTTCCCCCCTCCCCCATCACGCTTTTAATTAGCCTCTGATTTTCTCCGCCACCATACCCATTATTTATAATCATGCATTACTGCTAGGACACTTTCTCTTAACTCTGTTCTTATCTCCTGCTGGTTCTTCAGGTTCAGGTGCTTTTCTGTGCTCTTTCCTCTGATATTTATTTGGGATTCAATTTTAATCCTTTTGGGTTGCATCTAAAAAGGTGATCCTCTATCTGACCACTGGTGTTTGGTTTCTTATATAATATGTATCCGAAGTAGGGAAAAGTTTGGATATTATTATAAATGCGTTATCTCCTATGTTTGCAGTCTCTTGTGAAATCTTTAAAATTTAGAGCTTTATGTTTGCTAAAGATGCCATATGTATTGATGCCTACGTCTTCTCAGTAATAGAACGGAGCACTCTTGTGGATTTTATTGATGATTTTACTCTGTTTGATTGCTTTAGTGTCTTGTGGATCGATGGAAAACTGCGGGGCTTGTTCGGTGAGGGAAGGGAAAGGGAAAAGGTTGTGGAAGAAGGTGAAGTACCAGCTTGTTGAGTATCACTCATTGCCTGGTTATTTGAGAGACAATGAGTACATTGTTGGTCACTATCGATCTGAATGGCCCATGAAGCAGGTCTTACTCAGCATATTCTCCATCCATAACGAAACTCTAAATGTTTGGACGTAAGACTCCGATACGCAACTTCTTGTTTTTTGTTTTAAAGTTTGTCCCTTCTTGTTTTATTTATAATGAATAATTTTCAATTCGATTCAAAGTATTCCTTGCTGCTTGTAGTTCTTTTCTGTCTTCATTTGTACATCCTTTGCTCCTTTATTAATGGAATCCTTTCATTAAAAAAAAAAAGTATATATCGACTCAATATGGCTCTGTTGCAAATCCTAGTAATAGCTACTCAACTGCTATATACTATCGGCGTGAACTTCTATTAATAAGATACCTGTGTCCAAAGGTTAACTTATCATGGTTATCTAAACTACTCACCTGCAATCAAACGTCATGAAAGTTGTGCTTCAACAGGACCTTCGAGAATTTCACAATTATAAAGATTCTAATTCTTTATGTCAACTCCTGTACAACCTTTGGTAGACCTTGTCTATTAGACTTATAGGTTGTTTCTCTGTAAGTAAATGATAGATATGTTTGCTGTTTGATTCTGTAACTGTTTGTGAATCGTCTGTGGGATCCGGTATTGTGACTTGAAAGATCTTTGCTGTTTCTTTGTCTCTCATATTTGTCCCTTTCGTAAGAATTAGATAAGTTAAATGACCTTAACGAATATCTGCCTAGAAAAAATGTCCGGTCAATGTTGTATCTTTCGCAAATTCGCTGGTTTTATTCTCATAGTTTGTTATGTCTTGCAGACATTTGATTGGGTTCTTCCTATTTCTATCATTGACTATATACACCGCAATGAAAGTACCAAAAGTGGTAGATCTTCATTCTCTACAGCACTTTCCTGAGATGTTTAGGAAGGCCGATATGAACAAATTGCAAGCAGAACTCTTGACATGCCTCCCTTCCATGCCCGATCTTCACAGACTCAGGAAAGATTTCAAAACTTCACTGCCCACAATGGACATGCTTCCATCAATCTCAAGTTGGCACGTAAAAGAACTTCTTTACAATTGTTTGCCCGAGCGATTTTCCAGTGGCAACCACACTGATGTTTGTGTTCTGGTAAGTGCTATTGGGAGAACCCCAACATATTTCATCCTCGTAAGTAATAATATCAATGTTAATTATTTGTGCAGCATAGCGTAAAAGAGGACTTGGCCAACCTGATAGCTCCATTGATGCTGAAACCTATTTCAAGGATGCCATTTTTCGCATTCTTAGGAGGAGCCATGTTTTGCTTGCTAGTAAGCAGTGTGTGTCATCTTGTGTCTTGCCACTCAGAGAGACTATCATACATCATGCTCAGGCTTGATTACGCTGGAATTGCTTCCCTTATCTGTACCTCCTTTTTCCCTCCAGTGTATTACTCTTTTATGTGCTATCCCTTCTTCTGCAACTTGTACTTGGGTTTTATAACTCTGTTAGGCATTGCCGCTACCCTGGTTTCTCTGCTTCCCTTCTTTCAAAAACCCAAATTTCGAACCTTTCGAGCTTCCCTTTTCTGTGGGATGGGTCTGTGTGGCGTAGGACCGATTCTGCATAAGCTTTATTGGTTCTGGGGCGAGCCTGAGGTGTTTCACACGACAGGGTATGAAATGCTGATGGGCCTTTTTTATGGACTTGGGGCTCTTGTTTATGCCACCAGGATTCCTGAGAGATGGATGCCTGGCAAATTCGACATTGCTGGCCACAGCCACCAACTCTTCCATGTATTGGTCGTAGCTGGGGCATACAGTCACTATCGTGCTGGATTAGTTTATCTCAGGTGGCGTGACCTACGAGGCTGTTGATTTTCTCAGCATTTGCTTCATCAGATGATTGGTGTTCTGTTCTGTTGTCGCGCAATTAGATATGTTAGGTGTTCATTTGCGTCTCCAAAAGTTGTACCTTTGCCATTCTTGTACGTTTTCCGTATACGCATGTCATAGTCTATTTGTATGATGATGAACAAGTCATTTGAAGCAGGGTTCCCGCAAATTGGGAGCTTGAAGTTAGTAAGAATATCATTCTAAATTAGTTTGATTCTCCAGAATCATTCTTCATTGTATTCAACCTATGAATAATGTGACTTAGATGCAATGTAATATAGTAGGCCTATTAGCCAGCCTTGTTAATTAATTACTTTTATAAAGTAAATTTTGTGCAATGGCTTAAATAAAGCGACCAAGTATTGTAAGTTGGAACAGAGGTGGAGAAAAAACAGGGGAAGATGATAAGTATGCATTTAGTGGTGAGAAAATTGGAGACGGAAAAGGACATAAGTTGAATGATTAAATCCCTCGTAAATTGTTTAGTAGTTGCAGTGTCAAGAAGCAATGAGTGGTAAATGATGAGAAGGGTGAGTAAGGATATTGATGGGGATGTTTCTAAGTCTCAAGAAGGAGTACTATAAAAGCATGCACGATGTGAAAAATCTACTTTTCTAGTTGACTTGTTTCATTTATCTCTAAGCCGCAAATACATATATCATTTTTGTTATTATTATAAGTTCAGTTTGACTAAATCTCATAATAAAAGTTAAGACATTTAATATATCTTAAACAGATTAATTTTTTTTCAAATTTGACCTTATTTAATAGAGAACAAGACAAGAAGATACAACTTAAACTTAGACATGAAAATAGGCCAAGTAATACCAGATTTTGACTAAATAGGTCTGAGCCTATAATATGGGTAAAAGACTTGAGTTTGAATACAAGTTTTTTTTAGACTCTGAACCTTTATAAGGTTTGGTTGAATCTAAAACCTTTTTAAAGGTCTCATGTTTCAAGCCTTGAAGGCAGTAGGGTTTGAAGTCTATATCTTTACAAATATTTATCATACTAGTAATTTCTTAAGAGAACAATAAGGATACAACCATAAATAGTTAAAAGAATTCAAAAGAAAATTTCCCACTAGTTAGACCTTGAGTAGACCAGGTCGTATGCCACCTGATAAAGGTCTGATCTATTCTCACTTGAACTTCAAAATTCTAAGTTAGTCATGTTACTTAGAAGACCAGTACATGTATTAACTGCACTTGCGTAATGATTGACAACTTATTTTAAGAGGAAATCATTGATTAGAGATTTTAAAATTTAAGTGGTATTTTCTTATCCTTTTTCTCCAATTTAATAATCAGTATCAAGAAAAAGATTAGGGTTAAGGGGCAAAAATACACATGTGTTTTACCCTGAGGAGCGCCCAACACCATATGCTTTTTTTGGGAGCAAAAATACACATGGGCTTGTAAAACCAGAGCAAAAATACCACCACCGTTAAAACAGTGTAACTCCGTTATCTTTATGGTGGGCCCCACCTTATTAAAAAAAAAATCTTGGGTCTTTGTAATTTTCCTCGGTGCCCCTGCGCATATCTCTTTCACCCCCATTCCTTCTCAGATGCGATGCGGACGGCGGCGGAGGCATCGCCACCAACGGCGACTGCGGAGGCTCTATCTCCTTCTCCCGTGATTCTAACGCAGGACGATTTGAAGAAAATCGACGCCTACAAAGCCGTGAAGTACGTTGAATCCGGCATGGTTCTGGGTTTGGGAACCAGGTCGACGCCGAAGCACAAATAAATTAAACCCGGTGTTTTGTTCCTCCTCTCGCAGGTACGAATTAAACCCGTTATTTCTACGTCTCCTTCTCTGCAACTTTTTCCCTTCCAAAGATTCCCACCTCAACTCTATATTGTCTCATGTTTGAATTTAAAATTAAATCTTTGTTTTCTTTATTCATATGCCCAATTGCTCTGGTTTTGATTTAGACAATTGTTCCCCTTATTTGGAAGGTCCTTTCTTCCGTTGAAATTTTGGGAAATTAAACCAGATCTGTGATAGAAACTACTAGTTAAATGTTGCTAATTTCCCATTAGGTAGCCATAATTTTATTTTCCCTTTTGTGTGTGGGCTGAAAGGGGAGGCAATCGGATTGACCAATCCTGGAAATTTTAATGATAGGATGCGATTTGATATTTTGTTGGTTTTGAAAAAATTTCGTGCTTTTGCCTTTCAATGGGGTTGTAATATATTTGTGTTCGTGCGTTTGTTTGTGCGTGAGAACAGATGGTAACGGGGGAAAGGTTGGTGGCAAACGCAGTTTCAGAAAAAGGGTTCGGTCAAAGGAAGGGGGTTCTGATGATTCGGATGAGGACTATGTGGTTCCAGATGAAGTTAGAGAATTGTCTGATTGTTCGGAGGATTCATTGTTTTCTTTAGATGGATGTGAATCCAAGGAAAGTTTTGATAGCTTTGTAGAGGATGAGGACGAGGAGGAAATTGAAGTAATAGATCCAAGACAAAAAATGGCATTTGTTGATCTGATCGCAAGGTTGCGTTAGGGTTGATGCTTTGTTTATTGTCTGCATTTCTTTGTTGGCTGGATGTTTTGCCGGTTTGATGGTTTGATTTGTTGATTCTCCATTTTCAATCCCAAACAATTTTGAGGGAGGGTATTTTCTTTTTTAGTTGGGGTATCTTGGTAATTTTAAATGTTAATTAACAGAGTTTAGCATTTTTTTAACGTGGTGGTATTTTTGCTCCAAAAAAAAAGCATATGGTGTTGGACATTCCTTAGTAAAGCTCATGTGTATTTTTGCCCCTTAACCCAAAAGATTATATCAGTACATTCTTTCACACCTTTTTAATATAGATAAAATTGGAAAATAAGTCATTAACAACTAAGGTAATGAACTGATATTTAGGATAATTTCTTTTTTAATAAACTGGACTTGTAATAAGTAACGGCGTGATAAATAACTCCTTGATCTTGACACACACAAACCACACGAATTAGTTAGAATTTACTCATGGTCATGGGCACAAATTCACAAAACTTCCAGTAGAAAAAAGTGTCAAGCAATAAGCATTCTGATTTTAGACATTTTTGTTTCAAGCTCATGCATTCACATACCTCCTTAAATGTAACTCAGAGATCTCAATCCACTCTCTGTATTTAAAAAAAAAAAAAAACAAGAAGATCCAATAATTTGAATATAATTCTCACAAAAAGGAAAATATTATCATTTCAGCTGACCATAGTTTTTCTTGAATGTTAAACCAGCACTCCTGATCCTCTGCGGGCAGCATAGCTTTTGCTTCTCGGATATATGTTAGGCCTGACTGGGAGATCGTCTCCAAAGTCACAAGGCTTGTCTTCGTCGATTCTTCCAATGACAACACTGCGACTCCGAGGAACTGTCACCGGCGCCCGCGGCTGATTCGCTGGGACTTCAAAATCAACTCGGCTGGCATAAGTCCTTGAAGCAGCAGACTTGATGAGGTCCTTATAATCTTCAGCGGAGCTTGATCTGGCGGAGGAGGCAACGCTGAAGCTGCGGGGGAAGGCGGCAGAGAGTTGGCCGGTGGGGCAGCCCATGGCAGTGTCGAGGTAAGGGAAGCGCCCGGAGCACTCAGTGATGCCGTGGATGTAGAAGTGCTTGGCCTTTTGGAGGAGTCTGATGGGGGCTTTCATGCACCTGGTGAACCAGCCTTGTTTGGTCTTGGTGTGCTCTTTCATTTTTTTTTTTTTTTTCCGGTGAGGAAATGATCTCAAAGTCGTGGCCTTTATAAATCATATGTAGTAGTTGCTTTGTACGTAATGGCCAAAATATGGTTGGCGATGAAACAAGGTATTTTGGAGTTAAGGTTCGATAGATGCGCTGTCACATGAACTGTTTCTTTTCTTTTTCGTTTCGTAATTATTTATTGTACAATTAAAGCTTTTAATATGGTTATGGCTTTGAGTTTGAGAGATACTGTTATGTATGTACTTTGTTTGTAAGACCGACGGTATTTTCTTCCTACGACGGACAGGTTTCCTAGTACCAACAACAAAGGGGCAAGAATACAATTTTGCCAAATTGGCGGGGTGGGGAATATTTTATCAAGTTAATTATGGCTGACGGATTAATGTACGACAAACTTCATCTGGATTCTTTTATCATCTTTTTCTCATTATATTTCATTGTCTTTAAATCATGTCTATTTAATCAATCTGGAACATCATAATACTACTTTAACTTAATTTACTTTCATCTTTCTAATCAACGACTCAAATGAGCTCATGAGGAATAATGAGAAAAATAGATAATGAGAGAGGATCTACTTCATCAAGATAAAGTAATTCCATTTGATAATGTATATTTGTCTGTTGGCCAAAAAAAAAAGTGCATATTTGTCAGGTAATATCTCATAGAGGCGGAACCAGGAATAAAAATTAGGTGGCGAAAATTATATAATAGAACCCATATGTTTATAAAATTACATTTCAGCCTTATAAATATTTCAATATTTTCATTTTAATTCATCCCTGAAACTTTTAGTAGGGACTAAAGTGAAAATGTTGAAATTTTTATGAGGTTGAAATGTAATTTTCTAAACTTCTGGGTTGTATTATATAATTTTAGAGGAGCGGGGGCCACCCCTAACTCCTCCCTAATTCCGCCCCTGTTAAATTTATACTATATAAGATTTTTTTATTAAAAATTTGTTTACGAATTTATAATTTTATTAGAAGTTGCGTTCAATAATATATTTGATGCGTATGTTTTAACAAGAAGATGTATACATCGAGTGAAACATCAAACGTAATTTATGGGTATTTAATGATGACTAAAAAGTGGATCCATGTATATTATTAGTTCGTGTACTAATTAAAAATTAAAGAATTTACGTGCATAATATATATAAAACGAAATGCGCGTAAAGTGGTTCATCCAATGAACAAAGTGACAGCTCTTTTAATTTATGTTCCTATGAACAAATTATATATATATATATATATTCATTCTCAAGTACAGTGAACAAAAAGATATACAAGAAGTTTTATGGCCACTACTCCTTTTTCTTCCTCATGCCCACAAGAAGGTGGAGGGTCATTGTCTGGGGAAAAAGCAAAAGAAGGAGCCATGGATGTATATATGCAAATCAAGTTTCAATTAGCTAGCCAGCCAGCCAATTATATATGAAACGTGCAATAATAATAGAGCAGAGAGCTTTAATTTTGTGTACAATTATGGAGAAGTGAGTATGGGTACATGGAATGTGCGTGTGATTGAGTAGAAGTGGGGACGTAGATGAGTAGACAAAACAACTTTCTGCTTTCTTGTAGCATCTCATCATTACTCACTGAATTAAACTATGTGCCTATAACAAACCTTCCTCTCTTTCTGCTCCTTGTTCCTTTCCCTTACCCCATTTTCGGTTGCCTACCTTTTTTTGCTGCCCATATGTCCCCCCTCCACTTTACCCTCCTCAACTATTGGACTCAATACCACCTTATCATCTAGTTCCTCCACTATTACATTAAGTAACCTTGAGTACAACACTCAACACACTTCAACCTCACACCCGTTTGGTACGAAGAATTGGTGGGGAGGGAAAGGAACTTAGAGGAGGGAAATGAAGATTTGAAAGATGAGGGAAGATGACTTGAGTTGTTTGGTAGGAAGAAAATGAAGAGGTGGTAGTTGGTAAAGAATTAGGAAATGTCTATTTTACCCTCAAAAGAAATTAATTCAAAATAAAAAGAAAAATATTTTTTTAAAAAATATATTTTGAAAAATATATTCTTGTTAAGTTCGAACTCGTGAAAAAAAAACATTCGCAAAATTTGAACTTTCCCGCCAAGTTTGAATTTCAGGGGTAAATCTGTAAAAAAAAAAAAACTTTCCTAGGAAGATTGTAGTTTTCCCTCCATTTTCAAATGGAAAGCATCTTCCCTCAAATAAGGGAAGATGAGTACTCACTGGAAGATGCTGAATGAACTTTCTGTCTACCAAACACCCAAAATCCATGGGAAGATTAAGATCTTCCCTTTCCTTCTCTAATCTTCTTTCTACCAAACGGGTCCTTTGTAAAGGCTGGATCCTTGCATGAATGAGAGACACACTTGTAAATGCCTGTTATGGGCTTATGGCATCTACCATAAGGGATGTTTCCTTTTCTTAGCTAAGAACAAGTATCATTTTATTTTATTTGAGGTACTCCTGTTCGAGACACTGTTAAATACTAACTGTGGACATCTCTCTTGGCTAAAATTTGAACATTGATTCATTATATTGTGAGAGACATCTCATTCCATTAGACCCAACTCTCGTTGGTGAAGGCTTCCGTTTTTGTTACCAATCATTCCTGTTATTCTTCAAATAACAAATCCTACAGGCGGGTCTCCTGGAATTATTGCATATCTAAGGAGATGTATTGTTCATTGCATTCAATAAGCCCACTTAGTTGTCATTCTATCCCAACGTGCCTGATAGATCCATTAAATGGGCCTGGCTGTCGCCGTCTGTCAACGGATGGCCCAAATTTAAAACATATGCTGAGCCCAAAAATCCTATCCAACGATGCTTACTTTCCCACAAAAAAAAAAAAAATCCATGTCAAAGGAAATTCACCCCGTGCTTGCACATGCATGGCAGCTCCAATATCAGGGTGAGGAAGGTGAAAATGAAATGAAAAGCATAGAATATATGGGGAACAATGAGTTCCACATGACAAAAGTTAATATAGTATCCTTTTGATCCTATTTATAAGTCGTTTTTGACCAAAAATTTTGATTTTATTTATAAGTCCTTTTTCAAGTAATAAATGAGATTGTGACAATTTTGTCTATATTAATTATACCAATGAAAATAGAGAGAGAAGAAAGAGTTGAAAGAAACCCATTCATAAATGAGGGCAAATTTGAAAATTTACTTCATAATCATTAAGCTAACTACCTCTCCTTAGTATCTGTGATTTAGTTAAAAGATACTTATAAACAGGACCAGGGTGGTACGATACAGAAGCTTTTTATTATTTAACATTAATTTGAAATAGGACAGATTAAACAAAACTGCGAAAATATAGTAGATGTATAGCTTGTTTGAGTTAGTGTTGGAAAAACATGTTCACGCAAATTGAGAAAAACTTTTTCTCACAAACTTACTTCGTATGCTATAAATCACATTGAAAAAGCAAATTTTACCACTAATCCAAATAAACATGTAGTTTTTACATGTTATAGATTGTTGCAAAATGGAATATAAAAGCGTCTTTCAACTCATAATATGATATCAAAAGCAACTTTTCAATTGTAATTTACGGTATACGAAGTAAATATGTGAGTTGAGTCTTATCTTGATCTACATAAATAAACATTTTTATGACCCGAAAAAGTGATCCATACAAGTTTGATCGCATAGTGGTAAGAGGATTGCTAGTACGAAATGTAGTCATTTTTGTTTGATGCACTAAAAACGATGTCTATTTAACTCCCACCTTTGTTTGAACCTATTTCTTGATTCGATGGAGCCATTGAGAGGAGGAAAACTCTATTAAAAAAAAGACAGGGCACATGAGAAAAGGGGGTTGTTTTTCAAAATCAAGGTAATTAAAGGCAGTGAGCAAACAACGTAGAAGCAAATAGGAGGATAAAGGAATATACCGGGCAAAACAACAGGAATCAGTATTGTTCATGTCTAACTCTAGCCCTAAACTCGTGTTAAGAATAATATATTATACTCCGTTTCAAAATATAAGATATAATTAACATTTTTAGAGGTTAAAGAAGTAAAATAAATTATTTAATTAAATCATATGTTTTAGATCATTAGAATATAGATAAGTTTATATGTTAAATAACTAGTTTAGAGAAAAAAACGATAACGTAAAAATTTTAAAGTAATTTAAATAATTTCTTTAAACTCTAAAAAAAAAAAAAAGTTAACTAATCTTATATCACTACAAAAAACGACAATTAGTAGCGGTTAAAATGACCTATTTGTAACGGTTTTTGACGTGACAAGCGACATTTGTAGCGGTTAGAGGAACCGCGACAAAATCGCTGTGTGGCAAGCCGATTTGTAACGGTTAAAAAACCGATACTACATACACATAAACCGCTACAACCTCTCGTTGCGGTTCAAGAAAACCGTCACTAAATCAATGGCCGACGTGTGTTTCGAGACATTAGTCACGGTCAGTAATTACAAATCATATTGTAGCGGTTCCAAGAAATTTCATAACCGCTACAAAATAATGTGTTGATAAATTTGTCGCGGTTACTAACCGCTACAAACATTCCCGCCATTTTTTAGCCAAAAAAATTTGCCGCCATCTGAATATTTGTAGCGGTTTACAACCGCTACAAATAGTCCCGCCACATGTGCTTTTGAATATTTGTAGCGGTTGCAAACCGCTACTATAAACGCTACAATTTTATTTTAAATTGTGTAGCGGTTATTACAACCGCTACAAATTCATTACGGTTTAAAAAAAATGTATAACGCCATTTTATTTGAAATGTTGTAGCGGTTATTGCAACCGCTACAAATTCATTACGGTTTAAAAAAAAAATTATTATTTATCGGCGTAATTCAGTAATTATTATTAATATATCTTTTTAACAAAAATAAAAGGACTAAATTATGAAATTTAAATATATAAGGTGCATGTATAAAAACAAAATAATAAGATTATGTAAGTAGAATAAGTGCTAAGAAATGAGGTGGTTAAAACAATACTGAATATTTTAAAATTATATGTACAAATCAATTGAATAATGTATATGAAAGAATAGGGAAAATTGAAAGATATATCTCGTTCAACTGCAAAATAACAAAGTTTAATTAGTATCAGAACTATAAATTAGTATGAGAAACATTAGAATTGATCGAGTTACACGGTACTTACCCCGTTCAAACTCACAATGTTCTGAAACGTAAAAATATTTGAGATGACTGAGAGAAAACGTGGGTAGAAAAGAAGTTGAGGCGTATTAAATGAGGTTGGGTGGGGGTATTTATGGTGGTGTCTGCGTATCATTTTGTAGCGGTTGGTGTCTCACTTTTTTGTAGCGGTTTTTATATTTAGTAGCGGTTTTGAGGGTTATTGTAGCGGTTATTGTAGCGGTTGATCTTGTCGCGGTTTTTAAGGGTTTGTAGCGGTTATATAACCGCTACAAAGTAATTTCTGAGTTCTTTTTTTTTTAAAAAAAAAACTTAAAGGGTTTTTTTTTCTTGAGTAATTTCTGAGTTTTTTTAAGTGTTTGTAGCGGTTATATAACCGCTACAAAGTAATTCGAGGTTTTTTTATTAAAAAAACTTAATATTAAAAGATTTCATATTACAAAGATAGGCATTAATTTTTCCTCTCAATCTTCTTCGACATCCCTACAAAGAAAGTTTACATAAAATGTTACGCGTGAGTTGAATACGTTTGAACACAATATAATTAAAACTTTAGTTAAATGTTTCAATTTCATAAAGCGTAAATTTAAAAACGTACCGAACTATAGGTAAATTGTCATCGCCGTCAGGATGAAGTCTTGAAGGGCGGGCCGCAACGGCTCACAATCGTAGGCGACCTTATCACCATCGCCCATATCGTAAAGGTCCCGAGGCTTTAAGTGAACCACCATATTCCAATCCTTGTGCCTCTCATCGACGACATAATAAACCTGATGGGCCTCGAGGCAAGAATATACGGCTCGTCATCTTCGGGCGACCACCGTGTATAGGCCGGAGAAATTCAGCGATGTGATGCCTAAGTCGTCTGTCGTGAGTCCCCCGGACGTTGTGGTATTCGCCCACAAACACTTGAACAACGTCACGGTGAATAGGCACGTGTAACTTATCCCGACCACATCAAGCGCTTTCCATAATACGGGACGTCACCGAACCGCATGTTGCCGCCATTGCTGCCGCATAACTCCTCGTCCCAAACGTGCCATATACACGAGTTTTGGGTCGCAATCCCCGATCTCGTGCGACGGTGCAAAACTTAAAACCATTGGCATTGTATGCCGTGAATCTTAGGGCGTGGTCAAGCGGGCCTCTGCGAGAGCTCTCGAATTCTGTGAGTGCGGGTTGTGGTCGTTCATTATTCTCCTCCTAAACCAACTCGGGAATTCTCTGTGAACCTTTCTATCAATTTCGGAGGATGTCTGTGTACGAATCCTCGCTCACGCTTCACATAACTCCCGAATTCCCGCAATTGAACATGCAATGAAATGTGAGTATGTATAAAATGTAAGGAAATATATAGGATACGATATATATATATATTTGTATGAAATCCTTACCGAAGGTACGGTTCAACTTTGGTGCAGTTAATCAAGACATGTCTATGTGCTTGGAACTTCTCAAGTGCCGTGAGTTTGAATTTCTCACTCCCGCCAACTGGTTTACCAACACGAGGGATTAACAACTCTGTTGTCTCTGGCTCCGGCTCAGGCTCAGGACAATCGTCTACACGAGGCGGTCGGTTGAATGACGTTTCAATGTCATCGAAGTACCTGGAACAAAAATACAAGACCTCATCCCCGATATAACCTTCTGCTATTGAACCTTCAGGCCACGCCTTATTCCTCACGTAAGATTTAAGTTTCCCAAGAAACCTATAAAGTAGAACCATAAAAATAATAGCCGGATCAATGGTTAAACGTGCGACTAGTGAGTAATGGTAAAGTAATTATTTTTCAACAAGTACCTCTCAACGGATACATCCATCGATCTTCGAACGGGCCAGCAAGCTTTGTTTCGTGAACAAGGTGTACCGTCAGTGAACCATGACCGTGAAAATGACGGAGGAAAGATCATCTCCAAATGACACAACAGAAGAATGATTTTCTCCTGCAGCTGGTCGAGCTCCTCCACTATCAAAACCTTCGAACACAAACTTCCGAAAGAAAGTACAAAGCTCGACCAAAACGAGAGACACGTCGAGAGGCGCGTATTTTTCATGGCGCGAAGTAAGCGTTGCATAAGCACATGTGAGTCATGACTCTTCACCACGTAACCTTTCGAGCCTCGCAAGTCAATACATCGTGATATGTTGCTTGAATACCCGTCGGAACCTTTATTTTCTTCAAGGTAGCGAGAAAGATTTCCTTATTCGGTTTTGTCAGGGTGAACCTTGCCGGTTGAAATCTGTCACGCTCATCCGGCCACGCGTCTCCACGAACGCCCATCTCCCGTAGATCTTTCCGGCTCGCAGATGATCTTTGGACTTGCACGGTTCGTTGAGAATCGTGTACAACACATTGTCGCACACATTCTTTTCAATGTGCATGACATCCAGACTGTGTAGGAGCAAATTATCTTTCCAATACGGAAGAGCGAAGAAGACGCTCACCTTTCGCCATTGTTAGGGCGTAGAACCTGAAGCCCTGGCAGTCTTTGTTCCGGCCCTTGCCGGATCGTTCTTTTTCCCAAACTCAACATCAACATCCTGAAGCTGCTCTATGATTTCTTCACCAGATAAATTCCGAGGGGGTCCTCTTTTTTCCTGTTGCCCATTAAAACGATTGCGTTGCAACCTAAACTTGTGCGTACCATCGAGAAACCTCCGATGACCCATGAAGCACCACTTACGATGTGGGAAGGCGCACCGAGTCGAGTCAAAATTGCAGTGCCGGGCACGCAAGGCCGGTATGCACATTCCACCCGGATAATGTCTCGAGGCCAGAAAGTCGCTTATCGTCCAAATCAAGGCCGCACGCAAGTTGAAAAGTGTCTTCTCGTGAGCGTCGTACGTCTCCACACCTACATTCCACAGCTCCACCAACTCCTTGATCGGCGGTGGAGATACACATCGATGTCATTTCCGGTGCCTTTTTCCCTGGAATGATCATGGACATAATGAAGGAGCTTTGTTTCATGCACATCCACGGGGCAAGTTGTAGGGTATCAACATAATCGCCATATACCGTAGCTTGTGCTAACATTCCCAAATGGATTAAAACCGCTTGTCGCCAAAGCAAGACGGACATTTCTAGGGTCCGCCGCGAAATGCTGAAAGACCGAGTCGAACGCTTTCCACGCTTCAAAGATCACGTGGATGCCCGAGTTTACCATCTTCATTCTTATCATCTTCATGCCACCTCATATGCCGAGCTGTCTTAGACGACATAAACAATCTTTGCGGGCGAGGTTTTAAAGGAAAGTACCTTAGAATCTTCGCAGTTTCTTCTTCTCGCTTCTTCCCTTCCGAATAGTCTTGAACCTCGAAGTGTGACACTTCTTACAAGTCTCCCTCCGATCGTCCTCTCCCCAATAAAGCATACAGTCGTTTGGGCAGGCATCTATTTTTCGTAGTTCAAGCCTAATCTGTTGATTATCTTCTTCGCCTCGTAGAAGGATGAGGGAATGTCCGCGTCTGGGAAAGCATCTCGAAGTAATTCCAGAACATCGACATTGCCTTATCGGTGATCCCACACATGCACTTGATATGGTACAATTTGATAAGAAAAGATAACTTTGAGTATTTCGACAACCTTGATACAAAGGACGATCGCTCTCATCCATGAGGCTGAAAAATTCCCGAGCTGCATCGTTCTGAAGAAAACAGGTCTGGACCCCGCACCTCTTCGTGAAGTTGTCGTCTTGAACACCAAAAGCATCACGGACAGACTTCATTAACCGGATCATCTTGATGTACTTGATTTCCTACTTCGAGGTTCGAGGAAGATGGAGCCCATATCCCATACCACGTTGCTCCCCATGAACCGCCCGTAATGTATATGCTTACGGGAAAGGCTTTACAAGAAGATGTTCCAAAGCGAGAATCTCGTGTTTGCCACTTCTTAAACTTACATCGCACACAAGGACACACGATCTTCCCATTAATGCATGCGTGAGAGAAGGCGAAATCTAAGAAAGTGTTCAATCCCGCTAAATATACAGAGAACTACGCGGCTGCTTGATCCATGACTTATCCATATGTAACAAACAAATCTAGGATAGAAGATAAATGTGGATACAATGTTTAATTACATTCAACGCAGAACTTGGGATCTTTAAACATGCATCGAATGTTTTGTAGCGGTTACATAACCGCTACAACAACCGTTGCAATTACAACGAACAATTTTGTAATCGGTTATAAAACCGCGACTACAACCGCTACTGAGTAAAATTTGTCGCGGTTATATTCATCACAACCGCTACAAAATGATGCCTGTTGAATCTTGTAGCGGTTATCCAACCGCGACAAAATAGGGCGCCCTTTTTCAAATTTCAAATTTGTTGCGGTTTCTCATTAGAACCGCTACAAAATTTAATTTAATTTTTAGTGTTTTGAAATAAAATTTTAGGAAATTATTTTGGATTATAATTAAAATATATAACTAAAGCACACGTTAAACAAGGATTAAAATTTTGTATTAAAAGTTTTAGGGTTTTCGATTAAAATTTCTTTAAATGAGTTATAGGTTTTGAAATAACGTATCAAATTTAACTGTAACAAATATATAACTAAAGCACATCTTAAACAAACCAAATATTTAAACCAAATTAAACTAATATCCAATCATGCTAGAATGATCAAGTTTTCAAAATAAAAACTAACTATCGTGAACATGATCATCAAGTCTGTCCTAGGGGGTCTGTCTCGGGGGTTGGTACACGTGGGGATTCCTCAAAGATGAACGGAGGGGAGGCTCGGGATCCGGAAACCGCTGGTCGGGTAATAGTCGCGCCGGGGCCCCGATAATAAGCGAGCCCAGCTCTCCACATGATGATCGTACCAACGGTGGATACTCTCCCGCATGCGCCTATGCAGCCTCCTCGTCGGCCCTCCGCGCGCATCTCTCGGCCTCCTCGTCGGCCCTCCGTGCGGCCTCATGTGCGCAGAACCTGCTCGGCGACCTTCTCAGAAATAATCTCATCAAAAGCCTCCGGTGGTGGCCTTCTCGAGCTGGAGGGTCCGGTGGACCCAGAGGAGGAGCCATGCTTCGGGTACACCATGCTAGGCCTGGCGCCAAGGCCCATGCCCCTAACACGGCCAGGATGCTCGACTGGGCCCACTGCAGCCTTTCGGTGGGGCAAGGGATTCACGCACCCTGTGACTCAGGTTCTGCGGCGCTTGTAGCTCGCCTCGGTCTTCTCAATCCGGGCGACCCACGCTGTTCATGAACAATCATTAATAAAATAATTGACGATCAATTTTAATATACAACATTCATTATATTTTTCAATGTTTTTGTAACTTACTATTATCTCCTCTCGCTGCCCGAGAGGTCGGCGTCCCATCACGGTGTCTATGGGTGCGTGTCCACAACTTCCCATAGTTCGTTTGTGTGTTCTCCTCCCGAGCCTTCTTTTCTTTGAAAGAATTAAAACAATATGTACTTTGTTATTGGAAAAACAAAACAATCGGTATGTTAAATAATAACATACCATCTCACTGTAGGTCACAACAAACGTCTTGGTCCCTGCCGTGTGATGGACCCTCTCTGTGCCCTCGCTTCTTGTGTTTCTCTCGCGACAAAGCCCTGATCGGAGGAGGAAACAAAACTTAATTTAAACTAAATTTAAATTATCACTTAAGTGAAACTATTAATTAATTTAAACTATATGTAATTAAATTATAATTAATTTAATAAAATGTACACGCCCGTCGCACCTCTCTCTATATTGAACGAAAGCCGCCCACCGATCCGGGTCCACGCCGTCTGGACTCTCTCGATCAGTGCTGCCGCAGAGGAATAGTGCCATCTCCATTCATCGAGTTGTAGAGACGATTCCTCCGACTCTTCCACCCTTCCCCCACCTTCATCATAACGTACCTTTTGTGTTGTTCGCGAAGTTTAAACTTTTACGTATCATAAATTCATTATTAAAAATTAATAAATAAAGAAATAAATAATGAAAGAAATAAACTACAAACGATAACTATTAACATGTAAAATGTAATGAAACAATATTGACTACTGCGAACTCCGCTAAACGCCTTGTTCTTTGTGTCCTTCGTCACACTCTTCCAATCCTTAAAAAATCGGGAACCATGCCCAATTGCGCCAAATTCGACAAAAACGGTTCATCGGTGACCACCGGTGCGATCGCCTGGTCTGTGAGCTCGTTCCACGGGACTACGACCCGATACCCGGACATCTCCCAGTCGTACTGAGTGAGAGTGGAAACATCCAGCGTCCTACTGCTGATGTTCCCATGTTTATCTGCAATATTAGAAAAAATTGAATTAAACCTACAAAATTTATATTAATTTCTCCAAAAAAACCAATTAGATATACCTTCGACATCCACTGTAAATCCGGCTGAACGCGAAGACGCCGGTCGGGGTTCCCGTGGTCCCGCCGGGTTTCTGGTCCATGAACTGCTCCACCTCCACTAGGGGAATGTCGATCTGGATCTCCGCATTCTCGTCGTCTAAGTCGTTCAACGACAAACTTGCTTCTTGATCTCCCCCTACGGTCCCCACATTTGGAATTTCTTCATCGGCGAAGAGATTGGCAAACTCGTTCGGCTCCCGAGATGGCGGTGGTATATGTTGGGCCCACGCCTCTCGTCGGCCTCCGCCCTACTACTACCCCCCTTAAACCGGTTTTGAAAGGGACACCGCTTTTCCCTTTCCCTTCTCTCCTCCAGAAACCATGATGTTGAAAGGTAGAAGTTTAAAAGTAAAAGTTTAAAGAGGGTGAAAGGTAAAAACGGTGAAAACTCAAACCGTTGGAAGTGTGACTTTGAAAATGAGGATTCACTGTTTAAAAAACCGAACATTTTGTAGCGGTTAACCTCATAAACCGTTACAAAATTTGAAATTTTGTAACGGTTCATACATCACCGCCACATAAACCGCTACAAAATATCTGTCTCCGCCGCTCGTTGGACTCTTCTCGAAAGAGTAGAAGTATTCACGCCAAAGAAATGAGCAAACCTTGGCTTGTGGTGAACGAATTGCCTCGCAAGGATGAGAGAGGCAAATATCCGCACCCTCATCACCCGATATAAGAGATCGAGCTGCGATATCCGCATTCCTTGGACGACCAAGCGAGATAGTTCATTCAGCTTACAAGTCGAAGATTTAGTAATTCCTTTAGTAGTTATAGTTGATGAACGTTATTTATAGTGTGAAAATTTGTAGCGGTTCCCCTCGAAACCGCTACAAAATATAGATTTTGACGCTGTCACGGCCACTCTTCCCGGACACCGTGACAAAATTGTGACGTTTCGTTTATTTGTAGCGGTTTTTGATGGAACCGCTATAAAATCACCGCAACAAAGTTGGCGCCAATGTTGGCGCCACTTTGTAACTGGTTCTACTCAAGAAACCGTTACAAAATCACAGTGACAACAATTCCCGCCATTGCGCGCCAAAGTGGCGCTAAATCATTAAGGTTCTACTCAAGAAACCGTTACAAAATCACAGTGACAACAATTCCCGCCATTGCGCGCCAAAGTGGCGCCAAATCTGTTGCGGTTTATTTTGAGTGAACCGCTACAAAGGTAGCCGAGGTCCATACCGTCATGGCTTAGTTACTATTTAGTGGCGGTTATGGGATAAAACCGTTACAATTTGTTGTTTTGTAACGGTTTGTTTTAACCGCGACAATTTAACCGCGACAAAATAGGTTTTTTTTTTGTAGTGTATTTAGAAGATGTTGGAGTAGTATAGGGAGATCCTCGTTGTGAACGCTGAGAATGAGTGACTAGGTACACGGATCATGTGACGCCCTTTCCCTAAAATAATATTTTGGTCATGTGACTCCCGAAGTGTCTGAAAGTTGAATCCCCACGCGGCAGATTTGGCCCCCCCTTCTTTTCAATGATCTCAGACTCCCCTTACTATTTTTCATTTTACTAATCAATTCGCCTTCATCTAGATCGAAGACCACTAATAAAATATACACTTTTAAACACACACGATAATCTATAATGGGGCTGTCCCAAGTTCCAACCTTTAAAACTAAAAGAATTGAACCCAACCTATATAAAAAGATCCAATCTGGACACTACCTTCAAACTACACCTCATATTATTCAAACCAGAATATGGTCCAATCTGTATTCCTGCAGCTTTACGAATCCAACCAAAACCCATCCCGTTTATTATTATTTTTTTAAAAAAGAAAAAGAATTATTAGTTGAGTGCATAGGGAGATAAAGGAACAGTGCGATAGAGAGAGGGGAGGTGGGTGTGGGGGAGTGAGGAACGAGGGTGGGGGGACAGAGATGGCAGGGTCACGTGTCACTGTCTGATTGGGTGGGAGGGAAGGCAATGTTGGTCAAAGCAAATGACCGGATAAGCAAAACCGATACGTACAGTCAAAGCAAAACCTGTCACGGTCAATTGCTTTGCTGGCTCTCTCCTTTATTTTCTTTTTCTTTTTTTTCCCCAAATATTTAAAATAGAGCAAGTGCCTCTCGTCCCCTGCCATTTCGGATTTATTAATTATTAATTATTGATTAAACCATTATCTGGGGTTATAATATGAGTTGTTGTAACCTGCCTTCTAAATCTGAAGTTCTCATTTTATTATTATAAATAAATAGGTGATTTAATCAAATACTAATGAAAGAGGGAAATGGAGGCATATATTGATTGAGATAATCGATTTGGTTGGGGGCCCACTTTTATAGTTTGGGAGTGGGCCCAGCATGGTTGTTCCTTCGTGCTCGTGGGGCTTCCCTTTCTTGCTTGGTGTCCCTCACCCCAATCTCTGTTTTTTTTTATCTTTTAATTTAGTCCCTCCAAAGTCTCCATTTTTATCTCTTTATACTTTTTTTTCTTATACACTTTCCCATCTCTTTATAGCTCAATTTCATTTCTTTTTTCTTACATAAATTGTGTGTATCAACCACCTTTCTTTATCTCTTTTTTAAAGTTTTAAACCAAATTCATATTTAAAACTTCTATTATAGGTGCAACTTCTATTCATACGAGGCGCCTAACTGTACCATAAATGGCATCACCACCTTTTGAATGCGTTTCACCTGAGCGCCTTCAAACAGATTCATTTGTATCGTCCAATCACTTACAGCGGCAACCTGCTCTTGTTTAAAAGAAATGACATCTCACTGCTATGAAAGGACGACCAAAACAGACCAACTTCAACTTGAATATGAAATAAAGGGATTTACAAAATATCATTATCTGATAGGAATGGATTATTATATTTATTATCAGTATTATAATGGTAATTAGTATTTATCTTTTGGGGTTAATGATGGATTGTGATATGAGTGTCATATTAAGGTGGCAAAATGATGAGTAAACAAAGTTGTGGAGGAGTATGTGAATACGTGATGACTGCACGTGCGGTGCGCGGGCCGAGGGCTCCTGAACCGGCTGCAACCCGTGCATCCCGGTCACCTCCATTATTTTTCTCTTTGAATAAAAGGAAAAAAGGTTCGGTTCATGTTTTTGTTTTTGATTTTTTTTAGCTTTTTTTTTGGCTGTCATTAATTTAATTTTTCTCTCTTGCCCCAAAAGAAGAGCTGTGCTGTGCCAGGGATGGCTTTTCTGTGCTGCTCCCTCCCTACCACTGTCTCTTGCCTATTGTGGTACGGACCTCCCTGTTATTTCATCTCCGGCCCTCCCGATTCCGCTTATGGTTCTTTGATTTTGTGATCTGAGTCTCTGTTCTTTCTCTCCGTCTTTCGACTGTTTGCTTCTGTTAATCTGCTCCTGTTTAGTGGAGTGTGAGTCTCCACTGTTTGGTCCTTGATTGGGTTAGATTCTTTTTAGGTTTTCTCGGCATCTTTATTGATTTGCTAAAGGGGTTACTGATTTAACCCTTTTGAAGCTTGAGCATCAAGTGAAAGAAGCTTGATTGTGTGTTTCTGATGTGAGATAGGATGGTAATGATTCTTTTGACCATTGAAAGAGATCAGATAAAGCGGAGATAAAGAAACAGGAGAGGCTTTATTTTTGTACAATAAAGCAGTTTTGTTGCTTGTAAATTGCCCATGAGAACTTGCCTCGCCGGTTTTATTCCTCTTTTCCTCCTTTCCCTTTCCCACACAGCTCATGTGTGTACTAGATGTAGTGCCCCTTGACCGGTGCTTGCCATTGTAGAGATTTTGGGTGGGTTTCGTGTGCCGCTTTGCATTTTCCGACTAGGTCTTTCTTCTCAAGGATTTCCAAAATGCCGATGTACCAGCCTTCTAAAAGAGATGTGGTTGCTGGCTTCGACGGTGGTGGTGACGGGCAGATTCTCGATCTGGATACCGCCGTGAAGGATGGGGTTTTAGGTGGCGTTGACGGTGGGATTGTCGGAGCTGGGGCCGGCGAGAAATTGGATCTGGGAAAAATGATTCAGGAGCTTGACTTGTCCGAAGTTCCTACGGTCTTTATCTGCCCAATCTCCCTTGAGCCAATGCAAGATCCAGTCACGCTCTGCACCGGCCAAACCTACGAGAGGTCCAACATTCTCAAATGGTTCAATTTGGGGCACCTTACCTGCCCTACCACTATGCAAGAGCTCTGGGATGATTCCATTACTCCGAATACAACTCTTTACCGTCTGATATACGCTTGGTTTTCCCAGAAGTATCTGCTGATGAAGAAGAGATCGGAAGATGTGCAGGGGAGGGCGTCAGAACTCGTGGAGACGCTGAAGAAAGTGAAGGGTCAAGCTCGAGTTCAAGCCCTCAAGGAGCTCCATGATGTGGTGGCTGCTCACTCCACTGCCCGCAAGACAATTATTGATGAAGGTGGAGTCACTGTAATGTCTTCCTTACTTGGTCCTTTTACTTCCCATGCTGTTGGCTGCGAGGTCATTGGTATACTTGTATGTTTGACCCTTGATTCTGATTCGAAAAAGAATTTAATGCAACCTGCAAAGCTTTCTTTAATGGTGGACATTTTGAACGAGGGTTCAATTGAGACCAAAATCAATTGCACCCGACTGATTGAATCTTTGATTGAGGAGAATGATTTTCGTTCTGAGATTATTTCGAGCCATAGCCTCTTGGTTGGGCTGATGCGGCTTGTGAAGGATAAGAGACACTCAAACGGAATATTTCCTGGGCTTAGCCTCCTGGGAAAGTTATGCTTGCATAAAGAAGTTAGGAATTTGCTAGTGAGTATTGGGGCTGTTGCTCAGTTGGTTGAATTGTTATCTGCTCTGGAGCCAGAGTGTTCTGAGTTGGCGCTTTCCATTTTAGATGCACTGGCATCGATACCTGAAGGCAGAGTAGCGTTGAAGAAGTGTTCTAACACTATACCCAACATGGTGAATCACTTGATGAGAATCTCAGAGAACTGCACCCAATATGCATTGTCAATCCTATGGTCTGTGTGCAAGCTTGCACCTGAGGAGTGCTCCTCTGTTGCTTTGGATGCAGGGCTTGCTGCAAAGCTACTCCTTGTCATACAAAGTGGTTGTAATCCAATATTGAAGCAACAGTCTGCTGAGCTTTTGAAACTGTGCAGTTTGAATTATTCAGATACTATCTTCATTTCCAAGTGCAAGCTTACTAGAACCATCCAATGAGTTGGTGGGTATTAATCTGGTTGTGTCAACAATTCATGGATTTGCAAGGAGGGGGAAGAAAATGATCTGCCACTTCTCAGATCGCATGACTCAAGTTAACCCCTAAACATGATGGCATTGGGGTTTTATTTCAACAATTGATTCAAATGAAGAAGAATCATAATTTGCACATCCTCCAAGATTTCCGGAGTGGGTTCAGTTCACTCCTGCGAGCTGCTTGTCCTTTTTCTCTTTTCAAATAAGCTCCATCAAGAAGATACAAAGACTGTACACTGTTTTGGGGCATGTGGATGTGTGAATTGAAAGCTATTGTTGGGATAAAGATAATATTAGTTAGGAGAGTGAGCTCACGGCAAGGATGGATCTTGCAATATCAATTGTAATTGTTGAGGAGTTGCTTTGCTCCATGACTTCCTTGTACCTTCCATTTGGAACTGAACAGCCTGCAACATTACATTAAAAATAGTGAGAATTTTGCTCTTGACGCAAAAAATGTAGAGACTTTTTCATTTAATGTGTACAATGCAAAACAACCATTTCTGTTGTCAGTTGTTCATAGCCTTGCGTTGTTAATGCAAAACTTAATCCAATGATGACATTCAGATTAATTAATGATTTAACAATAATGTTACCTTTTATATTGTAAAATGATGTGAAATGGGATGGCCTGATTTCATTAGGAAGTCCCCAGACGACAGGACATTTGGATGCTGATGCATCTCCCTCGTCCTATCCTTTTTGTGATTGGAATTGAGGAGGGGACCCCCAACGTAACCTCTCGCTGTGACCTGAATCTGATGCTCTGCTGCTTGGAAAAGAAAGAAGAGAAGGTATTTAAAGCTTTCACTGAACAGGAGCGTTGAATTGTTTGGCTTCCACAATCCTCCAAATCTAGGAACAGTCGCCTCTCTATACTCTACCATACCCGTTCATGTGGGTGTGCTGAGTTTTGTTTCCAAGAAATTGCAGATTTCAAATGTAAACTTGCTCATAGAGTTTAAACAAGAGGGAAGCAAAGAACTGAAATTTTTAACTTGGGTGCATGCTTACTCTATCATACTACTAGTATGGTTTTAAATGTGTTCTTACTTCCGCTGCTTTTGTTACTTAATATTATTAGTTGGGGAGGTGGGGTGAGGAGAGATCTGATAAATCCAGCCACATATATATGAAGATTGAAGAATGTCAAAAGTAAACAAGGAGGTGGGTCCAGAGCTATTCAGCGATTACATCATCTTTGCAAAGTGATATGCATGAGCTCATGTTTTCAGGCCTCTACCCACTCCCGTCCCTCTACCCATTTCCCATTTACGCCACATTGTTTAATGTTCACGGCCACTTGCTCATAATTACTAATTGGGTAATACGCAGTTTGACTCACATGCGCCCACGCTCATCCCCTGAAATTTCTGGACATCTACAGTCACTTACCATTCAAATAATTACGGAACGAGAATGTGACCGGTCCTTTTACTTTTTTTTTTTTTTTTTGGGGTGAGGGGATTATATTTTACTCAGTTATTGAAAGCTGTTCTACTGTTTTAGTGCTACCACAGTCAAAGAGCCCGTTTGCGTAACTTTGATAGAAATAACTTTTGTTTTTATGAACTTTTCTTAATGGACTTATTTTCTGATGGATTTTTTTTAATATGATTTGTGTTTGGGATAACAATGACAAAAGTGACTTTTATTTCTAATGAATACTTATTTGACCTAGTTTTTAAAAAGATAGATGATATGAAAAATGACAGAAAAAGACATGAATCAAATTCACATATATATATAATGGGGTTTATACTTCTCATGTTACATGAGAAGAAGAATATTCCTACACATACATGAAATGGTGGGACCCATATATATATATAATGCTAATTATATATATGTGTGGGTCCCACCATTTCATGTGTGTGTGTGACATGAGAAACACTTCTCCTTCAATATGAGAAGTGTTTTTCCCATATATAATATATATGTTTTACAAAATGTGATAATTTGAGATAAAAATTTAAAATAAATATAAATTTTCCAAATAAAATAGTAACATTACCATTAAAAAATAAATTTTCCAAATAAAATAGTAATATTACTATTAAAAAAATTACAACACAATTATTGAACAATGTACGTGTTAGACTTATGTAGCTTTAGTTATAAAAATTAAACGATCACTCCCTTAAATCAGATATTTTAAACCGAGTTCAAACTTACGTAAATGGGTCCATTTAGTTGAGCAACGTACATATTAGACTTATATAGCTTTAGTTATAAAAATTAAATTAATGAATCACCTGGTTTTACCCTGAATGAATCACATTATTAAACCAACAAACTTGTTCTCCATTATTCTTTTCATTATTTTATTAACCGTCATTCAACAAAACTTCTAGATGAGTATAACATGGACACTGAAAGAATTAGAGCGTAAATTAAATGATTTTAGACTAAAATGGTATAGGCAAAAGCAAAAGCTAGGAGAGAAGCATTCATTGAGGGAGGACGAAACGTCTTTTTGCTTTTTACTGATGGGACCCATGGAGAAGAAGCTGATGAGATTAGAAGCTCCATGGTGTAGCTTCAGAAAAATATCTCCATCAAACCTTTGAAGCCCATTAAAAAAGAAGTCAACCCAAACACTCAATAATTGAACTTTTCCTCTTAATGGACTTATTATCCCATCAGATGGTATCCCCAAACAGGCCCAAAGGCGCAGTTGAGTAGTCTGAAAGAATATGACACGCTGGCACCTATGTGAACAGCCGTCTTACACGTGGACAGGGTGATTGGAGTTTCTGGCTCCCTTCTTTCCTCTCCGAAACAGAATGCCAACATAGTTATAGGAACCAAAAGCCACAATCCGATTCAAAGTTGCCTGCAATTAATTTCCAGCAACTTCATGTACGTTGAGATGGCATTTTTGTGGGAGCATGGTGTCGAATTGAACTCATCTTTTTGTAAACTGTGAGTTGGTTTTTGTGAACTAAATAATACAACTAAGCATGTAAGATTTGAAAACTTCATATTGATATTTTTTTTACAAAAATAAACCTAACATTTTGGATCTATTAGTCAAATATGCCTAGAAGTTAATAGGTTTCTCTTCCTCTACGCAACACGGACAGTAGAAATATTACCCTTCAATTTCCAGTTAAAAAGAAATTACCTTCCATTGTTAAAGATATAACCTTTTTTGGGTCCAAAAGATTTTAGTAACGAAAGGTTGCAATTACCGGCATAAAAATCACAGGGCTTTAAGACGAATTCGTAAGGAATTAAGCGGCTAAACTGGTTCAATAGCAAGTGCATCATTCAAAAGCCGCCTTACCAATAGGAACGAAAGAAAGAGGGAAAGGCGAAAGAGAAACGCTGACGTGGCTAACCGTCCTAACGGAA